>AP025048.1:14651462-14809650 GCA_036186865.1 Eustoma russellianum | reverse complement strand
ACCCTCCCTCTCTTACCCCAATTCGACAGCCTCCTCTCCCTCTCCCCATCAACAATTTTCGGCCACAACAAGAAGAGAAAAGAAGGAACCTTGATCCAAGATTCAAGAGAAGGAGGATCAAGCGCTCTCAAGATCACCCCACCTTTCTATATCAATTCTCGCTAGGAATCGAGGTAGGTGCATATTCATTATTTCCTCAAAACGGTATGAAGGCTTGCATAGGCAAAAAGGGTATTGTTATGTGATGTGGTTGTCGTTAGTTCTTGATTTTATTTGGATCATGTGCAACGTGTTTATTTTCCGTTATATGTTTCTTGACTCAACGTGATCTTGTTGTTGTATGGTTCGTTGTTACTTGGGGTTGTAAGGTCTTGATGCGAGTATGGATATGTGGGATGGGGGAAAGGTTGTTTGGGATTGGATGGAAGGATTGCAGAAATTTCAGGATGGGACTTCTGAGTTTCGGGGACATCGATCGATCGACGTCCAGAGGCTGAGGGATCGATGTGCCTCAGATGGACATCGATCGATCGACGTCCAGAGGGTGAGAGATCGATGTGCCTCAGATGGACATCGATCGATCGACGTCCAGGGGCTGAGGGTTCGATGTGCCCCAGAACCACGTCGATCGATCGACGTCCCATGGCTGAGGGTTCGACGTGCCTCAGAACCACGTCGATCGATCGACGTCAGAGGATGACGTCCAACTGTTCTTTTTCCTTTCTTTTGCATTCATGGCACGTGCATGTGCGTGAGGTACCCATTGTCTGAGGGTGTGCGTCTTCGGAGGATGTAGTGCCTATAGGGCGTGGGGACCGTGATGATACGCAGCGTCGGTCGGGCGTGGGTGTCATGTGATACGCAGCGTCTATAGGACGTGGGTGTCGTACAGATACGCAGCGTCTATAGGGCGTGGGTGTCATGAGATACGCAGCGTCTATAGGGCGTGGGTGCCGTACGATACGCAGCGTCTATAGGGCGTGGGTGTCCAGAACGGCAAGTGGTGGCTAGAGACCATGACGCTGGAATTAGGTCCCGGGAGCATGCATTGCATATAGGCCTAGGAGCATAATTGCCTGACATGTTCTAGTTGCGTGTGACACGTTATGTGAGCATGCATCACGTACTTGCGCATGCATCTTGTGTGGATTGTTTATTTTCGTATAAGTCATGTCATGTTGTTTTATGTTGGTTACGTGGAGTGTCATATTTTCCGGTGGCATGCTATCTGTTTTATGTGATTACGTGGCGATATCGTTTTGGGTATGTAAGTTTCGTAGTGTTTTGAGAGGCACCTACTGGGTGATTACCATCACTCACACCTACTATTCCATATGTAGCCGAGACGGAGTATGATTACATTTTCATTGAGGATGGATCTGACGCCGTGGAGTGGGCTGAGTGACTCATAGAGAATGACGCAGCGAGGATGGAGACGGAGTTCTTATGATGATTTGGGGTGACACAGACATTTTATTCACATGCTTTATTTTGGAAACAGTTTCATGTTCTTTAAATTTAGACATTTGACCTTGATTTGTAAGGCCCGGTCAGCCTAGCTTTTCCATCATTATTTTCTTAAAGATATTCAATTTCGAAATTTGCATATGACTGATCGTTTCCGCAGAAGGAAAGGAAAAGACTTCCCTATGTCAGGATTGACGTGTAGCAGGTTGATGTGACGCCTAGTATTCTCCTGAGTGAGATACGGCGGGTGCACCGTTTCCGAGGGTGGAGCTCGGGAGCGGGGCGCTACAGGTGGTATCAGAGCCCAGGCTTCAGATACGCCTCGGGAACGTATAGTTTAGTCAATTAACCCTAGGATAAGTGACGATCTGTTTTCAAATGATTTTTTTTTTAAATTGGAATAAAATGAAGTAGACATAAGCTATGACTGGGTTTTGGGTTGGTGAGTGCCGTTAGTAAGCAGACAGGATAGGTTATCCTTTCTTCGACCCCCACTCCTTACTTCTTCTCAATACTCTTAAGTCAACCTTGTCTAACATGCTTTAAACATCCACAGACAATGCCTCCGCGACGTGAGCCATCAGGAAATAGTGGAAATGACGGAGACGAACGTCAGGGGCAAGGGGCGATCCCTCAAAACTTCGCGGATACATTGGCCAATCTGACGGCCTTAATAGCCCATCAGCAGGCGCAGATGGCGCAACAATATACTCAGATGACAGAGCAACAGGCACAGATTGCCCAAATACTTCAGCACACTCAGCAACAGCAGCAACAAACAACCGCCACCACCACCGCCCGCACCACAGCAGGGTTTGAGGTTCTATTACAGGGAGATGCAGAACTCCCGAATACCGATGTTCCGGGGTACCACTCGGCCTGAGGAAGTCGAGATTTGGCTCAAAAACATAACTGAACAGATAAGACTGATACAAGTACCTGCGGATCTGAAAGTAGAGGTGACTACCCCGTTCTTGGAAGGGGAAGCTGAGAGATGGTGGAACGGAGTGAAACGCAAATTGACTCCACCAGTGACTTGGGAGCAATTTGTTGAGGAGTATAAGAAGCACTATGTTCCGGGTAGTGCTATTCAGAGAAGGATGGCGGAGTTCCAGCTGTTGACCCAAGGGTCGATCAATACTCCGAGAAATTTCATGAACTGGGCCAGTATATGTCGTGCATCATGGACAACGAAGAGGCCAAAATGCTGAAGTTCCACACAGGTTTGAGCTTTCACATTCAACAGGCGATTGTTTGCGCAGAGACTACCACATTTGAGGGATTGCTGGAGGTATGTCGACGCGTAGAGAGGAATTTGGAAAGGGCAGCTGCACTAGAGAGACTGAAGAGGCCCCGTGAGGAGCTGCAGACAGGCAGATCAGGGAGATGGCTGAAAGTACCTCGGCGCCCACAGCCCGGGCAACCATTTCGACCAGAACGACAGCAGAGGACAGCGATTCAGACCCCGATGATTGAGGGTCCGGCACCGACCGATGCACAACCAGTAAGGGCTGCGGCACCTATCCCACGGTGTACACTGTGCGGACGTTTCCATCCGGGACCATGTCGGAAGGATCAGAGAACGTGCTACAACTGCGGGAAGCAAGGACATATTGCTAAGGAATGCTCAACACCGGCTCAGGTAAACTCGCAGACACAGGCTCAGCAAGGAGGACGAGGCCGGACCAATGCCCGGGTACATGCGATGACGGATGCCGAAATCGAGGAGTCGGGCGACGTGGTGACGGGTACATTTATTTAAGTACTTAAATTTGAAGTTGGATTAAATTCTAGTTGCTATTGATGTATGTTGTGTGCTAAACCTCGAATATGGTAGGTGTAATTTTAATTAACAAAGTGCCAGCCAACGTTTTGTTCGATAGTGGGGCGAGTCACTCGTTTGTGGCAAAGAGGTTTGCTAAGAAGCTGGATGTTCTTTCCGAATGGCTTGAGACTCCATACCGTATACAAGCCGCTGGCGACCAAGTACTCGTATCTCATCAACGTTACAATGGATGTGAATTGGAGATTAACGGTCTACAGTTTTCTGCGACCCTGATACCTATCCAGATGTTCGATTTCGACATTATTCTGGGCATGGACTTCTTGGCGGAGTATCATGCAAATATTAATTGCCGGCAACTGCAAGTCAGCATGAAGGCACCTGAACTGGGGGAAACTATATTTCAAGGGAACCCTAAATTAAAGAAGGCACCCCAGAAGCTTTATTTGACTGCGGCACAGGCATTTCGAGCACTAAAGAAAGGAGGAGAAGGATTCTTGATTTATTCAATGGGTGCTGAACAAGAGATTCCGCAGATCGACCAAATCCCTGTGGTAAAGGAATTTACAGATGTCTTTCCCGAGGAGTTACCAGGACTACCACCAGAAAGAGAGGTAGAGTTCGAGATCAATCTCATACCCGGTGCAGAACCCATATCCAGGGCACCATACCGTATGGCTCCAGCAGAACTCAAGGAGTTGAAGGAGCAGTTGCAAGAACTGCTGGATCGTAAGTTTATTCGACCCAGTGTATCACCTTGGGGTGCTCCAGTTCTGTTTGTAAAGAAGAAGGATAGGAGCATGAGATTATGTATAGACTACCGGGAGCTCAACAAGATCACTATCAAGAACAAGTATCCCTTACCCCGAATCGAGGATCTCTTTGATCAGCTACGGGGGGCTAGAGTATTCTCTAAAATCGATTTGCGATCCGGTTATCACCAGTTGAGGATCAAATCTGGGGATACAGCCAAGACCGCTTTCCGAACACGTTATGGTCACTATGAATTCCTGGTTATGTCTTTTGGATTAACCAACGCCCCAGCTGCCTTTATGGACCTAATGAACACAGTATTTCGGAAACAACTGGATAAGTATGTTGTAGTGTTCATTGAAGATATTCTGATATACTCCCCCGACGAAGAGACTCACGTTGAACACTTGCGGGAGGCTTTAGAGACACTTCGGAGAAGCAAATTATATGCCAAGTTCAGCAAATGTGAGTTCTGGCTGAAGAGTGTAGCCTTTTTGGGTCATGTGGTTTCTGAAGAAGGAATTTCTGTAGATCCAAAGAAGGTAGAGGCGATCACTGAGTGGCCTCGACCCACTAATGTGACCGAGGTAAGAAGTTTTCTTGGACTGGCTGGATACTATAGGAAGTTTGTCGAGGGCTTCTCATCAATTGCAGTGCCCCTAAGCCGATTGACACAAAAGAAGTCAAAGTTTGAATGGACCCCCGAGTGCGAGCAAAGCTTTGCTGAACTAAAACAGAGACTGACCACAGCCCCTATTCTTGCTCAGCCCTCCGCTTCAGAAGGGTTTGTCATTTACAGTGACGTTTCTAAGAATGGGCTAGGATGCGTGTTGATGCAAAACGACAAGGTCATTGCGTATGCTTCACGACAACTAAAGCCCTATGAGCAGAACTATCCGACTCATGATCTGGAACTAGCCGCGGTGGTGTTCGCGCTGAAAATCTGGCGCCACTATCTATATGGAGTGAAGTGCGAGGTGTTCACTGATCATAAAAGTCTCAAGTATCTGTTCACGCAAAAGGAGTTGAACCTGCGCCAAAGGAGGTGGTTAGAGTTGTTGAAAGATTACGACTTGACCATCAGTTATCACCCAGGGAAGGCCAATCGAGTAGCTGATGCTTTGAGTAGGAAATCAAGCCATGCCCGGCAGGCTACTCTAGAAAAGGAAATGGCAGAATTTGATTTGGACCTTGTAGATTCTACCGCAGACATTCTTGCCACGCTAATTATCACTCCAACCTTGGTAGACCAGATCAAGGAAGCTCAGAAGAATGATGCAACAATTAGGGAGATGCGAGAAAGAATGTTAACCAGCCAAGTGGACGGATTTCAGGTTCATGATGACGGCAGTATGTGGTACCAAGGAAGATTGTGCGTACCTGATATTGAGGATCTGAGGAGAGAGTTGTTGAAGGAGGCACATAATTCGAGACTGTCTATTCACCCTGGTGCTACGAAGATGTACAATGATCTGAAGAGACACTATTGGTGGAGTGGCATGAAGAGGCACATTGCTGAGTTTGTGGAAAGGTGTCTTGTTTGCCAACAAGTTAAGGCAGAACATCAAAGACCGGGTGGACTGATGCGACCACTAGAGATACCCGAATGGAAGTGGGAGCATGTAACAATGGACTTCGTGGTTGGACTCCCAAAAAACAAGAAATGGGAATGACATAATATGGGTAATCGTGGATCGACTGACCAAGTCCGCTCACTTCTTGCCTATTCCCACCGGACTTACTATGGAGAGGTTGGTAACTATGTACATTGATAACATTGTTTGCCTTCATGGAGTGCCAGTTAGCATAGTATCGGATCGTGACTCGAAGTTTACATCTCAGTTCTGGGCAGCGTGTCAGAAGAAGATGGGGACTGAGTTACGACTGAGTACTGCTTTCCACCCTCAGACCGATGGTCAATCTGAAAGGACCATTCAGACTCTGGAGGACATGTTGAGGGCATGCGCATTGGATTTTAAAGGAAATTGGGACAGCATGCTCAAATTGATAGAGTTCTCTTACAACAACAGCCATCACAGTGCCATAGGTATGGCACCATTTGAGGCCTTATATGGACGAAAGTGTAGATCACCTGTGCATTGGGACGAAGTTGGTGAACGGAGGTTGACAGCTCCAGAAATAATCGAGCAAACTAAAGAACAGGTGAAACTAATTCGGGAACGTCTTAAGACGGCTCAAGACAGAAGCAAAAGTTGGGCCGACACGAAGAGACGACCTTTAGAGTTCGAGGAGGGAGAAAAAGTCTACCTTAAGGTGTCACCAATGAAGGGTGTGACACGGTTTGGAGTTAAAGGGAAGTTGAAGCCGCGATATATTGGACCTTATGAGATACTTGAAAAGGTTGGAGATTTGGCTTACAAACTGGCATTACCTCCGATGTTGGCTCAAGTGCACAATATATTTCACGTCTCTCAATTGAGGAAATATGTTGCTGACCCGAGTCATGTGTTGAATGCACAATCCCTTAAGATCAGACCCGATGCGTCCTATGAAGAGGTGCCGATACGAATTCTGGATCGCAAAGACCAAGAGCTCAGAAGACGGATCATCCCCTACGTAAAGGTTCAGTGGAGCAACCATAGGGAGAATGAAGCAACGTGGGAGCTAGAAGAGCAGATGCGCGACCGCTATCCCCACCTATTTGAATAAGGTACGGCAAGTTTCGGAGACGAAACTTTTTGTAAGGGGGTAGGATGTTATAGCCGTGTAAGAGAGAAAAGAAAAAAAAAACAAAATATAAAAGATAAAGATAAATAAGAAATAAATAAAATGTTTAAATTTCCAATTTCTATCCTAATCAATCTAATTATCCTCTTAACTCTATCCCTAAAATCTCTCCCCCATCAATCCTCCCATCACTCCCTATAATTTCTCATCTTGATTAACCCTAACCCTCCCTCTCTTACCCCAATTCGACAGCCTCCTCTCCCTCTCCCCATCAACAATTTTCGGCCACAACAAGAAGAGAAAAGAAGGAACCTTGATCCAAGATTCAAGAGAAGGAGGATCAAGCGCTCTCAAGATCACCCCACCTTTCTATATCAATTCTCGCTAGGAATCGAGGTAGGTGCATATTCATTATTTCCTCAAAACGGTATGAAGGCTTGCATAGGCAAAAAGGGTATTGTTATGTGATGTGGTTGTCGTTAGTTCTTGATTTTATTTGGATCATGTGCAACGTGTTTATTTTCCGTTATATGTTTCTTGACTCAACGTGATCTTGTTGTTGTATGGTTCGTTGTTACTTGGGGTTGTAAGGTCTTGATGCGAGTATGGATATGTGGGATGGGGGAAAGGTTGTTTGGGATTGGATGGAAGGATTGCAGAAATTTCAGGATGGGACTTCTGAGTTTCGGGGACATCGATCGATCGACGTCCAGAGGCTGAGGGATCGATGTGCCTCAGATGGACATCGATCGATCGACGTCCAGAGGGTGAGAGATCGATGTGCCTCAGATGGACATCGATCGATCGACGTCCAGGGGCTGAGGGTTCGATGTGCCCCAGAACCACGTCGATCGATCGACGTCCCATGGCTGAGGGTTCGACGTGCCTCAGAACCACGTCGATCGATCGACGTCAGAGGATGACGTCCAACTGTTCTTTTTCCTTTCTTTTGCATTCATGGCACGTGCATGTGCGTGAGGTACCCATTGTCTGAGGGTGTGCGTCTTCGGAGGATGTAGTGCCTATAGGGCGTGGGGACCGTGATGATACGCAGCGTCGGTCGGGCGTGGGTGTCATGTGATACGCAGCGTCTATAGGACGTGGGTGTCGTACAGATACGCAGCGTTTATAGGGCGTGGGTGTCATGAGATACGCAGCGTCTATAGGGCGTGGGTGCCGTACGATACGCAGCGTCTATAGGGCGTGGGTGTCCAGAACGGCAAGTGGTGGCTAGAGACCATGACGCTGGAATTAGGTCCCGGGAGCATGCATTGCATATAGGCCTAGGAGCATAATTGCCTGACATGTTCTAGTTGCGTGTGACACGTTATGTGAGCATGCATCACGTACTTGCGCATGCATCTTGTGTGGATTGTTTATTTTCGTATAAGTCATGTCATGTTGTTTTATGTTGGTTACGTGGAGTGTCATATTTTCCGGTGGCATGCTATCTGTTTTATGTGATTACGTGGCGATATCGTTTTGGGTATGTAAGTTTCGTAGTGTTTTGAGAGGCACCTACTGGGTGATTACCATCACTCACACCTACTATTCCATATGTAGCCGAGACGGAGTATGATTACATTTTCATTGAGGATGGATCTGACGCCGTGGAGTGGGCTGAGTGACTCATAGAGAATGACGCAGCGAGGATGGAGACGGAGTTCTTATGATGATTTGGGGTGACACAGACATTTTATTCACATGCTTTATTTTGGAAACAGTTTCATGTTCTTTAAATTTAGACATTTGACCTTGATTTGTAAGGCCCGGTCAGCCTAGCTTTTCCATCATTATTTTCTTAAAGATATTCAATTTCGAAATTTGCATATGACTGATCGTTTCCGCAGAAGGAAAGGAAAAGACTTCCCTATGTCAGGATTGACGTGTAGCAGGTTGATGTGACGCCTAGTATTCTCCTGAGTGAGATACGGCGGGTGCACCGTTTCCGAGGGTGGAGCTCGGGAGCGGGGCGCTACACAACCACTACTCCATAATGAAAAGGTTGAAAACAACTGACCATAGTCCTCTTTCATTTGCGACAAAAACCATAGGTCAGCAATCAAACCCCACAACAATGACCAGTCTTTCAGCAGCATATAATATCAGGCAGGCAAGTCAAAAGTGTGAATACTTTGAAAGATCCAACTAAAATTACTGAGAATAAAGTTCTGATCAATACATGCATAATCAACATTTAATCAACTCTTCCATTAATATATGTGTCTGTGCATATACATACGTACGTACGTACGTATATGTGTATATATGTGCATGTATCAACAAACTTATCAAAGTCACTGAGTCAAAGGTTATCTACATGCTTGTGTTACCATAAAGTTTTTGACAAAGGCCACATACACACTCCTTCTTCATTGCGATTTCTACTACGGACAAATAGCTAGACTTCTTTGGCCATCCCGCTTGTCTCCTTAGGGCTAGTGGATGCACAACGACGGTCTTCTTGTCAACATCATTCTCAAACTCGCAGTCGAGAGAATAAGGTATCAGAAACTAGTAGGCAAGTTGACCTGCTTATCTCATACAAGAACAAATATATGTTATATTGTTAGTTTTGTAGTCAATTGTATATTATCCAACTAAGGAGCATCCAAAAGTCACCTTGAGAATTCTTAGGTACTTGAAAAGCATACCATTAACATTTAGAGATTATAATTGAAGAATGACAGGGACAAAACCATTAAAATTTTCACTGATGTTGATTGGACAGAGTGCAAGGTTGATATGAGATCAACTACTGGCTATGGAACATACTTGTGGAAAAACTTAGTTACTTAGACAAGCAAGAAACAACGAGTTGTGTCTAGAAATAGTGGAAGCAAAGCTAAAGAGCTCTTGCTCTGGAACTATGTGAAGGGTTATGGCTCAAGAAGGTATTAGAAGACATTCGATGGAAATGCTTACCGCCAATCAGAGTGTATTGTGACAACATTTCTGCTATAAGTATGATAGAAAACCATGTACAATATGACAAGTGTAAACATTTTGAGATCGACAAAAACTTTATTAGGAAGAAGATAGAAAGCAATGTGATTAATCTTGAGCATATTGCTTCCACGGACCAATTGGCAGAGATTCTGACAAAGCCAGTCTATGCTGTTCAAGTTTGCTTATAAACATATATACTATTAAGTTTGAGGGGAGTGTAGAAATACTATTCAAATAAAGTATAAATATACACAAAAAATACATATATACTTGTACAAATACAGTAGATATATACTAGTAATTTATAGAATAATAGTTTAGACAAGTGTATAGTGTAGGAATCAACGTAGTCGTTGTTGGGCACTTGATTATAGTCGTTAGACTTATAGCCGCTAAAGGCTTAAGCCTCTTTATCCTATTCAAAGGTTCCATTATATTATAAAGTTTAAGTTGAATGGCATATTCGCTTTCTCTATATTGAATACTTACGCGAAATGGAACTTAAGGATGTTAATTTTTTTTTTTTAATGCTATCTAGCCTGGCCCAAAGGAAATGGAAACAAAGATTTGCTGAGCTGATTTGGAGATATTGTTTGTTTTGACACTACTTGTAGGGGAAAAAACGAGGGTAGTCCAATTTTGGGAGGGTCAACCATCACAAGAAAGTACACTATTTGGTGCTCCGTCGATGTAATATGATAATGTAGAATCGTTTGCATGGTTATGTGAGACATTTTAGCAGAACAATGGTGCGAAACCCAAGACCATTCTTAATGATTAGGATGCTGCAATGAGTAAAGCTTAGCATCCACTTGGCTCAAAACTTATCATGGTCTCTGTGTTTGGGCATATTTATCAAGATACACACACCCATTTGAGTCATGTTTTTACAGAGTCCAAAAATTTTTCTGAAGACTTTAGCATATGCCTGTATGAGTAGGAGTATGAGGAAGACTTTTTAGCAGCTTGAAACTCAATGCTAGATAAATATACCCTTCAAGGAAATGCATGGTTGAAGCAACTCTTACTTGAGAGAAAAGTGGATTTTAGCGTATGGACTCATTACAATTTGTGTAGACATGAGTACAACCCAAATAGAATTTACAAAATTAAATTTTTTTTATAAATGATATTTTCAATATTTAAGGGGCAAATAGAATTTGCAATTTTAAACAACTGACACAGTTGATCCAAAAAAAAAGAGAGAAACTGACACAAGGCCTTCACAAAAATCGTTGACGTTTTTAGTGTCATTCCAGCTTTTAAAATACACTCTGTTGCCTGTTTCTACAAGCGTAAGATTTGTACAATATCACCGTATCTGCTTGGCAAGCCATCTGATCAGGTCTTTATGTATAAAAATAAATAGTAACTTTTTTCCTTAATTATCAAAATTGTCCGTTTGATTTTTTTTTTATTTTGAAATTGTGCCCTTTTGACATCATCAACGAAAATAATCCATTAAGTGAATAAAACAAAAGAACCTCACAGTTGCATTAAGTCACAAGAACTCGGTACAAACACACAATTAGTTTTCCCCAGAAAGGAAAAGAAAATGATGATAAAGATAATGATGATGAGGATCAAAAAGTTCAGGGACAGAGGGAGAGTATTCAGTTCTATTTCTAAACCTTGCTACAGGCTTTATAGAGAGAGCAATGATATATTTGACATCAACTCTAACAGCAAAGTGGTTCAAACACTTAATGGCCACAGCCACCTCAAGTGAGAGAATGAAGAGGTTCCGTCACTACCGACCAGTCGGAGAACGAAAACTTGGGGCCGAGTGAACCAAATGAATGATCATCTGAGAGGACTGAGTTCTATCTTTCGATCCTCCAGCGGTTCAAAACTTTGCCACACATCTATTTGCCTTGCTGCCTATCCAATCCCTAATTCCATATAACCGCTTTCACTTGCTTTCAGCTGCCATGAAATTGAGAGGTCAGTATCAGTACCAGTGCAGAACTTCAGTATTGATTTAAACGTAAGCCAAACTTACCTGCAGAAGACCAGTTATCAGTTCAGGAGAGCAGATATGTGAGCTAACGATGGTACAGCATATTTAAAAAGAAAATACGATGAAATAGCTGAATTGAACTTTTCTCTGAAACACAAGGAACATGAAGTAATAAACATAATGATTCCTTAAAAATGCCAAATGTGAAGTCCAACTACAACAACATTGTCCCATTGCTTTAGAAGCTCCCGCCTATGGCGGGGTAATAGGGGGTCGGATGTACACAACCATACCCATGTGTTAGAAACACACAGGTTGTTTCCATGTGACCGATAATGAAAATTGCGTCAAGCTGTATCGATCAACTGCTACTTTACAATAGAAAAACCGCAGCCAATTTAGTGAGTCATTTTGCTTTATTCCATTATATTCCAAAGTCAAGGACAAGTGTCCTTGACTCCATTGGAAATGGAAACTCCACCAATCATTGAACTGAAGAGACTTAACTAGCATTCGAAAAAAAGAAAAGGAAAAAAAAGAAAAGGAAACGGTCGAAGACACTGAAGATGCCAGCATCTGTTCAATAAGACAAAGTTGAATGCTTTCACTCGTATAGTATTGCAAGCAAAAGATCTTTGAGTAGCTGTAGCCAGTGGACAAATTGGGGTTTAACAGACAAATTATGGGAAGAGGAATCCCTTCCTTTTAAATATGATGCATTCAGAAAATAACTTTCTCGCTGAGAAAGAAGAAAAACAAATGAAGAGAAGTCTTTCTTACTTTTAACTGGAAATCCACGAGGAGACTGCCACGACAGGAAGCATCAATAGCAACCCTAAGTTTACGAAGCTATCTATGTCCTTGACCATTTCCAATTTTTCATGAATAGAACTCCACATGCGTGTGACAGGGCAAGTGACTTGTTGATCCTGAAACATATAATCGTGACTGAAATTAGGATCACCCACTGACGAATGAACCTGCAATACATGATGGAGCCTCCAAGATATAATATCCATGCTCTCGAAGAAAAAACGATGCTAGGGGGAAAAAGGTCAAGGTAAACCGACCAGACTAACTTGTGTTCTGGAAACGCATTTTAGGGATTTAGCATCCATCGTATGCAATTTAGAACTAACTGCAAGCAATAACTCCTCACTAAATCCTCCCACAACCCAAGCAATCATTTTAACACCCAATAAATCTGCTAGCTACTGCAGTTTTTTCAACCAAACATAAAGCTGAGGGGAAAAAGTTAGCAATAACGTAGCAACTGTGTCAGACTACTCACCTGGATATGTAATTCAGTCCTTCGCCCCTCAATATTTGAACTTGCTAATATTCTTTGTATATCCTTGGTGGATGAATCTGATGGCAGCTTTATTTTACTTCTATTTATGTATTTGCTAGAGGACACAGTGTAAGCACTATCAGTATGAATAGTTTCCATGACTGAACCAAAGAAGTTAGTAACAGGCACCTGCAGGAGGAAGATGACAAAAGCAAGATGTTAACATCAGCAAGCTCATATATTGTGTAGCCATTTCTGACAACTAGTATGATAGTTTTATTCTAATCTAAATTGTTATATATTCTTGATGACTTGGCAAAGTTAAACGTACGATGACCTAGGAACAAATCAAGGGGCGAAGTACTAATACAGGTTTTACAGAAGAACAGCCTGATTATATCTTTAAACAATTACGTATTGACTTTTCTCCTTAGGTCACTTACATCCTTTGAATCAAATTGTAACAATAATCCACGTCTTTGATACCCTGAAAAATAAAACACCATTTCATCCCTTTCCCCTAACTCTTCCTTTTTTTCTTTTTTTGGCTGCCTTCATTGTTCCTTTTTCATTTAGGGACATGACTTTTACAAGGGGTTTTCTCGTCTGGAAATTCAACTGTGAATTTCAGAAAAGAGTTTATTAATTCTCCGCACCTTTTCCAAAGGACGTTGGTATAGATCACTCCTGTAAGATGCATTTGAATACAGCCATTGTGGATTGTATGAGTTAAACAAACTGCCAATAGAAAAGGAAAATTTCATCAATGAAGACATTTAAGGGCTTTGTAAAAAAAAAATTAGTTCCAGTAACACCAAAAATCGGATAACTTCTAAGAGAAATGATAAACTCCAAGCTGTATATCAGTTCTGATTGTGCTTACTAGTTGCATTAAATACAATCGTGAATAAGATTATTCAACGTAAATAAACCAAAAGTTGCACTTAAAGGCATTTAGAGATCAAAAATAAGTGCATATGAATAAGAGCTAACAGAGTTCTGAATCCTTAAACCAACACGTATTGGTTAAGTGGATAAGTTTTATTAAACCCCTCTTCTAGATAAAATACACCAGAAAGTCATAAAATACAAAGCTTTTGTCATTTTCCCGTATTTTATCTCTGTAAAGTTTCTTTTCCATTTTGAGAAAAAAATCACCAAGCCCATAAGAAAAGGCTACACGTATACCTAATCTTTCATTCCTATCAAAAAAATTTAAGGGATGAAACTGAAACATAAAAGCTAAATCTCCAAGAGGCTAATGGAGCAAAAGTTACAAAAAGAAAAAAAAAAGAAAAAAAGAAAAAAGGGCTTATGGAGCAACTAATCAATTAGGTGTACATTCAGAGATAGTTAAGATTTTTCTTACCCTAACTTTATGTAAAGGGTCTAGTAGGTAGGGTAGCTTTCACTATTATTTCTCCATTTGGATGTTTATGCCTCTAATATTTTGGGGCATCCTAAAAATAATATACTTGCTGATGTGATGTCTTTCAAGACTGAATGTTATCACATATATCTACAGAGGATGCAACAATGAATCATATCTGCATATATTCATAGTAATAGAACGGAAATAACTGTATTTATCTGTATACCTGCTCAATGAAGCATTGTCATACATGTTTAGCCTCTCGAAAAAAGCAAGTGTGTAAAATGTAAACCGATCTACTACAGAGAGACCAACCTGTTTCAAAGATAAAGTCAAAACAGCAAATAAAAGTGTAGAAATATACATATAATTAAGTTTGTGTATAGCCTATTAATTTTAGAAGATATGATATTATAGACGTTTGAATTTTTAAACATAGTTATAAAATAGGGACTTTGGGTGTAAATGACGTAATATATAGTTGGTATAATTCGGAGATATGTAGATATACTCTTACCATATTTAGGAAAACACAATTGATCTCACATGTGTTTAACCGGTTAGGAGCCCATAAAAAGCTGATGCACTCGTTATTTTTATACACGAGTGAATATAATCACTTTCTTCAACTTTGTATGGAATCATAGACATTCCCTATCTACTTTCTAATCTTCAATGCCATGGTAATTGAAACCATTGTCACATCCTGTGACATGGAAGCAACTTCCACTCTAGAGCAACACTCAAGAGCAGGGTTCCATAATTCCCACTATGATGGGATCCCATCACTGGTCACAAGCTAAACGATAACAATTATCTTTCTTGATCTAAGGTCATAAAAATGTTTATCACAAGCAATCTAAGGTCATAGAAATGTTTATCACAAGCAAAGACAGAGAAAATAATATCTTTGGCAAAATAATAACTCCAGCCGTCACTGACCGCAAGTTCTAGAAGATTGATAACGACATCATGATGTCCTGGCTTATTGGGTCAATAGGCCCAACTATAAATGAAGATTTCTTGCTTTATTCAACCGCAGCTCAAATTTTGTCTGCAGCTGAGGAGATGTATTTTACAAAGGATAATACCTCTGAACTTTATGATGCCCAATTCATGAAATCAAGCAAGTTGGCCGGTCAGTCATCGAATATTTTGCCCTTCTCATCCGAGCATGGTAATAACTTGTTGCTTTTGAGTTTTACACATAGACTTGTACTACTAATTCTCAACTTTACACTAAGATCACAAAGGCTAAGAGAGTCTTCAAATTCTTAACTGGATTCAACCCTGAGTTCGATGCAGCCAGGTGCAAAATCTTAGGTACCAAATCCTTATCTAGTCTCAAATCTGCCTTCTATGAGATTAGGCATGAAGAAAGCAGGAGAAAGCTAAATTTTCCAGCCTTTGAAGACTCTTTTGCTGAATTTTTCAAAATTTTGTTGCCTAACTTTTACTTCGACAAGACCTATGATACCAATATCATTTCCTTCTATGTATTTTTTGACTTTGTGCTATTTCAAAAGAGAGTTTGACCCTATTATGTTCCAGCAAATTAACTTAATCATCTTTCGCATTTAGCCTTCCTGGGTCTTCCCTTACTTTTGTTCATGCTATAGGGTTTGATTGGGGAGGAACTATTGTTTCTACTTCTATGACCTTAAGTATCTTGTTGTTTTAGAATCCCACTGTCTGCTTCTACAGGATTGGAAGCACCTTCGGTAGCCACTATAGACTTTGCAATTATACCTTGTTTAGCAGTGGGTTGTTTCTTCGTATCTGGACGGACTTTTTTGCAACTGTCCTCTGGACCTATTGGTACACCTAACACGCTCTGTCAGGTTTAATTCATTATTCTCATCACTCATACCTTCTACTCCCAAGCTAAATCATGAATCGTAAGGGTTATGTATATCCTTTCAGAGTCAGTAATAGAGGGGAAAAAGAGCAATATAATACTCCATCACAAATTTGTTGTTTGTGACTCTTATCCTCATCTAGCATATCTTTATTTTTGTCAGTGTTTTGTGATAGGACAACGGAATCATAAAGATCCACATCACCTTTATCAATCAAGGGGGCTGAATTTATTAGGACTGTTCAAAGAAGTGAAAAGGGTAGAATCATGATGTTTCTCTATTGGTTTAGAAATTTGGTTCACATATGATGATGACCCTGTAGGTTATGGTCGAAGGGAAAACCAAGGTTAAGTAGGCTTTCACTACGTAAGTCTTTTTTCCCTTCCACGGCTTTAGCCTTATCTTTGTCCAGTTGTTGAGATTTCTCAGGGATAGTGTTAGCACCACTATTCCTCTACACCCATTTAGTACTTTGGCCTCCCACTTTCAGATTCTTAAACTGAATACCAGCTGTGGACGCAATGAGTCTCATTGACGTAACATTGTTAGTCTTGAGTGGTTTGATTTCACAAGAATGTCTAAAGGTTTTCATTTGAAGCATTGAGAAGGAATCCATTCATACATGACTTTCCTTTATGGGCATATTCATTACCATATTCATAAGTGAAATCAATGGATTTGAGAGGCAGTGCTAATGCTTTGAATTCTACACAAATCAAGCAAAAGCAACTCTAGATTGGGATGTGGTAAGCCTATTCATGAAAGAGGCTTCCTTGTTAGGCTATCTAGGCCGTTAAGGACATGCATGTTGAAGTAATAAAGATAGAGATTTGGGAATTGAATCCAAATTGGAATAGCATCCAGCTTTAGGCGTTGGATGGGTTTATCAGGAACCCAGGGCCAAAGGAAAATGACCATGTTCCCAAAAGGTAAGGGGGAAAGATTAAGGATATTCTGCTTCAAATCTTCAGATTGGAAGCGAAAAACAAATAGGTCTTCCTCCGTTTTTTGAATTTCAAGAAGACTCTTTGAGCTCCAGCAGTCTTCAGCAAACTTCTTCATGTTAAAAAATGAAGCATCATCACCTATTACCTGTCCAACGATTATGAAAACCCATTTCTGTTTTGACTCAACAATCTTTTCTGGGTTGATGGCAAAGAAACACTTTCCATTATCATTGTCAGTCTGAACTTACGTGAGATCAGGCTTGAACAGGGAGGGCCAAGCTGATTTCGCTTTTAAAATATGTTGCATGTTGAAGATTCGGGCTAGATTAGAAAAGCCCATCCATTTTAAGATGGAAAACGCGAGTAATTTGTTCTCTGATCGCTTGTCGCGGTGGTTGAAGCGACCTAAATGACTGGAGTAGTTGTCGGGTGTTATGCTAGTCGACTTCGAGGAGAAAGGAAGGTGGATTGAGGTGAAAAGAGCGGGGATGTGACCATTGGGGAGAGGGGAAAGAGGGAGGAAGAAACGTTAGCGGTGGTTGGGGTTGGTGAAGGAGAGAGAAATGTTTTATTAGGAGAAAAGAGAAGTTTTTTTCCCGTTGGTTAAGAGAGAAGGGAGAGGAGTTTCTTTAGAGGGAGAACGCTCTGTTTTGGTTTTCTCGAGTAAAGATTCATTCTGTAAAGAATACTTACATCATAATCTGTGTGATGTGAATACGAATTCTCTCCTTTCATACTGCTCCCAATGGCCAAAACACCAGGTGACTGAAGCTGCAAAAGGAAGAAGAGCCCCATCGTGCTTTAGTACCAACAAGAATATTAAAAGAGAAAAAAAGAGGGAAAAAAAAATCTTACAAGAGGCAGACTAAAATATATGAACAAAGAGAAGTATTTTCACTCCCGAAACACCTAAAGCATGGACCAGAAACCTAAAATATAAGAACGAGTACCACATCCATATAGGTATTGATAAAAGCAAGGGAATGCGGATTAGCACCAGACTGAAATTAAAGATCAGAAGTAAAATACTTTAGTATCTTATTTCTATTCTCCATACAACACTTGCATGCTTCAATCACAAGAAGCAATACAACTAAGATTATCCTCCTGCTTGCTTGACTTGAGCAGGAAGCACTACATTTGTCCCTCTCTGGCAGAGCCAACTCCTTTCATCCATTTTCAAACACGAACTTCGCAGTTTATTATGCTATTGCTTGTAGAATATCCTTTATTCCATATGAGGATTATGCTCTTGATATGTTACGATCAATTAGGATAAACATTGACGCGAAGGAGTATCCTCCGTTTCTGTAACCTCTCAGCATCTACTAGGAAAACTGACATTCTGCATATAGTAATCTCACCTGAGAAAAAAGCGTAGCAGCTTGGCAAGTGTCTACCATTATCAGCAATTCCTTGAATCTGAAAAGAACATGAAGGTGAGATTCAAGGATAACTTACACTACTTTGTTTGGATGTAATTAGTTCCACTATGCGCAGCAGTGGGAAAGGAATCTTGGTAAGCACAAATAATAAAGGGAAGCTAACAGGCAACCGCTATGATGAAATATCTAAATTCCAACTGAAACACTACAAACATCCAAGCACAGCATCACAGAATGTGTGCCTCTGACTGCCAAAATGGCACTTATCAAAACTGTGACTGTTTATCATGCACAAAATAACAATAAACAAATTTATATAAATGATACATTTACCTTCCTTTTTCCTTCATTTGCTTGACAGCATCAGCTAAATCATGACTCTGAAGCTCCTCAGAGTCCTGGAACTTTAGGAACTCATCTCCACCATGCCCTGTCATGTACAAAAGTATGTGGCTTCCTTCATCACTCAGGAGACGTTTTGATCTGGGAACAGCAGTTTCATGGCGGCCCGTTAAGACACGGAGGAAATTTTCAACATTTACTTCATAACCCCGATAATCGACCTGTCATTTTCAAGCGTCAGGATTACAGTGTACCATTACAGTATGTATGCAGTTTCAGGGTAAGCCTTTATATACCAACAGGACGTCAGAGACACTTTCAGAAATATCTATAACTCAAACAAGCTGAAACAAGCCAAGGATGGAGGCAGGAGAGGGAGGAAAGACAGGTCTTTAGCAAGATGAACATATTGTTCGTGAATGAGAATGAGAATGAGATAAGACAGGTAAAAATCAGCAACAGAAACTTTGACAAAGCCACACAAAGGAACTCTTTCTGTTCAGATACAACATCTTATGTGAACCATTTCTTGAATAAAGGAGACAACATAGAATCAAGGACATCCTAAAATACAAAAACTTAAGATAAGCAAATCGCCAAGACTATCTGACTACTGCACGCAGATCTGGAAGAGTTAAACAAATTTTAGAAAGAAGATCAGCCCATTTTTCACCCCCAACCCACCTCCCGTAGAGTAAGTAGCATACACTACTGTCCAAATGAAAATGAAAACTAAAACACAATTTGTCTTTTGCAGGAACAGAAGTACACAAGTATTGAAGCCCACAAGGATGCACAACACGAAAGATGCATGAAACTTATAGAAAACTTTCTCCTCATTTTTAATTTCTCTATTTAAGGTATTCTTAATTCTCCTTGTTCTAGTTCCTGAAGCCAAAAGGCTAGCCGAAACAACGTAAACAGAAAAAGATAGTTCATGTTGCTGACCCAAAACTGTTTTTCCTTCTTTTTTGGGCCAAAAGGAGACCAGTACCTCCCAGGCTTTATTAATTTGCCTCGATTATGGTGGAGGTATATCGTGGTTACATTAAGCAAACACTAAAGCAAAAAAAATTCAACGAATAAGCAGAAATCGATTATAACCTAAGAAAGCATCCTCCTAACTTGCCACTGCGAATAACCCAAATCAATTAATTCAAGTTCTAAGTTACTCTATTCTATGCGGCCTCTGGAAAGTTTAAGTTCTATATGGTAAAACCCCAATTACACTCCAAAATCCCAATACGCCAGTTATTGTTTTCAGCTGAAAATTGAAGAATAAACCGTAAACTTATACCTCCACATTGTCTCCATACAGATTAAGCCGGTGATTTTCATTGTTGAAAACCTGAGCTGGGTACTTGTTTCGCGCATTGCAAGCCATATCGTCAGCCAACATTAGTATGATCCTTTCATCTGGAATCCCTAAACGCTTCACCGTTCTGGATAACAACAGCAAGTAAGATTACATCAAACCAGAATTCCCCAAAACCCAATTGACAACAACAGAAGATTTTGTTTAACTAAAGAAATTACCTGTATAAGGATAAAGTATTGGCCATGTGACGATAATTAAACCTGGAAATTCCATTTTGGAAATTGAATCAAATTCCACACTGGAAAAGCACTGCCACTTATTACATACCAGAAAGTGACATTACCAGAAGCGAGAGGTGCAGACCAAGACGGCCCAATTGTTAGTGTGCATGGTGGTGGAGGAATCGGAGGAGGCGGGTCCGACGGCATCGGAGAGAGTAGCCGCCAGAAGAAATGGAAAGGCTATCAAAACCATAATTGAGGTGGGCGTTTTCATCTCCATCAGTGAGGCGGTGGCTTAACTGAGTAGTGAAATCTAATGAATTTAGAAGAACATCTCGGAGCTGCAGCCTGCTTGTTTTCCCGGCTTTCCTTCAGATCATGGTTGGGTCAACAATTCAAAATGACAAATTTAAACAAAATTGTTTTAAGAAAAAACAAAATCCACGAAATTTGATTTGGAAGCATCTATGAAGAAAACCACAAAATTTGACTTAGGTTTCAATACTCATATATAATAACGATAATATTTACAAAAAATCAATTGTCGTAGATAGAATATTACAACCATTAATTTGAGCAACATTTTTAAATATTTTCAATTAATTTTGATAACTTGTTTACCAAATTTAGTAAGTTATATGATTTAAACAAATATAATTCCTATATGATTTAAAAAAGAAAGTTGCGTAATAATAATTTAATCACAATAAGTATAATCATCAAATCAAAGAAAATAAAATGGGCATCCACCTCGCAAAAGATCCTCTCGGTGCAAGAGGTACTAACAATGTAACATGCAACATGTGATAGTAAAAAAAAAGTTATATTTCATCAACACATGACATAAAAAAGAAGAGGCAATAACAATGTAACATGAAACATGTGATAATTAAAAAAAATTATAAGACTAAATCAAAGATAATCAACCCAAGACATAAAACTCTTATGGAAGTTCAGTGGATCCACGCCCAAGTTGCCAATTGTAATTATCATGGGCAAGGCAAATAGGGGGACTCAGGCTATGAAGTGGGGACCAAGTTGCCAATTGTAATTATCATGGGCAAGGCAAATAGGGGGACTCGGGCTATGAAGTGGGGCAGAGACAGAGGCCTTTTACATTTGAGACCATGTGGGCCTGTTGCGATCTCTAGGATGTGATTCGAAGTCATTGGGGTGGGGATAATAGGGCACTCTTCGGCCTTGGGGATGGTCATGCAGTTGGAAGATTGTAAACGACGCTTGTGTCATTAGAAGACTTCCCTATTAGGGAATGTTTCTGGCTATATCAAAGATTTAAAGGCCAAATTACATGCTATCAAGTATGAGGATGGGGCCAGTTGATATCACAGAGCAATTTATTGATTTGAAACAGCAGCTTGAGAGACGTCTTACTCAAGAGTACTTAATATGGCGGCAACTGGGCAAGGAGTTACGGCTCAGGGTGGCGATAAAAACACCAAGTTTTATCAGAGTAAAGCAACCCAGCGGCGGAATACCATTAATGCCTTGCGGAATTCGAATAGGAATTGGGTTTTAGACCAGGCGGGTAACCAATACCTTATTTCTGAGTTTTTTTCAAGCTTATTTACCTCAATGGTGCCTGAGTCTGCTGAGGTTAGTCTGGTTGCGGATAGGTTTCGTGGTCACTTGACTCAACTAGAGGCTGCCTCTATGGACCTGGTTTTTATCATCTTAATGCTCCGGCCCTATGGTTTTACCCACTTTTCTATCGGAAATATTGGTCAATTATTGGTTGACAAAACCAGGCTGAGTTGCCTAGCTGAAGTGAACAAAAGGCCAGTGACCAGCCGAGCTGAGGTGTCTATCTGAGCTAAAGGAAGAAGTAAAGGAGTACTGAGTCGAGGTGCCATACCGAGGTGAGGATCAAAGATGAGCATGGAAAGATTAAGGAGTGCCGAGCTGAGGTGCTAAGCTGAAGTAAGGCATAAGTCGAAGAAGTACCGAACCGAGGTACCTAGCCGAGGTGAGGTCAGAAGTACTCGAGCTGAGAAGAAGTGTTGAGCTAAAACATGCAATGCCGAGGTGACCGAAAGCAGTGTCAAAATGAAACGATGTAATGCTGAGGTGATGGGATAAAGTGTCAAGGTGAAAAGTGTTGGAATTTAGATGGAGTACAAAGTCAAAAGAAGAAGTGCCGAGGTAAGCTAAAATGAGGAACGGCCGAGGTAATAAAGTATCTGAGCTAAAGGAAAGAATGCTGAAGCCGAGGTGACAGAGTGAAGGCACTAAATGAAAACAGCAGTCACGGATGCCAGGCTGAGGAGACGAGGTGAAGGCATAAACAAATGGACCAAGCTGTACTGAGCAAAACAACAACATCATAACAAAGATTCACAATAGCAACAGAGACAGTACTACCGAGCTGAGATACTTAGACAAATAAGAAACCTCGGAGGCAGCACTGAAGAGATAAACAGAGGAACAATGCAACAAAAGTATTTATATGAATATACTTTATATACATCCACTAGCTCAGTGGCCCAATAAAAAATTGTAAATAAGAATATAGCCGTTAGAAATAGCCTTTGGTGGCTTGAGGTGTCTTACCTCTTCTAAGTCTTAAAAGGCAAACTCATGTACGTTCATAAGTAAAGTTCTGCAATAAAGAACTTAAAGACTGAATAAAATTTTATACTATTCAGCCTTCAATTCAACTTTTCTAATTTGGCAATATATTCTTCCAAATTCTACAATTCTTGCTCTTCCAAATGCTTTAAATCACTTGCTTCCGCTTCCATACTCTGTAACTTTGAAAATCTAACACGGCATCAGATCCATGAGTGTAGAAGAAGAAGAAGAAGTTGTGAAGAGAATACGCATGGCCAAACTTTTCTCCTCTGCTTGAAAACTCTGTTTTAGAAAAACTTACCTGTCCGAGCTTTTATCTGTTGCTGAACGCTTTATTCAAAACTCTTCACTCTTCATCTTCATACCATTTTTCAAATGTATTTTTTTGGGCTGTGAAGAGCCATTACCCAGGCAGGGATCTTTAGTGCACACATTGTGTTTTTAAAACTCTTTTTTAATAGGCTATGAAGGGCCTTAACCTTTGTGCTGAAATCTTCAACTCCACACGACTTTAAGAACTTTTTTGTTTTCACACAGGCTCTGAAGAGCCTTAGCCTTTGTGATGAAGTCTTCTAACTTGCAAATCTTTTTTAATAGTCTATGAAGGACCTTAGCCTTGAGCTGAAATCTTCAATCACGCACGTCTATAAGAATTTTGTTCTCTAGCAGGCTGAGAAGGGCCTTAGCATTTGTGCTGAAACCTGCAAACATGTTTTTTAAATCTTGTTTTTCAAATAGGCTGAGGAGAGCCTTAGCCACCTAGCTTAAATCTTTTCAATAGGTCTTGAAGAACCTTAGCGCCGAGCTGAAATCTTCATGTGTTATGAAGAACCTTAGTTGCCGAACTGAAATCTTTAGAGACTTAAGTCTCAGTTTTTGTAAATTCTTACTTCTTGATTGCTGCACTGAATCTTTTGAACAAGAAAAAGACATTCATTCGCCTATTTTGCTTGGTAGGAACATGTTCAAGTTTCTCCAGCAGCACATCCTTTGGATGTCTTCTTCTCAGCTGACTGTGCGAATGTTTTTTTAACACTTGTAAATTTTTTTCTAAACTCTGCTTAACTGGCTTTGAAAAGCATTGGCATGTTTGAAATCTTCTCTTCTTTAAACTGGCTTTGAAGAGCCTTGGTTTCATTCTGAAATCTTCTGTTCTTAAAAGTCAATAAGTGCCTTGGCTGCAAGGCTGAAATCTTAAATAAAGGTCACAATACCCTAATATCAATTAACCTGTTATCCAGAAGCAAGACTGATTTCATGTTCTTCTGTGATTGGCCTGAATGCAATATTCTCTGAGAAACTTACATATTCTTTACTTCAATACCGGCCTAAGTGTTATTTCTTAAAACTTTTTATATAAAGTTTCTTGAGGACGACCAAAGTGCCATCTCTTTAAGAATCACATTAACATTGAGGAGGGCCGAAGTGCCACACTCAAAAATCTTCCAAAGCCATAATAGCTGAGGTCGTATTCAACAACTCTTCCAAAGCCATAGAGCCGAGGTCGTATTTCAAAACTCTTCCAAAGCCATAGAGCTGAGGCCGTATTCCACAAACTCTTCCAAAACCATAGAGATGAGGTCGTATTCCAGAAAATCTTCCAAAGTCATAGAGCCGAGGTCGTATTCTTGATCAATGGATAAGGATCTCACTATGTCATTCTAACCTATGAATCCCTCTGAGCCATTTTTTAATTAGGCCATAAGTGCCTTGACTACAGAGCTGAAATCTTGTTGTTAGGTAATCCATAGAGCCTTTGCCATAGTGCAGAAATCTATTTCACTTGACTTGGCGTGAAGAGCCTTGGTTGTGATGCTGAAATCTTCTTGAAGTTGCTAAAATGACATTAAAGGCTACCTTATTTTTGAACCCGTACTACTTCCATTAAAGGCTTCTTTGTTTCAAACTTAAATTGCATCAAAGAATCTTTCAAACATACGAAAGTTTCCTAACTATGCCCATGAATCTCAAAATATTTTTGTGTTCTCTACCCTTCTCTTTCCCTCGTTTCTACCTTTCCATCTTCTGAAATTTGAATGAAAAGGGAAGAAGACAAGTATAGGGGAGAGAAAAGAAAAGTGTGATGTGATGGCACAAGTGAAAGTGACTTGTCTTATCGTACCAGACCCACTAGTCCACCTACCCACTTGACAATTCAAATCTTGAAAAACACAATATATATAAACATATATATATATATATATATATATATATATATATATACACACACATATACATATATACATATGTATATATACACATATACATATATATATACATATATATATATACACACACATATATATACATATATATATATATGCCCTAACCTATTTCAGGAAATACCTACTGATGAACAATGCCACGTTGAGGAAATGCCAAGCACAGCTGACACAAAGCTCAGCTCAGCCAAACTACTATATGTAGTGATCGAGCTGAGCTAACATCAGTTATATATCACTTATAACCTGCACCAATGCAATCATGTACATTCTATTAATTACTTGGGAAGGTAAAACCCTTTCTTGAATATTATTGATTTTATTTACATACTTGAAAAGTTTACTTGTCCCTAATATTCTATTGCATCACAGTATGTCCATTCAAGAATAACCATGCATCTATTTACTCGGATTTAAATTATTCTTATATTAAGTTGAGCAGAACTGAGTAAGACAATCACCACTGATATAGTAACCTTATGAGTACCGAATTAAATAAAATAATAATAAGTGATGACCTGAAACACATATGCATCTAATAGACTACAGGTTTTCTTTGAAATTGTGCATCAAATCAAAAATCATGCTTCTAAATAAATTCACAATTAGACCTTATGAACCCATGTACTTCTTAATGAATTTAGAATATGAGCCAACTTGAAATTAAGAACACCAACGTCTGTGCTGACCTAAAACTCTGTACATTCTATATTTAATCCCTGATAAAATAAACTTAAAATTTTTTGTTGACATGTGTTACCTCAGTGAATCATTGCCACTTAAATAAATTACATTCATTCTGCTATGATTCATGATAAAGAAATTACATATAAGCTATAATATAATGATGCATGCATAATTTTACAAATAAATATTTCCAAGTTCTTTTGTCTTGAGTTTTTTAGGAACTCACTGAAAGCTTCTTGCCAACCACGGTTGGAAGTAGACAGAAAGGAGTCAAGCTTGATTGTATTCATGAATACACTAAGCTTGAGGGGGGAGTATTGGAGAAGTGCTGCAGACAATGACAATCTTGGTATATAAATACACCAAGCTTGAGGGGGAGTATCGAAGAAGGATTTTGCAGAAATAGACAGTGACCAGCGAGCTGAGGTGTTTAGATGAGCTAAAGGAAGAAGTAAAGGAGTACCGAGTTGGGGTGCCATACCGAGGTGAGGATCAAAGATGAGCAGGGAAAGATTACGGAATGCCGATCTGAGGTGCTAAGCTGAAGTAAGGCAGAAGTCGAAAAAGTATCAAACCGAGGTGCCTAGCCGAGGTGAGATTAGAAGTACTCGAGCTGAGAAAAAGTGCGGAGCTAAAATATGCAGTGCCGAGGCAATAGAAAATAGTGTCAAAGTAAAACGATGCAATACTGAGGTGATGAGATACAGCGTAGAGGTGAAAAGTGTTGGAATTTAGATGGAGTACCAAGCCAAAAGAAGAAGTACCGAGGTAAGCTAAAATGAGAAAAGACCGAGGTAATGAAGTGTCTGAGCTAAAAAAAGAATGCCGAAGCCGAGGTGACAGAGTGAAGACACTAAATGAAAACAGCAATGACGGATGTCAAGCTGAGGAGACGAGGTGAAGGCATAAACAAATGGATCAAGCTGCGCTGAGCAAAACAACAGCATAACAAAGATTAACAGTAGCAACAGAGACAGTACTGTCGAGCTGTGATATGCCTGAAGCATGAACACTTGCTATGCCTGAAACATGGACAGTTGACATACCAGCATCATGATTTGTTGATAGCCAAAGCATGCATATTCAACATGCCCGAAGCATGAATAGATGACATACCTAAAGCATGTGTAATTGACATGTTTGAAGCATGCGTAATCAACATGCCCGAAGCATAAATAATTAAAATGGAAAAACATGAACAATTGTCATGTCCGAAGCATGAATCGTTGACATGTATAACGCAAAAATAATTTTCATGATTGACACATGAATCGTTGACATGCTCGAAGCATGAACCATTGACATGCTTAAAGAACGAATACTTAAATTGTTCGAAGCATGAACCCTTGACATGTCTGCATCGTGAATAGTTAATATACCAGAAGCATTGATATTTAACATGCCCGAAGTATATAGAATAAACTCAAACTTGAATTTTTGATAAGGCAAAATTTTCTGAGATATTATTTTTGTATGTTCTCAGATTCATGGTAAATATAACAAAACTGGAATTTGCTGTCCTTGATATTTCTGGAAGAAATTATATGGCATGGGTTCTTGATGCTGAAATTCATTTGAAGGCTATGAAACTCGGGCATACTATCAAGGAAAGTGTTGTGGCCAGTGAGCAAGATAAGGAAAAGGCTATGATATTCATTCGTCATCACTTCCATGACGGGCTAAAATCTGAATACCTTAGGGTAAAAGATCCAACGAATTATGGAAAAATGTAGAGGAAAGATATGATCATTATAAAAGTATTATCCTTCCAGAAGCTCGATATGACTGGTTGCACCTGAGATTGCAAGATTATAAAACAGTCAATGAATACAACTCTGCTATGTTCTCTATTGTCTCCTAAATATGAAGGTGTGGAGACAAAGTGATTGATGCTGACATGTTAGAGAAAACATTTACTACTTTTCATGCGTCAAATATGCTCCTGCAGCATCAATATAGAGAAAGAAAGTTTGAAAAACATTCTCAACTGATTTCATCTCTGCTTGTTGCTGAACAAAATCATGAACTCTTGATGAAAAACCACCAATCTCGTCTGACCGAATCACAACCATTTCCTGAAGCAAATGCAAGTCATTATAATAATACATGGGTCGTGGTCATGGAAGGGGTTGTGGTCATAGTCGTGGCAGAGGTCGTGGCCATGGTAAAAATTTTGTACCATACCACCATAAGTGAGAAAATAAAGACAAACCACATGGAAATGTAAAGGCTGGAAAACATGGTGCACGTGCTAAGAACCATGACGAAATTTGTTATCGGTTTGGAGCCCAAGGGCATTGGTCAGGTACTTGTCGTACACCAAAACATTTGGTCGATCTTTATTAGACATCCCATAAGGATAAAGGAAAGAGAAAGCAAATTAATTTCGCAGACTATGATAACATAGCAGATAAATATGACATTTTTCCTAATAATTTTAATGATTTGGATCTTGAGGATTATCTTATGGCGCCAAATATGAATGACAATGAGAACCAATTTGTGAATGATGTTGCATATGATCAAGCATAATTATGTGGGATGATTGAAAAAATATCATGTTGATGAAGTTTTTCATTACATATTTTCGTACAACTTTGTTGAAAATTGCTGTTATATATTTAAATGATTCAAAGTTGTTTACATCTCGTGTTTTGACTGATCATTTAGAATTAAATTTAATAATAAAATTGTATATGTTGTGATAGACATATATTCAAGATGAATAGTGGAGACATTTGTCTGGTTGACAGTGGAACGACACACATAATTCTTCATGATCGAAAATATTTTTCAACGTTACAATTAGCAAAAGCAAATGTTAGTATGATTTCGGGTACCGCATCATTGACTGAGGGCTCTAGAAGAGCAATAATTATTTTTCGGGTGGTACACACATATTGGTAGATATGACATTATTTTCTACCAAGTCGAAACGAAACCTGTTGAGTTTCAAGGATATACGTCTCAATGGTTTTCATATTGAAACCATGAATGAGGAGAATATGGAATTTTTATGCATTACATGACAGAAGCTTGTTAAAGAAAAATTTTCAATTTTCTCATGTGGATTGTATTATGCGACCATATATCGAGTAGAATCCAATAACGTGATGAGCCAGAAGTTCAATGATCCAATGTTCTTTATGTTATGTCATGATCGACTTGGTCATTCGAGATCGGTAATGGTGCGAAGAATATACAATACTCACATGGGCATCGTTTAAAGAACCAGAAGATTCTTTTACCTCGTGATTGTATGCGTGTCGCTTGTTCATGAGGGAAACTAATCAAGAGACCATCCCCAATGAAGATTCATTTTGAATCTCCTATCTTTTCACAAAGAATACAAGGGGATATTTGTGGACCTATTGATCCCTCTTATGGACCGTTTTGTTATTTAATGGTCTTGTTCGTGCTTCTTCCAAATGGTCTCATGTGAGTTTTCTCTCAACAAGAACAATGGCATTTGCCAAGCTTATCGCTCAGATTATACGCTTACTAGCACAATTCCCAGATATCCTATTAAATCTATTCATCTTGATAATGCCGGTGAATTTACTTCTCAAGCTTTTAATGATTATTGTATGTCGATTGGGATTGAAGTTGAACATTCAGTGGTACATGTGCATACTCAAAATGGCATGGCAGAGTCATTTATCAAACATATACAACTGATTGCTCGACCTATGCTTTTAAGATCTAATTTACCTATGACAGCTTGGGGACATGCGATTTTGCATCTTCCGCATTAGTCTGGCTTAGAACCAGTTTGTTTCAACCATATTCACCATTACAAATGGTATTGGGCCAGCAACATGATATTTCCCATTTAAAGATTTTTGGTTGTGCGATTTATGTTCCGATTGCCCTATCTCAATGGATAAAACTGGGTCCTCAAGGACGTCTAAGAATATATGTGGGTTTTGATTCTCCTTCTATTGTAAAATATATTGATCCCCTGACGGGTGATTTATTTAAGGTACCATATGTTGATTGTCATTTTAATAAGAAAGTTTTTGCGCCGTTAGGAGAAGAGAGAGCACCGTTTCCTGAAGAACGGCGTGAAATTACATAGAACATTCCTTCACTTTCTCATCTCGACCCACGAACAAATCAATGCGAGAAAGAAGTAAGAAGGATAATCCATTTATATAATATTGCAAATCAATTGCATGATGCATTTATTGATAGTACAAAGGTAACAAAATCTCACATTCCGACGATGAATACGCATGTTCGACTTGATGTCTCTGAAAGGCATGATGATGGTATACCAAAAGTAAGTCTAAAATGTGGGCGCCTAGTTGGTCAAAAGATAAAAACCCTAGAAAAAGAAGGGTACAAATTAATGCTCCAGAAGAGAAAAGAAGTTCACAACTTAAAAGACGCTATAGAAATTGAAACTGATCAGTCTAAAATTGATGAACAAGTTGCTCCAGAAGAAGCATGTGAACAAAATTTTGAAGAGATCTCTTCGAATAATGTAAGTTCAGAAGAAAATTGGAATAGACAAAAGGTTATTTTTGATTATGTTTTTGCTTATGTTATTGCATGTGAAATTATAAATGAGGATCCTAAACCAAGATCCATTGAAAAGTTTTGACACATAAACGATTGGCCAAAGTGAAACGATGCAATCCAAGCATAACTAAAATCGTTAGAAAGTCGCAAATTATTTGGATCTGTGGTCCAAACCCATGAAGGGAGAAAACCTATTGGACATACATTGGTTTTTGTAGTAACCATTCTGAGATTTTGGCATACATGAAGCAAGATGTGAATGCATATTGTTAAGGTTGATGATTCAGCATATCTAAGAATCATGTGGATTACCTTCACTAAAAAAGACCCCACAATATTGTTTGAGGATAATGCTGCATGTATTGTTCAAATTAAAAATGGCTACATCAAAGGAGACATAACAAAGCATATTTCACCGAACTCATGATCTTGAGATGAATGGTGATACTAATATCCAGCAGATACAATCAAGCAAAAATTTTTGCAGATTTGTTCACCAAAGCACTAACAACAACTACATTCAGAAAAATGATAACATTGAAATGCGTCAATTCAAGGACCTCTTGCCGGAATCAGGGGGAGTGTGATTGTCACAAACACACTGTACTCTTTTTCCTTTGTCCAAGTTTTTATCCCACTGAGTTTTTCTTGGTAAGGTTTTAACGATGCAGTGTACAAACCAATTATATGAATGTGTACTCTTTTTTCCTTCGTCTAAGCTTTTAGCCCACTGGATTTTCTTGGGAAGGTTTTAACGAGACATATTCTATAATGGTTGGACATCCAAGGGAGAGTGCTATGAAAAATGTAAAGATGGATGCCTAATGTAACCTTTGTAATGCCCAATATAACCTTTGTAATGCCTTATACATTGGGAACCACAAAGGGTATTATTTTAATGTCTCTTATCCCCTAAGTCCTATATATAAGACACCCCCTATTGTATGGATGATAACCTTGAAAGAGTAATAAAAAATTCCAATTCTCTTGTCTCCTACTCTTATCTTTAATATTTCATATTATAACAAAATGTTTTCCGAGATGTATTAAAGTTTAATGCAGGGGCAATCAGCTCTTTTTCATAAGTTTTATGCATAGGCGTGACTAAGCATAATAGGATGCGGAACTAGTCAATTCGCAAGATGAAAAAAAATCCATGAGCATGATTAGGGGAGGATGTAAAGGAGTCCAGCGGCTCGGAAGCCACTTTAACTTTGATTTATAATATATATGAAAATTATATATGATTTGATTTTATATTAGTAGTTTGTTTAATGTAATAATAAATTAAACATGGTAACTGATGTTTATGGTAAGAATAATAAGTTTACAGGAAGAAACTAATAATTGTTTAAAATATCAACTAAAAATGATATCTTTCTACGTTTACATAGAATATTGATAAAAAAAACTGTATCTATTTTTGTTTGAAATAGATCAAATAATGATTGAGTTTGACTCGAGTTTGAAGACATTCAAAAGCTAGTTTGAGATCGGCTGCCAAGCAAAGATCGTGTTGGAGATCGAATTTGAAATTCTTTTAAAATTATTCAATTTGGTAAGTTAATACTCATACCGGTTTAGATCGTTTATACTGCGAAGTATCATCCTTTTGTACAAAAAAAAGGTACTAAATAATCTATCTTTTAGACAAATATGACAGAAAACCATCAATACATGTGTGATTGGAATTCTTGATCTCAAATTATTTTTCACGAGCACTCTTCTGAAGCCGTAATCTTTATGACAAAAAACCGACTGGACTTCTTATTGTCTCATATGGAAAATAGTTAGTAAAAAAGAAAAAAGAGGGTGGAAATAGTTGTAGTATGATGAAGAGTCTAATTTTTCTTTTCTCTCTCTTTAGTGCAGTATATATGATGGAGATTTTAAGGTAGTCTTCTTACCTTCCCCAATTAAATAGAAGATCCTATTTCTATAGAATATTACTTGTGTATACTAAACCACTATCAACAATTTTATCTTCTTTTCAACCTATTCATAGAGGAGGAGGAGGAGGAGGAGGAGGGGGTGGGGGGAGCCAGTATCATTATCTTCAGTTTTGTCATTAGCACTTCTCCAGTTGTTTGTCTTGTTTGATTTTTTTTATATGATTTTTTTCAGTAGTTGTTTATGTTTGAACAATATAAAGTATTCTAAGATCTAAATCTGCTTTATATTTACTAGCTAGAACATTGGTTTCTATGTTTTCTTTATGTCCTTATTTGCAATTACCAATTTTCACAGAATTGGCTCTATAAGAGTCATCAACAGCGTCAGAAAAGATAATTTGACAACTTTTATAGAGCTAGATAAGTAATTTAACATTTATACAATTTACAAGTAAACTACTCTTTGAGTATCAGTTCATTTTTACTCAGATGGAGATCAAGAAAACTTCTTGATACGGTGTTTTGCTTTTCGTTGTGTGTCTATGAAGTTTCAATCCATCCTTAACCTGGGAAAATCTAGTTTATCAAGCGAAATATGCAAATCTTACAGGAAATATTTCATTTTTTGAGGTAAATGAGATTTATTCATATCTAACATATAGTTCACCATATAAAACATATGCACAAAATGTTACATGTGATTTTCTTTAACCATGAAAAAAAGGAAAAAAAGAGAGTACTAAACACGAGGCTTAAAAAATCTTAGATTCCATATCAGTAAATTGTAAGTTTTTAAGTATGATTCTCATCAATATTCACTCAATATGACCAATTATTACCCGCATTTATGAGCCAAACAAATAAAAGTTGCACAAGAATAATGCATTTAAGTCTTTTTAGAGACTGGAGAAGATACTTTCAAAATACCTGCATACATGAAAGAAGATAAAAAGGACATTCCTATTACAACTAGACTTTCAGGTTTATGCAGAGACATACAAAAAGAAAAAAAAATAATTAACGTAGATAACCTTAAAACGTTTTATTCCATCATAATACTCTTAACCATGACAATATGATAAACAAATACAACTTGCGTATACACCCCCCCCCCTCATATATATATATTGGATGAAATTATATCATGTGATACAAATCTTTTAACATTGGTATATCTTACTCAAATGGCTACAAGCACTAGTATATCCCCCATCTATAATAAGATTGTGGCCTGTTATAAATCCAGCATCATCACTAGCTAAAAACGTCACTGCTTTTGCTGTGTCCTCCATTCTTCCCCCTCTCCCAATTAGCAAACTCCCTCTTTCTCCCACCATTTTCGACACTTCTTCAGGCGTCACATCTGAATTTCCAAGACATTTTCTGTATGCGCTCACTAACAACTCGGTCGGAACACCATGAGGCGACACACAATTAACACGGATCCCATATGTGCCCAACTCACACGCGGTGCTCTTGACAAGTCCAATAATGGCTGCTTTTGACAATGTGTATGAATGGGAGGCAAGCCCTCCTAGCAATGCTGCTGAACTTGTTGTGCATATAATGCTGCCTTTACAATGGCTAGCAATCATAGCTTTCGATGCGTGTTTTATTCCATGGATGTTCCCGTTTAGATTTACTCCGATTAGGTCCCTCAAATCTTTCATTTCCAGGTTTGTAATGCTGCCTCCAGGGCCTCCAATTCCAGCATTGTTGAACATTATGTCCAATTTGCCTTTCCATTTCAAGGCGAGTTCAACAGCTGATTCCACATCTTTCTCCTTTGAAACATCGCAGTGTATGTACTTCCCTCCTATTGAATTAGCTAAAGAAACACCAAGATCATCAAGAATGTCAGCAATTACCACGTATGCTCCATTTTCTGCGAATACTTTCGCTGTTTCTGCTCCAATCCCTCTTGCGCCACCAGTTATAATTGCAACTTTTCCCTTTAACCTAAGGAAAAAAAATACCATATAGAAGCTATCAATCAATCAATCATATCCAGTATATCTCAACGACTACAAATCTATCGCTAGAGTCTGGGAGGGTGAGAGACAGTCAAACAATACCTCTATTCCAAAGGATAGAGAGTTTGATTCCAGTGATGCCTTTGACTCTATATATACTTGCATAAATGACACAATAATAGAGATATAGTATGCTACTGTGTTAAATTTATTAAAATTCACCGACACAAGCCTAAGGATCCATCCTTTCCTTCAAAAGAAAAAAAGGGTTCAGCCCTGGAATCCTTAGGATATGAAAAATTCAAATGGACTAACCTCATGGAGGATTCCTTTTCAATAAAAGCTGACGAGAAATTTGATTCCATTTTCCTTGTATTCTATTGCACAAGATAGACCTAGTTCCTATATAAATAGGCCGTATTCAAATGCTAGAGAGTTGGTAATGATCAAATGTGTTGCAAGAAGCAGCAATCTTTTGCCGATTTAAACTAATTCTCCTTCACACTTTTTACATTTTGTACAACTATTTGGTAGCTACTACTTGTTTTCTATTCATGCCCAATAAACTTTATTAGGTGCTAGTTAGTTAAGACCACAAATAGAAAGTTTCAAGGTAGATTCAACAAACTCTCCCCCCCCCCCCCCCCTCTCTTCTTGCTTTTTATTATACTAGATGCAATTACTCTATGTATTATATCCGGTCTATAGTAAAATGTATAAGGACAGACCTTGAAGCAACTACTAAGATTGATCCTTTGTGATCTTGAAATCACGGGTTCGAGCTAGAAAACAGCCTCTTGCATAAAGTTGCGTACATCAGATCGAGAAGCGATCCGGTTCCTTCCTAGACCCTTTGCAAACACAAGACTCTGTGCAAACGCAAGACCCTAATACAACAGGAATGTCCTTTTTTGTATAGTAAACTGCGCAAATATTGAAATTACCTAGCCATTTTATATTGTTGATGGGTGATTATTCTGAGAGTTTTTATTTTGTGACTTCCGCTGACATCACTTTGCCTCACTTGATGATATATATTTGATTGATATCGACGTTTTATATTTCTCTTAAATACTAGAGCATAGGATGGGTGACGGTTTCGATGGTGTACTCTAACTTGACCGTGATATCTTTCCCGTCAAATAATTATAAAATTTGGCAGCATTCATTAAAAGAAAAGGAACAAGTAGGATATGCTCCATGACATTTCATCAATAATTTATTATTTTATTCAACCACAAACAGGCATAAAATTTGACTTTAGTATCTTTTTCGAAAGCTATTTTCTTGATGTTTGTGTCACACGAGCATATTTTGAGGTCTGAAACGTAAAGAATATTTCTTATTAAATATCCGTATAAAAAGAGTGCGGACCTTGGAGCAACTAAAAGATTGCTCATAAGTTCGAGCCATGAAAAAATCCTTTTGCATAAAGTGTAAGGTAAGGCTGCATACATCAGATCATGATGGCTCCTCTCCGGACCTTGCACAAACGCGAGAGTCTAGTGTACTGGGACCGTCCTTTTTATATCCGTATCAGTAAATATATTCTCCATGTAATTTCAATTGAGAAACTAATTACGAACATTGCAAAGTTATACTCACAAACATCTTACATCTCATGTGCATCTATTCATAATGAGTCCTATGGATAAAGATCAACTTTGGATGGCCATACTTCTCTTTAAACATTTCCAGAGGCCAAGATGACCTGCCATTGTTAAGTATTCAAGGATCTGTCTATATGATTAAGAATGGAAGTTGTAGCTCTGATGCAATCTTGACACGATACTTTATTAATTTCTTTTATGACGACAAATGACATGAACATGTAATTTTGCAGCCAATTCTTACGATAAATTATTCTTTCTAGAAATGTTATAGTGACACCACTGGCCCAAACAAACACCGGATTTGGAATCAATTGGACAAATCGAGGTCACGTTGTTGATCTCTTAACGGTGGATTCAGTGAGGATGATGGCTCATTAAAAAAATTAAAATATGAAGACCCAAAAAATCCTACATAGTAAAGTTAGAAGATGGTGGCATGATATATAAATATGATCTAAATGTTAGATGTTAATAAGGATTAATCTTTTTTAAACCAGCGAGGACAAAAAACCGATTAATTTAACATACAATAGTGTTTATACATAGTGATGATGCTAAATCTGAACATACTCTAAGCTTCAAATCGACTATACAAATTCATGTCGTTACAATTATGGTATCAGACCCAGATTAGTGTCACTAAGGCAAAATGGTCAAATTCAGAACGTTACTCTAATCCTGATCCCTTAATGGTGGATCCAGCATCTTTTTTTTTTTTTTTTTTTTTGAAAACAAAGGACAGTTTTATTCATGGTAAATCGTTCGCCAAGGCGACAATTACATTATGTGGCAAAGGGCTAGACCAGTCAGTAAAACAATCAATTTCTAAACCCAAACGGCAAGTAAATGTGCTGGCACATTGCCCTCTCGCTTAACATGCATGAATATAACTTTATCAAAGCAACGAAGCAAGGATATAATTTCCTCAACGAGCGAACCATTTAGCGAAAAATCTTCACTATTATGTGATAGTCTCAAATAAGTAAAAAGACAATCCATTTCCATCATTACCATCGAAAGCCATATATGAATGCTTGAGCCATTTAAAAGCAGCAAGCAACTTTGCAGTTTCAGTTTCCAATGCTCTTTTGAGTGGCGCAAAAAAAAAAAAAAAGGCCTGTAGCAACTTACCATTTTTATCTCTGTAGGCCGTGCCCATGTCTACCTTCCCAGCCCCAATAGACGCATCAACCTTCACTTTAACGAACCCGGAATCTGGGGGTTCCATTTGTTATTCAGCACTGGTGTTAGAAAACAAGGTTGTTCCATAATCTGAGCTTCTATGTACTACATTGCTGCACATTCAGCCATTGCGACCAAGGACGAAGGCCAAATAGCTTCCCATAAAAAATAAAGGAACATATGGCCTTCCAAATGTTCCACAAAAGGTTTAAGAATTTTGCAAGCTCTTCTTTACCTTCTCCTTCCAGAATTTTTAGCAGCAGATCCGGGAAATTTAAAACCTCCGCCCTGAGCCACCTTGACACAGTACCATGAACTCTAGCCACAGCTTGCGGAATTACACATTTTCTGAAAAGATGCTTACAGGACTCAACTGAAGCACCACAAAAACAAAGCAAGGCGCATTAACAAAACCTCGTTTATGCAAATTCAGTCCCGTCAAGAATCATGCAAAAGTCTCCAAGCAAAGTGCTAGATTTTTGGCAGCAGGGGAGCGTTTCAAATAGCCTTAAGAGCAGATTATAGATGCGACACTTCATTGGAAGGGCTTGGCAATGTCTCGCCACGCCTCTTGTCCTCAAATGCACAATAGTATCCTGATTTTACTGTATATACTCCTTTGGGATGAAAGTGTCAAATCAAACGATCCTCCGAATCCCGTCTCAGTAGAGGTAAACCCAAAATCTTCTCATCTTCAAAATCATAGAAGTGTGTTCTTACTTTACACTCAAACCAATCTCCGGATTCAGGAGAAATAAAATCTATCACTCGAGTCCGAGAGTGAAGGCTATTAGGTGTAAAGATTGGCCTAAAATTTGGAGGAGATGGAAGCCGGATCCTCATACACATAAATAATGTCACCCGACCAATCCACCATCGAAGGTCCTTTCTTAGTAACTCATATACTTTAAGAAGGCTACGTCCTTCACAGTAAAGCAGATTTGAGGAATTGTGATATTTTGCCTTAAGAATACGTAAGCCCGGATTTTTAAGGAGCCTCCAAACATATTTCGTTAGCATAGCTCGATTAAACGCTTTCAAGTCCTGAAACCTTAGTCCCCCCCTCCGCCTTTACGGCACAACAGATATTCTAAGCCTTCCAGCGTATTTTCTTGTTGGATAGTTTAAGGTTTGAGCTTTGGCCCATCGTTGGAGATTGGAAGATTTGGGCTTTGGCCCATTAACGATGTTGCAAAACTTGGTTGAACAATGTACTTTGAGCTTAATGAGTTTCCGAGAATGAAATCAAAAACTAATGAATCCTTAATTATCTACGTGACGAGTAGTTAATGATTAGGATGTGGACTCACTCAATTATTGTATTATGTGAATGTGAAATTAATGCTCAAAGTGGATGGAAAATGTTGTGGATGGGTGACGTGTCACCCTTATGGAGGAACACCACGTTGGATGTGTCCATGTGGTGTAAAGAGCTTCTGACGGACATCGATCGATGACATCGATCGATCGATGTCACTTCGATCGACCGATGTATCGATCGAAGTTGATCAGAGAGCTTCAATGTTTCTGTCTTACATCAGTCGATCACATCGATCGATCGATGTAACTTCGATCGATCGATGTATCGATCGAAGTTAGACAGAAAGGTGAGGAACGATTCTGACGTACATCAATCGATACATCGATCGATCGATGTATACATCGATCGATCGATGTGATCGATCAATGTCATCCTGCGGGAAAAATCTTTTCTATTTGAGTTGTTATGTTTCAAATATGAAACTAACACTTTTCTCCTGTTTAAAATAAGATCAACCTGTTTTGATCTAACGGTGGTGGGGAGGCAGCTTTGATCTAACAGCCGGGATTTAAACTGTCTTAACCGCTTAACCGAATATGGTTTCCATCTAACGCTCCAGGTTTAAACCTGCGAATCAATCTTTAATCTAAAGGCTGAGATTAAACCTTCCTAATCTAGATAGGAGGTTTTAATCTAACGGCCTAAATCAAACTTCGGTTTTGATCCAACGGTCACGGTACCTTGTTCTCCAACCGACTCCCCTATATAAAGAGGGCTAGGGGTGCATTTTAAGAACACACAAGTTTCAAGCACTCAAGGCTTTCTACTTTCATAACATCCGAGTCTTGCATATTGTTCAAGAGAAGTCAGGACGCTCTAAAGTTCGAAGGAGTTCAAGTTCAGCAGTGCTGCTCAACTGAACAGGTACCCGTTGTATCCTGGGAGACGATTGCTCACACCGGTTGAGCACAGTATATCGGAGCAATACGTCTTAAGGACAGAGTCCTTGACTCGCCCCAAGTTTGATTTATTTTATCATTCCATACGCACACACTAAACGACTGCGTCTTAGTGCAGGAGTGATTGTTTCCAACAATCTTAAGACGTATTGATTTTGTTCAATTACTTCCTGTACTGTTTTGTTTATTTACGCAAAAGCAGTTTCGTACTAATTTGCAGTCTTCTTCTACTCATTCTTGAACCTGAGTCTGTTCTGATCTTTACGTTTTGATCGAACTGAACAGGAATGGAGAACGAAAGCTCGAACTCTGTTCAAGGCTTTAATGGTGCTCACTCCGTGTCCGCACCAGAAGGGGCAAACAACGTTGCTGCCGGACCGCAGTTCAATACGGTTCCGTTGGCACCAACTGGAGGGCCTCAGATGAACCCGGCTGCCACTGCTGCTCATGTGGAGAAGCCAGAAAAGTTCGCCGACAGTTTTTTCAAGAGGTGGCAGCAGAAGATGTTGTTCTACCTCACGGCGCTGGGATTAGCCAGAATGCTGAGCGAAGATCCACCCGTGATCGAAAATGTGGAGGATCAACAACAAAATATGCAGAACGCCTTGGGTGCTGAAGCTTGAGCGTATACAAATTTTTGTTGTGTAAATTTGATTCTGGGTTGCCTAGATAATACTATCTATGGCGTGTTTTGTACATATAAAACTGCAAAAGCGTTGTGGCCGGCTTTAGATAAAAAGTATCGCACAGAAGATGCGGGTACTAAAAAATTGATAGTTGGGAAATTTCTTGACTATAAAATGCTAGATTCCAAAACTGTAATTTTGCAGGTGGAAGAAATACAGATATTGATATCTGAAATGGAAGAAGAGGGCATGACGCTCAGTGAATCTTTCCTGGTTGCGGCTGTGATTGAGAAGCTGCCTCCTTCGTGGAGGGAATTTAAGAGCTATCTCAAACACAAGCGAAAGGAGATGAAGATGGAGGATTTGATAGTCCGTCTTCGTATTGAGGAGGACAATCGTCGCTCCGAAAGAAAGCCGTCCACATCTTCTGGTCAAGCCAAGGCTCATGTTGCTGAGGCGAAGAACAAGAAGAAAAATAACACTTTGAGTGTGAACGTCAAGGGCAAGGAAATTGCAAAGAAGTTCACAGGTAAGTGTTATAATTGTGGTAAACTAGGGCATCGAAGCAGTGAATACAGAAAGCCCAAAAAGAATCAGAATCAAAATAAAGCGAAAGCAAATCTGGTCGACGCAATGGATGACTTGAACCTTTGCGCAGTGGTGACCGAGTGCAACGCAGTGGGAAACCCTCAGGAATGGTGGGTGGACACAGGGGCCACTCGACACGTTTGTGCGAACAAGGCCATTTTCAGAGAGTACATGCCCACGACAAACAATGAGCAGTTGTTCATGGGAAACTCCAACAGCTCGAAGATCGAAGGATCGGGCAAGGTAATCTTGAAACTGACCTCAGGAAGGGAGTTGACTCTGCAGAATGTGCTGCATGTTCCTGACATAAGAAAGAATCTGGTTTCTGGCGCGCTGCTAGTCACTCATGGGTTCAAGCTTGTTTTTGAGGCAAACAAATTTACACTTTCTAAGAATGGGGTGTATTTGGGGAAAGGGTATCTTTCTGATAACATGTTCAAATTGAATGTTATGACAATTGTACCCAAAAATGTTGCGCCCACCGAGGCTAATAAAATTGTTTCCTCTTCTGCTTACATGCTTGAATCTTCCTGTTTATGGCATTTTCGTTTGGGACATGTTAATTATAAGTCAATACAATGAATGATTAATCTTGACTTGTTGCCCAAACTGGACTTTAGTAATAAAGAAAAATGCCAAATATGTGTTGAAGCGAAATTAACAAAAGAGCATTTTCTTCAACAGAACGAAACACTGAATCGTTGGATTTAATTCACACAGATTTGTGTGATTTAAAGTTTGTGCAAACAAGAGGTGGTAAAAAGTATTTTGTGACTTTTATTGACGATTGCACACGATACTGTTATGTATATTTGCTAAGTAGCAAAGATGAGGCCCTTGATGCTTTCAAGGATTATAAAAATGAAGTTGAGAATCAACTTAGCAAACGAATTAAAACAATTCGTAGTGATAGAAGTGGCGAATATGATACACCGTTTAATGAATTCTGTTCAGAACATGGCATTATTCATCAAACAACTGCGCCATATTCACCTCAATCGAATGGTATTGCTGAACGCAAAAACCGTACTCTAAAGGAGATGATGAATGCTATGTTGATAAGTTTGGGTTTACCTCAGAACTTGTGGAGGGAAGCAATTCTCTCAACCAACGTCATTTTAAATAGGATTCCGTCCAAGAAGACGGATAAAACCCCATATGAACTTTGGAAAGGCTATAAGCCTAGTTACAAATACTTGAAAGTGTGGGGGTGTTTGGCAAAGGTTGCTATATCTAAACCAAGACTAGTTAAAATTGGGCCTAAAACAATTGATTGCATATTCATTGGTTATGCAACGAACAGTAGTGCATATCGTTTCTTAGTGCACAAATCGGACATTCCTGAGATACATGAAAATGTTGTCATGGAATCAAGGAATGCAGTGTTCTTTGAAAATATCTTTCCGAAGAAAGACAGACAGTGAAGAAACTAGCACAAGTAAGCGAGTGCGTGAGACGACTCCTCAAGATACTGAGGAACCTCGTCAAAGCAAACGATCCAAAATACCGACGTCTTTTGGACCAGATTTTCTAACCTATATGGTAGAAAATGAGCCAAAGAGTTTTTCCGAGGCTATGTCAACTCCAGAAGCTCCATTCTGGAAAGAGGCAATTAACAGTGAAATAGACTCGATTCTTCAAAATCACAATTGAGAGTTGGTTGACATTCCACCTGGAAGTAAACCGCTTGGTTGCAAGTGGATTTTCAAGAAGAAACTTAAAGAGGATGGGTCTATTGGGAAGTATAAAGCCCGGTTAGTAGCCAAGGGCTATAGACAGAAAGAAGGCTTTGACTTCTTTGACACCTACTCACCAGTGACTAGGATCACTTCCATAAGGATGCTAGTAGCCATTGCTGCAGTCTATGATTTGGAAATCCATCAAATGGATGTAAAGACTGCCTTTCATAATGGTGAGTTGGAGGAAGAGATTTATATGGAACAACCTGAGGGGTTTGTCGTTCCAGGACAAGAAAGGAAGGTATGTAGACTTGTTAAGTCTTTGTACGGACTTAAACAAGCACCCAAGCAATGGCATTTAAAGTTTGATCAGGTAATGATGTCAAATGACTTCAGGATCAATGAATGCGACAAGTGTGTGTACATTAAGAGCACACATAATGCATTTGTGATAGTATGTCTCTATGTAGACGACATGCTTATCGTGGGCAGTACTCGTGACATCATCTTGAGTAAAAAGAAGATGTTAACACGAAACTTTGATATGAAGGACATGGGAGCTGCCAATGTTATTCTAGGAATTAAGATTTCTAGGGTGACTAAGGGACTCATACTGTCAAAAACTCACTATATTGATTCAGTTCTGAAACGGTTCAATATGGATGATGTGAAACCGGTAAAGACCCCGCTCGACTTAAGTGTGCACTTAAGGAAAAATCGAGGCGAACCTGTTGCCCAGTTGAAATACTCTCAGGTAATCGGGAGTCTGATGTACATAACAAATTGTACAAGACCAGACTTATCTTGTTCAGTAAACAAGTTGAGCAGGTTTACCAGTAATCCAAGTGATGATCATTGGAAAGCTCTTAACAGAGTGATGAGGTATCTGAAATACACAATGTATCTTGGATTACATTACACGAGATATCCAGCAGTGTTGGAAGGATACTGCGATGCAAATTGGATATCAGACAGTAAGGACTCGAAGTCCACCAGTGGATACGTGTTCACGGTTGGTGGTGCTGCTGTGTCGTGGAAATCCACGAAACAAACGTGCATAGCTCGGTTCACTATGGAAGCTGAGTTCATAGTGTTGGACAAAGCTGGGGAAGAGGCTGAGTGGCTTCGGAATTTCCTGGAAGATATTCCGTGCTGGCCTAAGCCGATCGCTCTTATTAGCATACACTGTGATAGTCAGTCAGCTATAGGACGTGCTCAAAGCAGCATTTACAATGGTAAGTCACGACACATACGTCAGAGACATAACACCATCAAACAGTTGATCTGTAATGGCGTGATTTCCATTGATTATGTAAAATCAATGGAGAATCTTGCGGATCCGCTTACAAAAAGTTTGCCTAGAGATCAGATGTCAAGATTGACACACGGAATGGGACTGAAGCCCATAATGCATGAATCTTTGTAATGGTAACCCAACCTTGTTGACTGGAGATCCCAGAATCTTGGTTCAATGGGACAACTAAGTTATGAAGGTTCAGTTAGCACTTACTCATTCCGTCTGATAAAAGTGCTGTCTGTAGAGAATTTAGGGTAAGCTAAGGCTTTTAATGATGTCCTATATCTTGATACGTCAAGTGGAGTATGGCAGAATACTCTTGATAGGAATCACCTATGTAAGTGTGAAGTGGGGCCGCTTCTATGAGAAAGTCTGGGAGGCAAGATTTCTCTAAAACACTTTCTGAAACCAGGTTGTTCATGGCCAAAACGAACACAACCATGAGAACCAAAAGGGTGTTAAAGGAAATATTATGTGAGTATCGTTGTCTTGGTTCACAACAAAGGCTGACTAGTTCAAGACATCAAGTCACTATTTAGCCGAGTGAATCCGATGGTACGTCACTAAGAAAGGTTCAAAGCCAGAAGCTACCTCTTCTCATGCAATATTTTCTTGTCTGACTTCTCCTTAGAGTCTGCATATGCATTTGCATTAATTTCCATTCATGTGGGGGATTGTTGGAGAGTTTAAGGTTTGGGCTTTGGCCCATCGTTGGAGATTGGAAGATTTGGGCTTTGGCCCGTTAACGATGTTGTAAAACTTGGTTGAGCAACGTACTTTGAGCTTAATGAGTTTCTGAGAATGAAATCGAAAACTAATGAATCCTTAATTATCTACGTGACGAGTAATTAATGATTAGGATGTGGACTCACTCAATTATGGTATTGTGTGAATGTGAAATTAATGCTCAAAGTGGATGGAAAATGTTGTGGATGGGTGACGTGGCACCCTTATGGAGGAACACCACGTTGGATGTGTCCATGTGGTGTAAAGAGCTTCTGACGGACATCGATCGATGACATCGATCGATCGATGTCACTTCGATCGACCGATGTATCGATCGAAGTTGATCAGAGAGCTTCAATGTTTCTGTCTTACATCAGTCGATCACATCGATCGATCGATGTAACTTCGATCGATCGATGTATCGATCGAAGTTAGACAGAAAGGTGAGGAACGATTCTGACGTACATCAATCGATACATCGATCGATCGATGTATACATCGATCGATCGATGTGATCGATCAATGTCATCCTGCGGGCAGAATCTTTTCTATTTGAGTTGTTATGTTTCAAATATGAAACTAACACTTTCCTTCTGTTTAAAATAAGATCAACCTGTTTTGATCTAACGGTGGTGGGGAGGCAGCTTTGATCTAACGGCCGGGATTTAAACTGCCTTAACCGCTTAACCGAATATGGTTTTCATCTAACGCTCCAGGTTTAAACATACGAATCAATCTTTAATCTAAAGGCTGAGATTAATCCTTCCTAATCTAGATAGGAGGTTTTAATCTAACGGCCTAAATCAAACTTCGGTTTTGATCCAACGGTCACGGTACCTTGTTCTCCAACCGACTCCCCTATATAAAGAGGGCTAGGGGTGCATTTTAAGAACACACAAGTTTCAAGCACTCAAGGCTTTCTACTTTCATAACATCCGAGTCTTGCATATTGTTCAAGAGAAGTCAGGACGCTCTAAAGTTCGAAGGAGTTCAAGTTCAGCAGTGCCGCTCAACTGAACAGATACCCGTTGTATCCTGGGAGACGATTGCTCACACCGGTTGGGCACAGTATACCGGAGCAATACGTCTTAAGGACAGAGTCCTTGACTCGTCCCGGGTTTGATTTATTTTATCATTCCATACGCACACACTAAACGACTGCGTTTTAGTGCAGGAGTGATTGTTTCCAACATTTCTATTACCGTCATTCGAGCTCCTATAAAATTTCCGGATTTGGGCCTCCACATTTGCAATAAGATTTTTCGAGAGCTCAAATCACTGCAATGTCTGGATAGCCTGAATGACTGATTTTATCAGGACCTCTTTCCCGGTCGGAGATAAAAATTGCTCTTTCCATCCACTCATTTTCTTCCAAACTTTATCAGACAAAAGAGAAGATTTCTTTTTTAGGAGGAGCAGTCATAAAAGGCTGTCCCTGGTATTTTCCTTACCCATCCCGCTTTTGAATTCCTAACATCGCAACTATTTCTCCTGCCTTGCTTCCTTTAACACTTCTACTGAAGTATAAAGAAGACTTTGAGAGATTTACCTTTTGTCCAGAGACCTTTTCATAATATTGGAGGATTTCTTTGAATCTACCACAAGTATTTGTCTCCGCTTCCAGAAAAATCAAGCTGTCATCAGCAAAGAGTAGATGCGAGATCTAGCATCCCATTAAAGAGGGTGAAATACAAAGTCCCAAAAAATGCATCCTGTTAAAGAGAGTGAAATTCAACCCAAAAAATCCTACATTGAAAAGGAAGAAAAAGTGGCATGATATATAGCTATGAGATAAGTACTAAATGTCAATTATGATTTGTTCATATCGGGCAGCAAGAAGAAAAGCCCGATTCAATTGATATTGAGTAGTGTTTGCCAATAGTGGCAATATCAGACCTAAATATGTGATAGGTCTGAAATTGACTAGACAAATCTATATCATTATATATATAATGTTACAAAAGTATTTAAAGTGATCAACATACATAAAACTAAAAAAAACTGTAAATTAACATTTACCCAGGGATTCGAAATAGGCAAAGTTCTATATTTGGATCAACCACTGTTTGAGCTCCTATCCTATCCTCTTGTTTAAACAAAACCAGAATTAACATTTACCAAACGATATGATTTTTTTCCTTTTTTGATGCAGGATACAATTTATACCACAACATAGATAGTGATACACGCTATACAAGATATATGTTGTGTGTATATATATATATGTGTGTGTATTGTTAGATCCGAAATACACTCTAGAAGGGGGGTGAATAGAGTGTTTGACAATTTTGAGGAATTTTTCTTGTGTGATTCAACTCAAAAGATATTCAAAATCAGAGTAAGAATGAGAGATGAGAAGTAGTGAATGAGTACACCGGATATAGAGTGGTTCGAATCGTAAATGATTCTACTCCACTACCACTTTGTTGTCAAAGTGGATTTTCAACAACTACTCTTCTTATTAAAGACAATAAGAACAACCACAACAATACTTACACTAACACCTTAGTGTAAGCACCAACAACAGCAACTTCTTGCACAAAACACACTAGTGCAACTACAGCAACTACAGCTCTTAGCAAGAACAACTTCTTGCTGTCTCACAACTTCAACAAAGTTCCCTCAAGAACTTCTCACAGTAGATTGAAGAAATATAGTAAGGTTCACACTTTCTCACTAGTCTAAGCACAAGCAAGAGATCAAATATTTATGGTTCCTCTTGTGCTTGACTCTTTTTCTCTCAATATACAACAATGAAGAGCAAAGAAAAGCTAAAAAAGCTTTAAACAAATTTACAAGTATGAGAGAATTATACAACAATGAAAGATGAAGCTAGATGATGTTGAAAGTTGTGTATTTGCCTCATCCAAGCCTCTTCTATTTATAGATGAAGTTCACCATGTTTTTGAGGCTCTCCACCAAGTCTTCATCTTCAAAAATGTCAAGACAATGTCCAAATAGTCTTTAGCCACCATATGGAGTGATATGATCTTCAATAGCCAACCTAGGATTGCTTAGACATGTATACAATAGTCAATGAAGCATGTAATATATTGGGTTAAAGTCCACAAGAAATTTGAGCAAGATTGGAAAGAGAAAACATCATAAATCTCATTTGGATTTTGTTCCAACGATCAGAAAATTTGAGTTCTGGGGGACATTGATTGATCGAAGTGCCTGGGAGAGAGATCGATGTCCTCCAGAAACATTTCAGTTTTTTGTCCTGCTGACATCGATCGATCGATATCAGAGGCTGAAGTGACATTCGATCGATGTCCTCAGCCTGAGAGATCGATGTTGGACAGAATGCTTACTGTCTGACATTGATCGATCGAAGTCTCACTGAGGAGAGACTGAAGTGACATCGATCGATCGATGTCCCTGGGTTGAGAGATCGATGTTGGACAGCAACCTCTCTGACTGACATCGATCGATCGATGTCAGAGGCTGAAGTGACATCGATCGATCGATGTCCTTAGCCTGAGAGATCGATGTTGGACAGTGAGTTCCAATCTCAACCATTTTTGACATAGTGTAATTTTCTCATCTTGCATCAAGTTTCAAACATTAATTTAACTTATTTAAAACATCTTTTTATCATCAAAACAATTTATAACTTAACAACTCCCCTTTTTTGATGATTTCAAAACCATGATTCAAAAGATGTTTTTACATGATACATTTCCAACTAAACTTGATATTTTACAACTCCCCTTTAGTTTATGTTCCCTCATCATATGAACACATGAAAAATTTCTTTTCAACATGCAATCTACCCATAATGTGATATCAATACCAAAATGCTCCCCCTCAACCCATGCATCAAGTTTCACATTTTTATCATTTCAATATGTAAAGCATATCAAGAAACTTCAACTTCTCAAACTAAGCTATGTGATGCAAAAACACCAATATCATATCAAGATGAGACATTAAGATACCTATGCTTAACCAAACTATACCATGCCAACATGTCAAAAACCAAATCATGCGATGTCCAACCAACTATGCCAAAACATGGCAAAACCAAGTTATGCCAAAGTCCAACCAACTATGCTAAACCATGGCAAAACCAAATCATGCCAAAGTCCAACCAACTATGCCAAAACAAACTAAATCATGCCAAAGTCAATGCATCAAGATACTATCAATTTCAACATCAATAAACTTAAGCATCAAGAATAATACTAACTTCTCCTCCTTTTTGAAAACATCAAAAAATAAAAGACAAAGATAAATATCATGCAGAAATATCAAGTTTTGAGATACATAGGTAAACTCAAACTTGCAAAAACTACTTCATAACTACAAGGGAATGGGAATAATAAAAACTACTCTTAATCAGAAGAGAAACATAATCCAGAAAGAGCGGCTTTCAGTTTCGTTTTTAGTTTTTGATACTTGGACTTCTGTATGGTCAGCTCCATTTGCAACGTTGAGACTTGAGTATTCACCTTCATTTCTAATATCTTAACATGATCCTGGAGTTTCTTATAGTCTCTCTCTAGATCATCTATACGAACAGCCTCTATCGTCAATTCTTCTCCCCATTGACCAAGAGTACGTTGGATGTCATCAATCTCAGCTTCAACGTTGAATTCATCCCCGGAGTCACTGTCTTCCTCCATTGTAGCTTTTCCTTTGTCTATTCAGGAGGTAGAACTTTGAGGGTGAGGTTGGGGCTCAGTGGTAGGCTCAGTAGGGTGTGTTGGCAATACCGACTCATTCTCAGCTTCATCTTCCTCAGGGTCATGAGTACCACCCCGTCGTTGCGCTTCCTTCCTTAACTTAAGAATTTGCTGGATGTTAAACTTTGTGTAATAATCCTTATTGGTAATGGACTCTTCATATTCGTCATCCAGCACTACATCGGCCTTTCTCAACAATCTATATATCAGATTGCTGTAAGGAAGTGCTTTTGATTTCTTCGTAACTGCCTCCAACACATTTTCAAAGAAAACCTCCCCAAAGTTTACTTGTTCTTTCATGGAAATGCGGTAGGTAATATAAAAAAATCTAGGTTGCTTGGAAGTTTTGCCGATTTTCCTTTCACACAGAAGGTAAAGATGGCAAGCAAAACTCGATAAACTAAAGGCATATTATTTGTGTTTCTTGTGGGGTGAAATCCAAGAAAGGTTTTTACTTTGTCCTCGGTTACTTGGTACTTGTAATAATCCCACTTCCAAGGATCGAACTCTTGGACTCCCTCATCCGGTACACCAAGAATTTCATTAATAGTTTTGGTGTGAAATGAAACTACTTGACCATCAATAACCGAATTTAGAGAAAAAAGCTTTCCATTGAGATATTCAATCCAAAGATTAGCATAAAACATGCGTGTATAACGAGTCGACATAGTGCTCATCTCAGAAGAATCCCAAATAGGCATCCATTTTTGATCATACAACCAATCAATGATTGGTTTTAATTCCTCACTGCTCAAAATGTCCTCAATTTTGAGCAGTTTCAACGGAATAGTAGACCTTTTGCTACTTTCCCAATCTTCAAATAACAATTGAGCTCTAAGAGAGATATGAGTGGATAAACCTAAACCTAGAGGTGCAGCAAGCGCATTCTCAAATTCTCCAGTTTTGAGCCAAGGGAAATTCTTAATCATAAGTGTTTCTCTAACCTCACGTAGCAAGTTTTCCTGGGATGGCTCTGGTTGCTTTCTCAGTCCTGTTGTCCGAGATCCCGTTGGTATGCCTTGCTGTGAAGTTTTTTTGCCTTTTTGGATGATTTTTAGTTCTTGGTGCCATTTGAGAAGATTAGGGCACGAAAATGTTGGATGGGTTGCTTGGAACTTGAAAATAGATGTGGATTTGGATAGGGTTAACGAAAAGATTGAGCTTGAGAGAAAAATTTGAGATTTGGGTCGAAATCTGGATGTTTTTCGCAGGAGGAATGTTAGGGTTCGAAGTTAGAAATGAAGAAATGAGGGCTTTTGCAGTTTTTATAAACCTTGTCCCGCTGACATCGATCGATCGATGTCTGGGACTTCAATCGATCGATGTCCTACACATCAATCGATCGATGTCATAAGAGACATCGATCTATGAGGCTTCCACATAGATTGATGGATGTATGCAGGAATTTGTATTTTTGACATTTTTGACCTTCTAACCATTGTTTATCATCCCTAATCTTGTTCTAATTGATTCGAATGTCTCAGTGGGAAGAGATTTAGTAAAGATATCTGCTAGTTGGTCATTTGTTGGAACAAATTCAACGCATACCAATCCTTTTTGAATGCAATCCCTTGTAAAGTGATGCCTTACTTTAATGTGTTTGGTCCTACTATGGTGAACCGGGTTTTGTGCTATACTTATGGCTGATGTGTTGTCACATAGGATGGGAACTTTATCAAACTTAACATTATAATCGTTTAAGGTGTTGATTATCCAAAGTAGTTGTGCACAACACGAAGCTGCCGATACATATTCGGATTCCGCCGTTGAAAGTGACACACTATTTTGTTTCTTAGAGAACCAACAGACCAAGCAATCTCCAAGGAATTGACATGTCCCGGAAGTACTTTTTCTATCAACAAGATTTCCGGCATTGTCGGAGTCACTATATCCTCTTAAATCAAAACAATCATTTTTGGGATAAAACAATCCAAAGTTCAAAGTTCCTTTCAAATACCTAAAGATACGTTTAATAGCAACTAAATGTGATTCCTTAGGCATACTTTGAAATCTAGCACATAAGCACACAGCATGCAAAATATCCGACCTACTAGCGGTTAAATAGAGTAAAGTACCAATCATACCCCTATATTTGGTTACCTCAACCGGCTTTCCTTTTTCGTCTTTATCAAGCTTTGTACTTGTGCTCATTGGAGTGCTCACACTTCTTCCATCATCAAATTTGTACTTCCTGAGCAAATTCTTTGTATACTTCGTTTGAGATATATACTCTCCATCTTGAGTTTGCTTGATTTGAAGACCAAGAAAGTAGTTGAGTTCACCCATCATGCTCATTTCAAATTCTCCTTCCATCAATTTTGCAAAATGCTCACAAAGAGAATCATTAGTAGCACCAAATATAATATCATCCACATAAATTTGAACAAGCAATTGATGGTTTCCTTGTTCTTTAATAAAAAAAATAGTGTCGACTTTTCCTCTTGAAAACTCATTTTCAAGTAGGAAGTTACTTAACCTATCATACCAAGCCCTAGGAGCTTGATTAAGTCCATAAAGTGCCTTTTTGAGTTTAAAAACATGATTTGGATAATCATGATTTTCAAACCCCGGAGGTTGAGCTACATAGACCTCTTCTTGAATTATTCCATTCAAGAATGCAGATTTCACATCCATTTGATATTGTTTGAAATCCTCATAGCATGCATATGCGAATAGCATCCTAATAGCTTCTAACCTAGCTACGGGGGCAAAGGTCTCATCATAGTCTATGCCTTCCTCTTGCCTATATCCTTGGGCTACTAACATAGCTTTGTTTCTAGTGATGTTTCCTTTATCATCCATTTTGTTTCTAAATACCCATTTAGTGCCAATTACGGGATGATTACTAGGTTTAGCAACTAATTCTCAAACATCACTTCTTTCAAATGGATTTAATTCTTCTTGCATAGCTAATACCCAATCTTCATCATTTATTGCCTCCTTTATATTTTTATGCTCAACTTGTGAAATGAAGGCATTTTCATTGAATTTTCTCTTAGTCATTATGCCTTGGCTATTTTCACCTAATATCAACTCTTTAGGGTGATCTTTCTTATACTTATATGAATCCGACAAAATTTGAGGTATCTCCTCCTACTTCTTCACCTTCAACCTTAGGTTCAAGGGGATCAATCCTAAGATCAATAACAATATTATCTTTTGGATTCTCAAATTTCTCTATATGGCTTACTTCAATTATTTCATCATCATCATTATCATTAATGTTTGATTTATCCTCATTGAGTTCACTAAACTTGACATGAATTGGTTCTTCAACTTTCATGCTTCTTTTATTATATACTCTAAATGCCTTGCTATTTTGAGCATAACCCATAAAGATTCCTTCATCCGCTTTAAAGTCAAGTTTATCCAAGTTATCCTTGGTGTTAAGTATAAAGCACTTACAACCAAATACCTTGAAATAACCATTATTTGGTACTCTATCTTTCCAAAGCTCATAAGGAGTCTTTTTGAGAAATGGTCTCAAATAAACTCTATTGATCACATGACAAGCGGTATTTACCGCTTCGGCCCAAAAATATTAGGGTAGCCCAAATTCGTTTAGCACGGCTCTACTCATTTCTTGAAGTGTTCTATTTTTCCTTTCCGCAACACCATTTTGTTGAGGAGTTCTTCGAGCTGAGAAATTGTGTCCATACCCTTTGGATACACAAAATTCTTGAAATTCTCCATCAAACTCACCACCTCTATCACTTCTAATTTCCTTAATTGTGTACTCTCTTTGATTTTCTAATCTCTTACAAAGCTTTATAAATTCTTGGCATGCGTCATTCTTTTTAGCTAAGAACATTACCTAAGTGTACCTAGAGAAGTCATCTACCACCACAAAGGTGTAATGTTTTCCACTTAGGCTTGCCGTACCAATATCCCCATACAAATCCATATGAAGCAATTGTAGAGGTTTGGTGGTGGAGATTTCACTTTTGGGCTTGAAACTTGTTTTAACAAGCTTTGCTTTTTGACAAGTGTCACATAAGCCATGGTTTTCGAAATTTAATTTTGGAAGACCTTGGACTTTTTCATTTTTGCGAATCTCTTTGAAATTTTTAAAACTAATGTGTCCAAGTCGTCTATGCCACAGTTGAGTCAAATCATTTTTGGCAACTAGGCAAGAAACATTTTGTGATATCAAATCATGTGTGCTAAATTTGTAAACATCATTTTTACGTATAGCCTCAAAAACAATCTTATCGTTCTTTTTCACAACACATTTTATTTTCACAAATTTAATTTGAAAATTAGCATCACATAGTTGGCTAACACTTATCAAATTATACTTAAGCCCTTCTACGTATAGTATATTATTAATAGTAAAAGAAGAGTTACCAATTTCTCCAAGTCCAAGGATTTTGGCTCTTCCATTGCCAAAATGCACCGTTCTACCATCTTGGAGCTTGAGCTTGGTGAACAACGTCTTGTCTCCGGTCATGTGAGTTGAACATCCGTTGTCCATAAGCCATTTGGTTCCTTCTTCTTTGGCTACTCCATTTATCTTGAGAGCCCACAAAACCAAAAGATGTATGCATTGGTACCCTTTGATGGTTGGGTCCTTTAGGGTTAGTTTGTCGACCCTTAGGCTTCCAAATATATGTGCTTCCAAATCTAGCTCTACATGCTTTCTTCACACGTCCTAGTTTGTTGCAATGAAAACAAGTGGGTATATGCTTTGGTTTAGAAGGTGATGAATTTTGTTGTGTTTTTCTATTATTTGCTTTTTTCTTTTAGGACTTAGGTTTAATAGAAGAAGGTGATGAATTAAATCTTAAACCGGATTTATCATTTCTAATTCTTTGATTTCCAAGTAGTATGTCTAAATTGTTTTTACCATTTGTTAATCTTTGTAAGTCTAACTTTAGTTTCTCACATTCCTTTCTAATTTTTACATTTTCAAGAGCTACGGTTTTATGCATAGTGAGTATGATGTCATGCTCTTGAAACATCAAAATATTTTTGTCATGCAAGCTCTTATTTTCTAAGATGCATTTCTTGAACTCTTTCTTCAAATGCTTATATTTTAAATTCAGTTTTTCAAAGTCATCTTGCAAATCTCCTATTTCATCATGCAAATTTGAAGGATTAGAATTTACCTCAAGATCATCTTCAATTGCCATGAGACAATTATGTTGAACCTTTGGATTGTCAACTATTGCAACTAGTCCAACACCTTGATCTTCACTCTCTTCTCCTTCCAATTCCGAAAGGAGATCATCCCACGTGGTTACCTCCGCATTGATGGCTTTCTTTTTTTGATGAAAGACCTTCTGTTCTTGCCTTTGCAGCTCTTTTACATGGCAATCGGCAATGAAATGACCGGGTCGACCAGATCTATAGCAATTTTCACTTGCTTCCTTTTCTTTAGATGGTCTTTTGAAAAACTTTCTTGCTTGAGCTTTGTTTCTAGTTGACATTCTTCTAAATTTTCTTACTAGAAGGGCAACTTCCTCATCCGATTCATCAGACTCTACCACCAATCCTTTGTGTGATGTTTGTGTGGGCTTGATAGGGTTCATCCTATTTTGTTCATCAATAAGAATTTCACGAGTAAGAAGATTACCGAATAGCTCATCAAGGGTAAGAGTCTTGAGATTCTTTGATTCGGTGATGGCGGTGACTTTGGGTGTCCATTCTCTTGGCAAGGAGTTAAGGAGTTTTGAGACAAGGTCTTCATTTGAGATTTTCTTGTCCACCATGGATAGTTAATTCACTATTCGTATGAATCGATCGATTGTCTCCTCAATCTTCTCACCACTTTTCATTTCGAACATCTCATACTCCTTCATGAGCATGAGTCTTTTGGCCATTCTTACTTGCTCAGTTCGTTCGTGTATCATTTCAAGCCTTTTCCATGCCTCATGAGCTGTTTCAAGACTTTGAAGTCTTATGAGCTCGGTGGTGGTAAGAACACTTGATAGAATATCAAATGCTTTGCCATTGATGGCAAATTTTATCTTTTCTTCATCGGTGTAGTCATCCTCATCTTTGAACATTGATTCTCCTTTTGAGTTGGTAATCATAGGAACTTCAATTCCTTTGACAACGGCTCTCCATATATCAAATCCACAGCCTTTCAAATGATTGATCATTCAAAATTTCCACAAAGAGTAATTTTGGGCATCAAACATAGGTGCTTTAGTGTTTGATCCAGAAAATAGTGCAATAGGCTTAGGAGATGAAGTGTGAGATGAAGAGGTTGAAGTTGAGGTTGTCATTGTCATGATCTTTAACCTTGCTGCTTGCAAAGATAGGCCAAGCAATCAAGGTTAGGCTCTGATACCAATTGTTAGGTCTGAAATACACTCTAGAGGGGGGGTGAATAGAGTGTTTGGCAATTTTGCGGAATTTTTCTTGTGTGGCTCAACTCAAAAGATATTCAAAATCAGAGTAAGAATGGGAGATGAGAAGTAGTGAATGAGTACACCGGATATAGAGTGGTTCGAATCGTAAATGATTCTACTCCACTACCACTTTGTTGCCAAAGTGGATTTTCAACAACTACTCTTCTTATTAAAGACAATAAGAACAACCACAGCAGCACTTACACTAACACCTTAGTGTAAGCACCAACAACAGCAACTTCTTGCACAAAACACACTTGTGCAACTACAGCAACTACAGCTCTTAGCAAGAACAACTTCTTGCTGCCTTACAACTTCAACAAAGTTCCATCAAGAACTTCTCACAGTAGATTGAAGAAATATAGTAAGGTTCACACTTTCTCACTAGTCTAAGCACAAGAAAGAGATCAAATATTTATGGTTCCTCTTGTGCTTGACTCTCTTTCTCTCAATATACAACAATGAAGAGCAAAGAAAAGCTAAACAAGCTTTAAACAAATTTACAAGTATGAGAGAATTATACAACAATGAAAGATGAAGCTAGATGATGTTGAAAGTTGTGTATTTGCCTCATCCAAGCCTCTTCTATTTATAAATGAAGTTCACCATGCTTTTGAGGCTCTCCACCAAGTCTTCGTCTTCAAAAATGTCAAGACAATGTCCAAATAGTCTTTAGCCACCCTATGGAGTGATATGATCTTCAATAGCCAACCTAGGATAGCTTAGACATGTATACAATAGTCAAGGAAGCATGTAATATGTTGGGTTAAAGTCCACAAGAAATTCGAGCAAGATTGGAAAGAGAAAACATCATAAATCTCCCTTGGATTTTGTTCCAACGTTCAGAAAATTTGAATTCTGGGGGACATCGATCGATCGAAGTGTCTGGGGGAGAGATCGATGTCTTCCAGAAACATTTCAGTTTTTTGTCATGCTGACATCAATCAATCGATTTCAGAGGCTGAAGTGACATCGATTGATCGTTGTCCTCAGCCTGAGAGATCGATGTTGGACAGAACGCTTACTGTTTGACATCGATCGATCAAAGTCTCACTGAGGAGAGACTGAAGTGACATCGATCGATCAATATCCTTGGGTTGAGAGATCGATGTTGGACAGTAACCTCTCTGACTGACATTGATCGATCGATGTCAGAGGCTGAAGTGACATCGATCGATCGATGTCCTTAGCGTGAGAGATCGATGTTGGACAGTGAGTTCCAGTCTCAACCATTTTTGACATAGTGTAATTTTCTCATCTTGCATCAAGTTTCAAACATTAATTTAACTTATTTAAAACATCTTTTCATCATCAAAACAATTATGCTAATTCCCCTAATCATGCTGCAGAGAATATTTACAATTAATGGTTTGATTCCTCTAATCACGGTAAGTCAATCCTTCCTTCTAACACTCCCCATCAAGTTGAATCGTGGGGTCTACAACGTTCAACTTGCACAAAATATCAGCAAAGGATCTTCCACTGATAGCCTTGGTCAAAATATCAGCAAGCTAGTCTTCAGATCTCACAAAGGGTAATGCTATGCGTCCTGTATCAAGTTTCTCCTTGATGAAGTGTCGGTCAATCTCCACATGTTTTGTACGATCGTGCTGCACCGGATTCTCGGATATACTGATTGATGATTTATTATTACAAACAATGGTGTAGGCTGATTGATGGGTAGGCCCAGATCCTTGAACAACTTGTGTAGCCATAGTACTTCCGTGATCCCTTTTACGATCCCTCTAAATTCAGCTTCAGCTCTTGACAGAGCAGCGACTTTCTGCTTCTTGCTTCACCACGTAACCAGATTTCCTGCTACAAGAGTGAAGTATCTAGAGGTGGATTTTCTATCCACGGGATTTCCTGCCCAGTCAGCATCGGTATAGGCCTGAATGTCGAGATGGCCATGGTCCTGAAATAAAATTCCTCTGCCAGGAGTATGTTTTAAATATCACAAAATACGCATGACAGCATTCATGTAATGTTCTTGAGGTCTATGCATGAATTGACTTATAATACTTACAGCGAAAGCAATGTCTGGACGAGTATGAGATAAATAAATTAACTTACCAACCAGTCGCTGAAACTGACCTTTGTCTGCTAGGGTTGCACCCTCGATTACCTGTAGCCGACCATTTATTGCCATGGGTGTGTCGCAGGGCTTGCAATCTAACATTCTTACTTCTGCTAGGAGATCCAGAATGTACTTCCTTTGTAAAATATAAATTCCCAATTTCGATCTAAGTACTTCTATTCCAAGAAAGTACTTGAGCCCTCCAAGGTCCTTCATCTCGAACTTAGTGATCAAATGTTTTCTGAGTCGAGTCATTTCCTGTTTGTCATTTCCAGTAATGATCGTGTCATCCACATAAATGATTAGGCATGTTATCATTTTACCTCGTCATTTTATGAATAGAGTATGGTCTGCGTTGCTTTGTATGTATCCATCCTGTTTCATTACCTCAGTAAACCTCCCAAACCAGGCCCTGGGTGACTGTTTTAGTCCGTACAAAGATTTCTTTAGTCGACATACTTCATTCTTTCTAAACTCTGTAGAGAAACCTGGAGGTGGATCCATGTACACTTCTTCTTTTAAATCCCCATGTAGGAAGGCATTTTTGACGTCGAACTGTTGTAGTGGCCAATGTTGTGTGGCTGCAATTGAGAATAGGACTCGAATGGTAATCAATACCGGAGAGAATGTCTCAGAGTAATCAAGGCCGTATGTCTGTGTATATCCTTTAGTTACCAGTCGAGCCTTGTGTCGTTCTATACTCCCATCTGATTTGTACTTGTTGGTAAATACCCATTTGCACCCTATAGGTCTCTTTCCAGGAGGTAAGACACATTTTTCCCACGTTTCATTCTTTAGGAGGGCATCCATCTCATTGAGCATGGCACTCTTCCACTTTGGTCGAATCAGTGCCTCTTCCACATTCCTTGGAATGTCCTCAGAACAGATTGTTCTAAAGAATCCTCGGGCAACATCATTCACACCATCCTTGGGATATTTAAGGGGATACCGAGAGGTTCTGGATATTTTATCTGAGGAGTACCGGTCTGGAGGTATTCCCCGATTTGATCGAGGGGGTAATACCCAATGTTCCTGCAATGTATTAGTAGGACACATAAAAAACTCAGAAGTATTGTTAGGACTATCTGAGGGAACAATATTATCTGGGGGAACAACATTGTCTGGGGAAATAGTGGGGATATGGTCAGGAGTACTACTACTGTTATCAGAATCCAAAAGAGTAGATTGTTTGTTACCGTTATCATCTATTGCCTCTGACAGAACATTCATGCATGCTTGATCATCAGGGGGTACTTTGGCAGAAGGCGTTCCTTTGTCGGAAGCTATAATACAGTCGGCGCCATCTACTGACCCTGTTGGAATGGTCCCCGAGTCATTATAGAGTGACAACCAATCTAGGGTTCCATCAGTAGTAATGGGCTCCCCCTGAACCCGAGATTGGGTAGGATAGTAAAGTTCTGTTTCAAAAAAGGTGCAATTCATGGTAATATGTATACGGTGGGTGTGAGGATTATAACAACGGTAACCTTTTTGGGTAGTGGCATAACCAACAAATATACATTTGTCGGTACAAGGGTCGAGTTTGGTGCGGTTAGGTTTAGGGTTATGGACAAAGACTGTGCAACCAAATACTCGGGGGAAGGGTACATAAGAAAGGAATGGAATGTTGGGTGGACAAGACATGGGGGGTGTTTGTAGTTGGAGGGCTTTTGTGGGTAAATAGTTTATAAGGTACGCGGCAGTGGATACCGCCTCCGGCCAGAAACTCATCAGGACGTGTGACTCGAACATCATGGCGCGAGCCATTTCTAGTAGTACTCGATTTTTTCTTTCTGCTACCCCCATTTTGTTCAGGAGTATGTGTACATGACATTTGGTGAATGATCCCATGAGTCATAAGAAACTGTTGTAACTCCCCATCAAAGTATTCACCCTCATTGTCAGAACGAAGTATTTGTATGGAGGTGTGGAATTGTGTTTGGATCATGTTGTAAAAGGTACGGAATTTTCAGGAGACTTCAGACTTATTTTTGATGATATAGATCCAAGTCATTTGAGAGAAATCATCCACAAAGAGTACATAATAACGATAACCAAGGGGAGTAGGGTATGGATATGGTCCCCACACATCTGAATGTACAAATGAAAAAACTTTATCAACACGAGTATTATTTGAAGGGTACGACGCCCGAGTCTGTTTAGCCCGGAGGCAAGTATCACATTGCGGGGAAAGGGACTGAGAAATAAATAAAGTAGGAAACAATTGTTTTGGGTATTCAAAAGATGGATGACCTAGTCGGCGATGCCACAACCATAACTGTCGGGTACTTGTCCCGGTGGCCAGATTAGACTCTCGCTGTTGCGCCACGGCATCAACAAAGTACAACCTACCGTGTTCAGTACCACGCCCAATGATCTCCTTGGTATGAATGTCCTGTAAGATGCAAAAGGAAGGATACATCAGTACAACGCAATCTAGTTCTTTTGTAAGTTGACTAACAGAAAGTAATTTTGTAGATAAGGCAGGTACATAAAGACAGTTTTTCAAGGTAATATTTGGTGTGACAGTGATAGAGCCACCACCAATGACGGGAACAGAAGTACCATTGGCTGTTTCGACACTTTTCTTGGTTGGTGGGGTATGAGTATAGAAGTCATTAGGGTCGTAGGACATGGTGTCGGTGGCCCCACAGTCAAAGATCCAAGGTCTAGTGGAATTTGTATTGTGACATTTGGAATGTATATTGGTTAAGTGTTGGGCAAGAAGAGCCGTTTTAGCAATTTCGGGGGACTGAGAGGAATTAATGTGAAGTGATGGGGTGTTTGCAGCATTATGGGTAAGGTTTCGGGCAAACTGGTCAGGTGTTTGAAGTTGAGGGACCTGAGGCGATTTAATAGGTTTCTGGAGGACGTTAGTGTCACATCCAGGTTTTCCATGGACCTGTATACAATTATCAAGAACAGCAGGGGTCTGATTAGTGGATAACAAATTTGCAGGGACTGGGGGGGTAAATGCAAATATTTTCTGGGCTATAAATAGGAAGAGGTTTAAGGTTGAAAACCCTAACCCCAATGCCTCCTACTGCGGCGCTGAAGGCTTCGTCTTCTCCCCTGCCGCCTTCTGTCCAGTTTTGATGTTCTTCGCTTCTGGTCCCTCTTTCTCCGGCCAAAGACTGTTCTTTTTTGTTGTGGTCACCTTCTCCGGTGACTTGCGCAGCAGATGCGTGGTTTTTCTTCTTGAAATCATCCCACTACTCAGGGAATCCGTGTAGCTTAAAGCATTTTTCCTTAACATGTCCCTTTTTCTTGCAATGAGAACATTCCAGTGATGCTTTGTCATCTCCCCACCGTGATGGAGGTCCTGAGCGGGGTTGGTGAGCTCCCCCTCGCCGGGGAGTTTTTGAACCTGATCTGTTGTGATTTCCAATCCCTTTGCCCGTTAATCCTTGATCGAGGCTCACACCTAATGATGGTTCTGAGGGTGTGAGTCTCAGCAGTTTATCTTCTGTATCAGATCTGCGCAACTCCCCGTATGCAGCTTCTGCAGTGGGTCGAGGATCGCGCTTTAGGATCTGTTTCTTGGTGGCAGAGAATCTGTCATCTACTGCCATCAAAAGTTGGTATAATCGTTGTTCTTGGATGAACTGATTGAATCTTTGAATGTCCCTAGGGCATTCCATAGGGTTTGGACTTTTGTTATCAATTGTCCTCCACAGGCCTTGCAGCTGATTCCAACAATCATCTAGCGAGCTTGTTCCTTGTCTCAGGGTGTAAGCCCGTTTGTGTAAGTCAAAAATTTGAAACGGGTCGGCTCCTGACTCGTAAGTAATAGCTAATCCATCCCAAAGTGCCTTTGCGGTTGGATAGCTAGAGGCATTGTTTACCAAGGTTTCATCCATATTGTCAATCAACCAAGTGAAAACAAGTTGATCTTCTTGTTCCCACTTGGTATAATTTGGGTCTGTCGGTGGGGGGTGGAGGAACCCCTGTGATGTGGGTGCTCCTCCCCCTACCTAGAAGGGCCCTGCGCATAAGGTTGCACCATAGAGGGTAATTACCAGAGTTTAATTTTATCTTTAGTATCAAATTCTCAGAAACGGCTGCAGATGGGATGTGATTTTGTGTTGTTGGGACTATTTGGTTCTGCAGAAATTTGGCAAATTCTGCAGAAATATCAAAGTTTTCTGGGAATTTGGGCATTTTGTCGGATGTTTCGGGTTGGTTTTCAACGTGGTCTGACATGGGTGATGCTTCCTTTTTCAGGTTGGAAGGGCACAATTTTATGACGGGATTGATTAACCAGAGGTCTGGATGGGCAGATGAGGGCAGATATGAATACTTGACACACTTGATAGAGAAGGGTAAGGTATGTTGTTGGCAATGATGACTCAAGACCTGAGCCAAGACACAGTAAACGCACACTGGCGATGATGAGATAAATTCTGAGCCAAGATTATACTCAAACAAAGAGGATAACTTCCTGCTCTGATACCATGAAATCTAGAACAAAATAATCGAGTATGGAGATGAAGAACTATGAAATTTCATGTATTTTCATTCGTTCTTTCTTCCTCTGTGTATACACCTATTTGTAGCAGTATGAGTTGCCTATACAAGGAAAGAATCAATTTACAATAATTTACAATTATGCTAATTCCCCTAATCATGCTGCAGAGAATATTTACAATTAATGGTTTGATTTCTCTAATCACGGTAAGTCAATCCTTCCTTCTAACATCGTTCCCCGGTTGAGATCTGAGGAGGTCTTATATAAGGCAAAATATGAAGTCTCCAATCACGCGACGCCACGTGTACAAAAGTGTCTTTTTTAAAAAAGGAAAAAAGTGAACATGAGGCCCTTTTGTACACGTGGCGTCGCGTGATAGGAGACCTTATATTTTGCCTCATTCTAGTCGTCTTCAAGAGAAAAGATACCGATTCTGGAATTCTCACTTTCCATTTACTATCCTTTTGTCGCCTGTTATTTGAAATTGATTTTCGGGTTCTGCACTTCATGATGAGCTTGAATTGATTGCTCAAGAACAAGAAGGGAGGGTAATTTGATTTGTCTTAATCTGTTGCACCAGTAGATAGATATTTTGAGTTAAGCTAAAGCGTAGATAAGAGTTTGTGTTGGGATGGATGGGTCTACTGGAGGGTCAAGTGCACCGGCACCTTTTCTTACAAAAACATATGAGATGGTTGAAGATCCTTTGACGAACTCAATTGTTTCTTGGAGTCATAAAGGGAATAGTTTCATAGTCTGGAATCCACTGGATTTTGCTAGAGATTTGCTGCCCAAGTATTTCAAGCACAATAACTTTTCTAGCTTTATCAGACAGCTCAATACATATGTAAGCCCACTAGTGCAAAGGTTAATTATTTCATCCTTTCTTGTTTTTGTATTTAGATTCTAATTGTTATTTCCTATATGTTCTCTTCTTAAGAAAGTTGCTTGGGTTCTGTTTTTAGGGCTTTAAAAAGGTTGATCCTGAGCAATGGGAGTTTGCAAACGAGGAGTTTTTAAGGGGACAAAAACATCTTCTAAAGAATATCTATAGACGTAAGCCTATTCATAGCCATTCTACACAGGGGAACACCTCAGGTCCGTTAATTGATCACGAACGACAAGAAATTGAAGAGGAAATCGAAAGAATGAAACAGGAGAACAATTTGCTGCTGCCTGAGCTAGAGAGACACAAAGTAGAGAAACAGGAATTGTCTTCTGAATATGGTACTTTGGGCCAGCGTGTTAAAACTTTAGATCAAAGACAGAGGCAGTTGATGGTGTATCTGGCTCAACTGTTGCAAAATTCTGGGTTTGCTATGGAGCATTTGGACCATAAACACAAGAAGAGAAGATTGTGTGTATTTAATCACTTGTATGAAGAAGCCAATAAAGGAGACAACCAACTAGTAATTAGTGAAGAAGAGAATTTGCATACATCATTGCCCATACTTAATATGGATCTTATTAAGAAACTGGAATTATCTATAGACTTCTGGCAGAAATTCATGTGTGGGATATGCGAATCTTCGTCAGAAGAAATGTTAGACATTGGCCTACTTCCAGAGCCTCAAACAGTCAGTGGAACTGAAAAGCTGGCGATGGTGGAAGATTCTGTTGTTACTATCCCACCATGCTCTTCCATTTCTCATTATTCATCTCCAATAGGAAATATTGATTCCTGTCCTGCATTGGCTGGCTCTCCAAGTATTCCCGATAGTCCTGCAATCGCATGCCCTTATGTTTATGCAGAATCTGGCCAAAAGTCCTCAGGTATTGACATGAATGCATTCCCAACCAGTATTGCTGATGATGATGCTCCGAAGGACCACACAGTGGGTAATAAATCTTCAGCTGCATCTGCACCTCCTGGGACTAATGATGTCTTCTGGCAGCAGTTTTTAACAGAGACTCCAGGTTCTTTTGACACACAGGAGGTTCAATCAGAGAGAAAGGGCACAGGCATAAAGAAAATTGACAGTAGATTTGAAGATCTTCGGAGACCATGGTGGAACAGTATCTTAAGTAGCCGATCCAAGCAGATGGGCCATCTTACTTCAGCTGGACGAACCTGATTGTTGTCGGGTTCCTACTTGATCTGTTATTGTCTAGATGATCTGTAACAAGCTGAGAGATTGTGTGAGGCCTAGTCCCTAGAGTGCTGTTTTGTTTCGATTAACAATGCCACATGCTGTATTATGCATTTTTCTCCTGTATATAGTGACAGTTTACTGGCTTGCTCCTTTTCTTTTATCTTCCTTGTAAGAAATTCTTTTTACAACCTTCTATGCCCGGATGTATGAGACTGTTTTTATGAGCTTTAGCTTATTTTGATGGTACATGAGAATTTTGTAATGTTATGAATTAACAGAGAACTTGGGAAAAATTCTGTGTATTTCTTGATGTGTATTTCTTCAGTATATGTTTACATTTTATAGCTAAACTATTGTGCCTATACAAGGTAATGAATCAATCAACAATAAATTACAATAAATTACGATGATTTTCTATTCTATGGCAATTAGTGCATGACAACTAGCGCGTAATCTTCTCCCCTGATTTCCTGGGATTCTGATTTTGTTCACACTCCCCCTCAAGTTGAGCGGTGGGGTCGACGACGTTCAACTTGCCCAAGATGGCTTCAAATGACTTTCCATTTACTGCTTTTGTCAAAATATCTGCTAGCTGGTCTTACGATCGAACAAATCGTAACTCAATGATTCCTCCTTCTAATTTTTCTTTGATGAAGTATCGATCGATTTCTATATGTTTGGTTCGGTCATGTTGTACTGGGTTCTCAGATATGCTAATCAACGCTTTGTTGTCACAAAATAATGGTGTAAGAAGACTGATTTGTATGGCAATATCTCTGAGTAGCTTTTGTATCCACAGAACCTCGGTTACTCCTCGTGCTATCCCTCGGAATTCAGCTTCACCACTAAAGAGGGCGACAACTTTCTGCTTCTTGCTCCTCCAGGTTACCAGGTTGCCGCCCACAAGTGTAAAGTACCCTGATGCAGACTTTCGATCTACCAGATTTCCAGCCCAGTCAGCATCTGTGTATGCTTGTATGTCCAAATGCCCATTATCTCGAAACACAATCTTTTTTCCCGGAGTGTTCTTCAAATATTGGAGAATCCTTCTGACTGCACTCATATGATGTTCCTGGGGATTGTGCACAAACTGACTAACTATACTTACCGCAAATGCAATGTCTGGTCTTGTGTGAGACAAATATATCATATTTCCAACTAGGCGCTGGTATTGTCCTTTATCAGTGGCTGCGGCTCCCTCGAGGTGTATCACAAGGCTTGCAGTCTAGCATCCCCACTTCTGTCAAAAGATCCAAAATGTACTTGCGCTGGGAGATATATATACCACTCCTGGACCGCAACACTTCGATGCCTAGGAAATATTTCAGCCCTCCTAGATCTTTCATCTCGAACTTAGTCAACAAATGCTTTCGGAGACAAACAATCCCTTCAGCATCACTTCCTGTTATTATCATGTCATCAACATACATAATTAAACAAGTTACTAACCTGTCGTTATGTTTGATGAATAGAGTATGGTCCGCGTTGCTTTTGCCTGTATCCATCCTATTTCATAACCACTGTAAACCTGCCGAACCAAGCTCGAGGAGACTATTTTAATCCATACAAGGCCCTTTTTAGTCTTCACACTTCACCTGTCTTAAAGTCAGATGAGAAACCCGGAGGCGGCTCCATGTATACTTCTTCTTTCAGATCTCCGCGTAGGAATGCGTTTTTGACATCAAACTGATGGAGAGACCAATATTTATTGGCTGCAACTGAGAATAGTACCCTGATGGTATCAATACGGGCCACAGGTGAAAAAGTCTCTGAATAATCCACTCCGTACGTCTGGGTATATCCTTTTGTAACTAGTCGGGCTTTATTCCTTTCAACACTCCCATCAACTTTGTATTTGATAGTAAACACCCACCGACATTCAACTGGTCTTTTTCCCGGAGGAAGAGAACACTTTTCCCATGTTTGATTTTTCTCTAGGGCTTTCATTTCTGTTACCATGGCCTCTCTCCATGCAGGTTGAGCTTGGGCCTCATCAGCATTCCGAGGCAAACATTCTGTACATAAAGACACAAAGAACCCTCAGGCTAAATCAGACACTCCTGTTTCAGATAGATTCACTGGATACCTGGATGTCTTTGGAACGCGTTCGGGTGAGTACCGGCTAGGAGGTACTGCTCTATTTATCCTAGGGGGTAGGACCCGTACCTGCTGCTGTTCAATGAAACTGTTAGCATCAGTATGTATTTCTGTTGTGGGTGAGTGTACGTGTTTAGGAGAGCTTTGTATATCTGTAGTAGGGCTACCAGGGTGTGTGTCAAGATTGGTTTTTGTTTCAGTCTCAACATTATTGCATGGATGTGGGGTGCAAGTATCTAAATTTGTTACCTCGGTCATTTCATTCATCCGTGCAGGATCATGAGGTGGTACTGGCGCCTGGTATGGTTCCTCGCTTGGAGCCGTTGCACAGTCGGCGCCATCTACTTATCGTGTTGGATCAGCTATCGAGTAGGTGTGATATGGTACCAACCAGTCGAGGTTTCCATCAGATAGAGTCTCCCTCTAGAACTGAGACTGGGGTTGGTAATAGTAAGCGGTTTCAAGGAAAGTACAGTTCATGGTTATATGCATTTGTTTGGAGCGAGGGTTATAGCATCTGTATCCCTTTTGGGTTGTAGCATACCCAATAAAGATACACTTTTCGGCACATGGGTCAAGTTTAGATCTTTCATGTTTGGGTGTATGGACAAAGACCGTGCACCCAAAGACTTTAGGTGGTAAAGTAAAGAGAGAGGGGATAGTATGTTCTGATGATAAGACCTGAATAGGTGTTTTGTAGTCAAGGACCTTTGTAGGAAGGCGGTTAATAAGATATGTGGCAGTGGTCACGGCTTCGGGCCAAAAACTCATAGGAGTATGTGAGTCGTACATCATTGCCCGGGTCATCTCTAGAATGATACGATTTTTTCTTTCGGCGACCCCGTTTTGTTCAGGAGTATGTGGACAAGATGTTTGATGTATGATGCCATGGTCAGAAAGAATTTCCCCAAATTCCCATCAAGATATTCACCCCCATTATTGGATCTAAGAATTTGTATTTTTGTATCAAACTGTGTTTGGACCATGTTGTAGAAGTGAATGAATTTGTGTTGCACTTCAGATTTATGTTTAATGACATAGAGCCAAGTCATGCGTGAGAAATCATCAACAAAAATCACATAATAACGGAAACCAAGAGGGGGATTATAGGATGAGGGACCCTACACATCAGAGTGGACCAAGGAAAACATGCGATCAACCAGGGTATTATTAGCAATATACGAAGCTCAAGTTTGTTTGGCCGGAAGGCATGTGTCACAGGATAAAGTCTTTATTGGAAAAGTAAACAAGGTTGGTAACAAACGTTGGAGATAACCAAAAGAGGGATGCCCTAACCGGTGATGCCATAACCACACTTGTCGATTAGTTGTTCCGGTGACAAGATTAGACTGTTCCTGTTGCGCTAAAGAATCAACGAAGTACAGCCCTTGGCGTTTAGAACCACGCCCAATAATCGTCCCCGTATGAATGTGTTGCACAAGGCAACAATTTGGATACATTAGCATAACACAATCCAATGCTTTTGTAAGTTGACTTACTGACAAAAGTTTGGTTGATAAAGAGGGTACATAGAGGCACTTGTGTAATGTGAGAGTAGGAGTGATGGAGATAGTACCCCCACCAACAACAGGTATAGAAGCTCCATTGGCGGTCTCAACGGAAGTTTTAGTGGGCTGGGTTAATGTGAGAAGGTCAGATTTGTCACAAGTCATTGTATCAGTAGCACAGCAGTCAAAAATCCACTGAGGTTTAGTCTTAATAGAGAAGCTTTGGGATGTAATGGGTAATTGTGTCATTTCAGGGGTATTTTGTGTTTTAAGGACCTCTGGGGGTACAATTGTTAAAGTAGAATTTTTCTTGGTTGGAAATATAATGAAATTCTGTTCTGGGGGTGCGGTCGTAATTGTTGAGGATTCAGGGGTTTTCTCAACCACTCCAGAAAGTACAGGGACCGCGCTAACAGTTTCATAAAATGTAGGGATATTTTGTGTAATTTTCGCAGTATTTAAAGAATCAGGGTTAGGGTAATCCTTAACCCTGTTACCTTCGCTGCTTTTTGCAGCCATGGATGCGCCGCTGTTCTCCTTCCTTTCGCTGTGTTGACTGTCTGCTTCTCTGGTGCCCGAAATTTCTTTGTTGGTGCCTTGAGCAGCTGCAGCTTTGGACTTTTTCTTGTATTCTTTCCACCAATCTGGGAAGCCATGGATCTTAAAACAATTTTCTCGAATATGCCCTCGTTTTTTGCAGTGAGTGCATTCTTGAGTATTTTTCCCTTCTCCACGCTGTGATGGATGTCCTGAGCGTGGATTATCCGTCCCTTTTCTCTGTTTGCTATGGTCCCTTGAGGGTTTTACGGCTAGACCCTGACCTATCCCAAATGATTGTTTCTGTTCTGATGGGTGAAGTACTTCGTTCTGCACCCCTGCCTTTCGAAGTTCATTGTAAGCTGTCTCCACAGTGGGTCTTGGCACCTGCTTCAGCAGTTCTTTCTTCGTATCAGCAAGATGATCATCAACTGCTAAGAGTAGTTGATATAGTCTTTGTTCCTGCACTTTTTGTGTATATGTGGCAATGTCTTTAGGGCAGTCCATGGGGTTTGGGTCCATGGTGTCGATTGACATCCACAGCCCATGGAATTGATCCCGTAAGGCTTCCAGCAAACGGTTCCCTTGCTTGATAGAGTAACATTGTTTGTGTAAGTCGAAGATTTGTAATGGATCCACCCAGATCCGTAGGTGACTGCATGTCCATCCCATAACGCCTTAGCAATGGAGTATTTCGAAACATTGTTTACTAGGCTGTCCTCCAAGTTGTCAATAAGCCAAGTAAACACCATATGATCACTCTGCTCCCACGCTGGGTAGGAAGAGTCCTATGGTATGGGGTGGAGGGATCCCTGTTATGTGGGAGCTCCTCCCCCTGCCACCAAGCGCCATTTTCATTAATCTGCACCAAAGGGCATAGTTGGTGCTATTGAGCTTAACCTTTAATGTCAAATTCGCAGATGAGGCTAGTGGTGGAGACACCATCAGACTCTGTTGAAGAAAGCGGGTAAATTATTCTGAAAAGTCAGGCTGCGCAGGGAAGTTGGATTTTTTCTCTGTTGATTCCTGACTTGTGCTAGAATCTGGAGTTTGTGACATTTTTGGATGTGAAATGTTTTGCAGGTGATAAGAATGGAAGCGACTTGATCTTGGGCGAGGCAGAGATTGGTATGTTTACAGCAATGAAGAGATTTATGAGCCTGCACGAATTCAGACTCAGACAGATATCACTTGATCAGATATAATTCCTGTTCAAGACATGTACGGGTAAGGCAATGAAGAAGGATAAAATTCTGAGCCAACTGACCCCAGAATTTTCAGTATGGTTTGGCTATGATGATGACTACTCTGAGCCACCAAATCGCCGGATAAATCACAGTAGGCCTAGGAGGCCTGCTCTGATACCATGTTATGAATTAACAGAGAGACTTGGGAAAAATTCTGTGTATTTCTTGATGTGTATTTCTTCAGTATATGTTTACATTTTATAGCTAAACTATTGTGTCTATATAAGGTAATGAATCAATCAACAATAAATTACAATGATTTTCTATTCTATGGCAATTAATGCATGACAACTAGCGCGTAATCTTCTCCCCTGATTTCCTGGGATTCTGATTATGTTCACATGTAAAAACAAATGTGACTAGTGAATCCATTTATAATGTGATGAAATGTTGAAAAAGTTCTCTTGGTACTTTCATCTACTTAGACTTCGGTATTATTCAGACCTCTGGCCTTTCTTGGTTGCAGAAAAATGATATCTTCAAGCTCCGAAGGTTTCAAGGTTATACTGGTGAACAAATTTGAATATGTTCAATACTTGAGAATCAGAATATTAAATGTAATTGAGAAACACTTGAGAAGAAAGAATTGAGGTTCATCCTCATTAATTACAGCATTTACAACCATCTCCTTTTATCCTACAACCTATATTTCCTTTCTAAAGGCTATAATGTCAGTTTCCTAACGGTAACTATACCAATGCATATTAACTAAAAATACTATATACAAAGTCTGTATACTATATCTACAAATACAAGTGGATATTAAATCTTATACTATATCTACAAATACAAGTAGGTATTAAATCTATACATTTTTACACTCCCCCTTAAACTTGGTGTATATATTTATACAACCAAGTTTGTTACCAATGTAAGAAAAATCCTTGTAGAGACAGGTTTTATGAAAATATCTGCCGCTTGTGTCCTTGGATGAAATATGTTCAATTTTGATGATGTTGTCTTCAAGCTTCTCACGTATAAAATGTCGATCAATTTCCATATGTTTCGACTTATCCTGTTGGATGGGATTCTCTGCCATGTTAATAGCTGAAATATTATCGCAATAGAGCCGGATAGGAGAGACAATGGTTTGGCATAGTTTAGCAATAACTCTTTTAATCCAGAGTCCTTCACACAATCCCATAGCTAAAGCACGTAATTCAGCCTCAGCACTACTTCTTGAAACTACTCCTTGTTTTTTTTACTTTTCCATGTAATTAGATTCTCCCATAGAAATGTACCGTACCCTGTTGTGGACCGCATATCTGTTTTTGATCCCGCTTAATCAGCATCTGTAACCACAAGTAATTGTCTATCCGAATTTTTTGTGAATAAAAAACCCTGCCCTGGTGCTGCCTTCAAATATCTGAGAATCCTTAAAACAGCATGTAAGTGTTCACAAGTTGGATTATGCATAAATTGCGAGACATAACTAACTGCAAAGCATATATCAGGTCTTGTATGTGATAAGTAAATGAGTTTTTCCACTAAATCCTGGTGCTGCAGTTTATCAGTAGAAGAATTATTCCAGTCCTTCTTTGGTTTATATCCTAGTTCTATAGGAGTTATGGATGGTTTACAACCTAACATAGCTACATCATTTAATAAATCTAAGATGTATTTTCTTTGAGAGATGCACATGCTATTTCTAGTCCTAGCTACCTCCATACCAAGAAAATACCGTAATGCTTCAAGATCTTTGTCTTTAAATTTTTTAGACAATTGTTTCTTTATTTTTGGTCTATTCCTGCATGATCGTTTTCAGTAAGTATAATATCATCAACATACACAATAAGTACAGTAATAGCATAAGAAGAAGACCGAATAAATAAAGTATGATCACTTTGAGTTTGAGTGAAGCCGTATTTGATTACAACAGTTGTGAATCGTTTAAACCATGCTTGTGGAGATTGTTTAAGTCCATATAATGACTTTCTAAGTCTACACTCCATGTTTTTGTTCTGATTATTCCTAAGTCCTGGAGGTATTTCCATATATACCTCTTTATGCACGTCTCCATTTAGGAATGTAATTTTAATATCTAATTGAAATAATGCCCAATCAAGATTCACTGCCACAGAAAAAATAATACGTATAGTATTGAGTTTGGCTACTAGTGCAAACGTGTCTAAGTAATCTACCCCATATGTTTGGGTAAATCCCTTAGCTACAAGTCTCGCTTTGTAGCGGTTGACTATGCCATTTGTGTTGTATTTCAATGAAAATACCCATTTACATCCTACAGGCTTAACTTCTGGTTTCAGTGAAACAATCTCCCAGGTTCTATTTTTTAATAGTGCATCCAACTCAGTCGTAACTGCAGATTTCCAACACGGACTGTTTAGAGCCTCATTAATATTTGAGGGAATCCACTGTTTATCCAAATTCTGTGTGAAAGCACTTAAATTATGTCCTAATTTATCATAGGCTAGAAAAGTATAGAGAGGATGTTTAGTACACTCACGAGTTCCTTTCCTTAGTGCAATAGGCAGATTAGTGGTAAGATCGGCCGAAGTGTTACCAGATTTATCGTCCGTGAGCACCTGAAGTCCTCCTGGAGTGTTATTCCTTTGGGTATATACTCTGGTTATTGGTCCAATCTGTTTGATTCTATCAGATTGGTCAGGTAAATGAGCAAATCCATGTTCAGCTGTTCTGAGTTCCTGCATATTGTTAGTTTCTGCATTATGGTCTGTTTGTTGACTATTATTCAGAGAGTTAGTAGGAGAGAGTGATAAATCTGTTGCTACAATATCCAATATGGACCAGTAACTCTGCAGATTATGAACTGATGAAGATTCTTTATTAGTAGAGGCATAATAGGCATGAGATTCATCAAACACCACATCTAATGAAACAAACATTTTCCTTGTAATAGAACAATAACACTTATACCCCTTCTGAATATTAGAGTATCCCATAAAAATGCACCTTGCAGTTTTCATGTCTAGTTTAGATCTGAGATGAAGTGGTATATACACATAAACAGTACATCCAAATTTCCTAAATGGTAATTCAGAAAACAGTTTTGAATATGGACACTGAGTAATCATACAATTTTTAGGTGTATTAAATGATAATACTCTAGAGGGCATACGGTTTATTAGGTACGTTGCAGTAAGAATAGCTTCACCCCAATAAAATTTTGGCACATCCATTTCAAACATAAGTGACCTAGCCACTTCCATTAGGTGTCTATTCTTTCTTTCAGCAACTCCATTTTGCTGAGGGGTATAGACACTTGATGTTTGATGGTGAATACCTAAGTGAATCAGGTACTCTTTGATGTCCTAATCAAGATATTCTGCTCCATTGTCACTTCTAAGAACTTTAATGGTTGTATTAAACTGATTTTGTACCATACTAATAAAATTTCTGATAATCTTTCCTACTTCAGTTTTATCTTTCATTAAATACAACCATGTCACCCTAATGTGATCATCAACAAACAAAATAAACCAGTTTGCTCCATTCAGAGTTGCGACTCTGGATGGTCCCCAGATGTCCATGTGGACAAGATTAAACTGAGAACTAGATTCATATTTCTTTGGTAAATAACTTACCCTAGTCTGTTTAGCAGGTATACACGTCTCACGTTTCAAAGTATGAACATCAATATTACTAAAGAGATCTGGCATTAATTTCTCGAGATACACAAAGTTAGGATGACCTATCCTACTATGCCATAGCAAAATATTGTCCATATGTTTGTACCTAAAAACAGAATTAGACCTGGAACTATAAAGTGAAGACACATTACATACAGTGCCAGGACCAATTCTGTTGCAAAACACCCTTTTATAGGAATTAATGGCATCCAAAACTTGTACTCTATCTTGTGATTTGATGATGTACAATCCTTTTAGTTTGTTAGCACTGCCAATCATCTTTAATATAGTCTTCTGCAGAAACCAACATGTAGAAGGTGAGAACAATGCTAAACATTTATTATCATTAGTTAGTCTCCCAATGGATATTAAATGAAAATTTAGCTGTGGCACATATAAGACATCCTGTAATACTAGAGTAGATGTGAGATATACTGTCCCTGTTTCAAGTACTTGGAGATTACCTCCATTAGCAATTTTTACTGTCATTGGTTTTAGAAATGATTTGTAAGTATGTATCTTAGATAAATTGAAGGTTATATGATCTGAGGCTCCTGAATCTATGATCCAGGAGCAACTCGTATCATTGGGCTCAATACCTGTTGATGCCATGGTAGCATGCATAGTTCCTTGTTGAGCACTTTCATATCCCAAGAGTTGAGAAGAGCCCTCAGATTGTTGGTTCCTTGATAGTAATTGAAGTAGAGCTTCCACCTGACTTTATGTAGGTAGCCGTGGATCAGAATTATCCTGATAATTTCCTATGTTGGCAGTAGCTCCCTGTGGTGGACCCCAGTTAGGAGAAAAGCGTGGGTATTGACCCTGGTTCGGATCCTATTTACCTTGCATGTGTGGTTGAGAGTTCTGGAAATGTGATGAAGGTATACTGCCAGGATTCTGTTGTTGAAATTGTTTCAACCTTTGAAGTTTGAAGCATTCTTCAACTTTATGTCCTGGTTTCTTACAATATTTACATATAAGTGGTGGTTTATATTTGGCAGAGCCTCCTACATAGTTCTTTTTTGTTGTGTATCCAGTAGGGTCAGAAGGTTGAGGAATAGATGAGGTATTAGTGGGATTAGATGAAATGAGAGCTGAAGATTCCAGAGTAGTATTTGTTTGTGAACCCATCATCACTTTCATATGGCTTTCCTCATGTATAATCTCAGAGAACACAGTGTTGAGGTTACATGGGCTTCATCCCCAAGATCCGGCTTCGAACAGAGTCAAGGTCTTTATTAAGTCCATTTAGAAACCTAAACACCCTTTTCCCCTCTACACATTGACGGAATAGCTTGCTATCTTCAGGAGAAATCCATGCAATAGACTCAAAGATATCAACTTGCTGCAATAGTTTAGTCAGCTGAGAATAATACACAGTAACAATGTTATCTGCTTGACGAATATCCTGTATCTTAGCCTCTAACTCATAAATCTTTGCAATGTTATCCTTTTTAGAGTAGATCGCTCTAGCAGCAGTCCAGATTTCTGTAGCTATTGTGTAAAGCATGAAATTAACCCCCCACTTCTAGAGACATAGAACTTATCAGCCATGACATGACCATGGAGTTAGCATATCTCCATTTTTTGAACCTAGGATCTGTAGATGCTGGGCTAGTAATATTTCCATACAAATAATCATCCTTTCCATGCCTATTATGAACATCTCTACAACTTTGCTCCAAGGTAAATAGTTAGAGCCAGTAAGCTTATGATTTGTGACCATGATAGAGTTACTATCAAGGGAACTGGGTGGAGTAGGTTGAGGTGGAGTAGATACCTCTTCCATCGTTGGAGATGTAGCAGTTCCAGTTGATTCTATGGTTTCAGCCATGCGAATGTTATAAACAAGCTCTTTTGAAAGATAAACTGGGTTTTCTGGATGAATGGATGAAGAAGAAGAACTTGATTTATTTAAGATTCGAGTATGTACCAAGTTATCAATGAAATAATGAGGGAGAGGATAGTCTAAAGCAGAACAAAGACAAGTTAGGAATGAAAAGTGATGGAAATGAAGTTTACTTTCGGCTGTGATTGTACCGCAGATGAAGACATGTAAAGAAAGTGGGATAAACAGTTTACGCGATGGTTAAAGAATTAAAATATCAAATAAAAAACGTGGCAAGTTGCATGCAACAGGAGACTTGCATGTACGTGTAGAGGTGGCAAATTCCCTCATCGACACCTGTCCCACTAATGCCGGATACTAATAAATAAAAGTTTAAAAAATTATGAAATCGAGAATAAATGTAAAAAATGTAGGGAAGCTTTCTAAAGAAGATAGAAAACTATGGTGAAAAATATGGGAAAGAAAGTGGGACACTTGTCCCCTTCTCACTGGTTAGGGTGACCGTAGTAAAGATTTTTAAACAAATAGAATTAACTAGAATATCTGCCAAAGATTTTTTCGTTCTTCTCCGATTATTTCCAGCAAATATTTTTCTCTCTCTTCTTCTTCTGCTCGTCGTCTTCTCCACATAAACGTTGTATTCTTCTGTTACTCTTTGCAAAAGCAGAATTCAACATTTGTGGGAGAACCACCAAATTGCTACACAGTGATGCTGGAGTAGTAGAATAACAGCTTATATTTCTCGGATGACGTAGTAGAGATTCAGCAGTATACAAGGAAAGACTCAATACTGTCTCTGCTGATATTTAACACAGAGGAGAATGAAGAAGATAAAATATCAGCGTTAGTCTTGATTTTCTTGGTATCCAATGATTCTTTCATAACCTCAAGCTCTGATACTATAAACAAATTTGAATATGTTTAATACTTGAGAATCATAATATTAAATGTAATTGAGAAACACTTGAGAAGAAAGAACTAAGGTTCATCCTTATTAATTACAGCATTTACAACCATCTCCTTCTATACTACAGCCTATATTTCCTTTCAAACGGCTATAATGTCAGTTTTCTAACGGTAACTATACCAATACATATTAACTGAAAAATACTGTATACAAAGTCTGTATACTATATCTACAAATACAAGTGGGTATTAAATCTTATACTATGTCTACAAATACAATAGGGCATCATGAAGTAATAACAACTGCTTTGATACCAATTGAAGTAAAAATAGATTCAAAAAACACAACGCGTATAAAGCACAACTCACTTTATTAATATTCGAAAAATAACTCAAAACCGAACAACACTCGCCGCCACTACTATGGTTCGGCCGACCCTCTATAAATAGACCCACTAGTCTAGACAAAACCTTAACCTAGAAGGAAATAGATAAATATCATTAAGGAAATAAACTTAACCTTAAACTCCTACAACTTAGGAGATTCCTAATCCTTATCTATTAAGGAAATTAACCAACATTCTCCCCCTTAATTTTCAAATGTAACCTCAGAACTTCTTCCACACCAAGCAATCTTCGCATTTCCTTGAACCTCGTCCGTGCCAATGGTTTTGTCAAGATATCCGTCCTTTGCTCGCCACCACTACTTCAACTTCGAGGAGACTTTGATCTTGTCCGGTCATCCGGCACATGAGAACTTGAGTGAGAACGATCATACCTTGTATATGGACTTTGGTTCCTTTCTTGACTCACATCCCCCATGCCAGAGTCACGGTCTCGATCGCGGTCTCTATGTCTATGATGGTCTGCATCATGGTCCCTATCATCCCTTTGACGGTGTCGGTCAAGATCTCTCTCACGATCATGATACTTCTCACAGGGACAGTTACGGTCTCGAGGACGCTCTCTTTCCATCTCATGGGACCAGTCCCTGTCTCGTACATCTTTTACATCACGATGCTCCATTTCAGAGCCTCTGTTTTTTCCTTGATCCTTTGCGTTTTCCTTTGCTCATACTCAGTAGCAAGCCTCCTTTGTTCTTCCTTTTCAGTTATCTTCTGATACTTTAACCTCTTCAACTCTTCCTCCCGTTCCATCTCCATATTCACCTGCCTAAGCTCAGTCCTCATAGCATTAGCTGCCTGATGATCCATTTTGATTTTCATAGCCTTCCCATTAAGTTCCCTCATTTCCAAATCCTTCTCGGTTTGAAGACATATCGGAACACCCGGCTTTATGCAGATCTTGCACAACCGATTTGGACTCCTTTGAACTTTCATTAACAAACAGCCGCTCCTATCATACATCATCAAGTGCTCACCCTTCAAGCTCACCTCACAACCACCCTCTATGGCTTGTCCTAGGCTGAGTATGTTGCTCCTCAGCTCTGGTATGTAATAGACCTCGGTAAGCAGCTTTTGTTCCCCTGTCTTGCCTTGAAGAAGTACTGTTCCTTTGCCTTTAATTTCAACGCAAGATCCACCTCCAAATCTTACTTTGCCTTTCACATTTTCATTCGACTTGGAGAAGTAAGATTTATTTCCTGACATATGATTGCTCGCAGCATTATCCAGATACCATATATGATCTTCCATAGGCTCAGAAGTCAATTTACTCGGCATCAAGCTCCTTTCATTCAAGCATACTTCTTGAGGTACGTAATCAAAACCTTCATGGACAAACACCGTTTCATCTATATCATGCTCATCGGCGATAAATGCCTCGTTTGTCTTCGTTTTTCTCTCGGGACTCTTGCTTGCAAAGTGTCCGAGCTTGTTGCAATGAAAACATATTAACTTCTCGGGACATTTGCTTGCAAAGTGTCCGGACTTGTCGCAATGAAAACATATTAACTTCGAGCGATCCTTCCTCGTCTCTCTCCCTCGTCCTCGGCCTTTTCCACGTGAGTCGCGGCTTCTGCTCCTCTGATCCGAAAATCCCTTATTTTGTTGATCAGAAGAAGATGAATATAACAAAGTACTGTCGGACGTAGCATTGAAACTTTCTTCGTTAATTCGTTCTTCGTACGCTTTCAAGCGACCAACAACATCTTCGAAATCGATCTTGTTCAAATCCAACACTTGTTCTAGTGACGCAACAATGTGTATGTACTTCGATCTCGGCAAACCATTAAGGAATTTCTTGACCATCTTGGAGTCATCTAGGGGCTGCCCAAGGGAGGCCGACTTTGCCAAAATTTCGGACAACTTTCCAGCATAAGCATCGATAGAATCCGTTTCCGCCATCTTGAGTCTATCAAATTCGGCAGCTAGGGTTTGGAGCCTCGCCTCTTTGACCCTCTCGGCACCCAAATACCTCGTCTTTATGGCTTCTTAAATTCCTTTCGATGTTTCTTGATGGCCGACTTGTAAGATCAAATTCTCGGGTATTGCTTGATACAGTAGAGCAATTGCAACATCATTATTCTCGGCATCATCCAATCCTGGATCAATCGTATCCCACACCTTGTGAACTCTTAGAACGATCTTCATTCGCATAGCCCACATGTTATTATTGGTAGGAGAAAGCATCGGACACTGTACGGTAGTCGATCCAGCCTCTCTCACACGCGGTTGTGATGTGATGTTTGATGGTCGAGCGCTACTCTCACCGACTTCACTCATTGTGGTTGGATCCTTCTAAGAACTCGTTGATCAAACAACCCCTGTTTGATCTTTTCGGCCATGTACCTTTCGGCCTAGGGCGAGAGAATTTCTTACCCTTGTTCAAACTGCAGACGGCCAACTCCTTCGGCCCTGGAAAAATATAATTTTTTTGATTTAAATGGCCAACTCCTTTCGGCCTGAGGGAAAATTTTCTTGAAACTTGCCCGATTCCTTTTGGCTGCAAAAAAAGGTATCAGCCGATTTTTCGGCTGTGGCGGAGGCCCTTTTTTTTTGCTCTTTTCCCTTTTTTTAATTAATTACTCGTTAAACAGAATCCGGCCCTTGTTGATACGAAGAACACGGCAGCCTCCTCCCGGGATCAACCCAAACACGGCAACCCTACCACGGTGGCTCCTCCCTCTTCAAACAACCTTGGCTCTGATACCAATTGAAGTAATAACAACTGCTCTGATACCAATTGAAGTAAAAACGGATTCAAAAAACACAACGCGTATAAAGCACAACTCACTTTATTAATATTCAGAAAATAACTCAAAACCGAACAATACTCGCCGCCACTACTATGGTTCGGCCGACCCCCTATAAATAGACCCACTAGTATAGACAAAACCTTAACCTAGAAGGAAATAGAATAGATAAATATCATTAAGGAAATAAACTTAACCTTAAACTCCTACAACTTAGGAGATTCCTAATCCTTATCCATTAAGGAAATTAACCAACATATTAAATCTATAAATTTCTACAACTGGGACATTCAATTTTTACCAGGGAATGGAAGAAGATTCAGGTTCAGATATAGTTATGAAGGCGTGCATCTCATTCCCAATTCTAGAATCGATACTGTATTAGTTGTTGATGCCTCACAAGCTTTCGTGAGTTTTTTCTTCGGCAAATTGGAGTTAAACAGCAAATTCAGGGGATAAAGCAGTGTGTAAGTATTTTATATGTAGAGAGGCACCTGAGCCGGGTGATCTAATCGGTGGGTAGATAGTCATCAGAAACTTTTTAGAACTGTACAACATTTCGTGGAAACTGATTATAAAATCCTTAAGCAAGAGGCTGTTATTTACATGCTGTACCATATTGATAAATCTCTTGCCTTTATAGGATCATCACGTTCCCCAATCAAGCTTTGATCACTCTGTGATCTCTTTTTATTGGACTCGGGTTTGGGGACCGATATTACACTAAACTAATACGTTGCCCTAGGGAGTGACCAGGACTAATTGGAGAAGCGTTCATGGTACCTTGAAAGGAAACTAACACATACCAGAAAAGAATATAAAGTTAATTTATTTATTGGATTCAACTGCTATTTTGAAGGCATCTTGATCCGTCACTTGACATTCCACAATTTAGTGTCAAAGGTAACCATCACGTAAGATGCAGAGAGTATTCAGGTGAAATCGGAGGCCTTCATGGAAGCCATGACACTGCAGCATCAAGAATTAGAGGTTCAAACTGGGTTTGGGTTGCGGGGGGGGGGGGGGGGTTATGTCTCAGGTGAGAGAGACGAGGTGCAGTCCTCTGCCGGGGTTAGCATTCAATTGCTGGGGAAATCCGACCCCGACCTCAACAAGATGGGGATTTTCTAATGGGGCCTAAGGAAAGGACAACCCTAAGCATCTTGTTCCTCACGACCCCAAAACTGAAAAAAGAATATGGTTGGCCATGAATGTAAAAATGGATGCTCTCGAAAAGAATGGCACTTGGGAGAAATGTAGATTAGAAATATGGAAAAAACGGTTGGATACACATGCGTCTTTACAACTAAGCATAAAGCTGACGAAACCATTGAACGATATAGGGCTCGACTAGTGTCAAAAGGATATACATAAACATCTGAAATTGACTATTCCAAGACTTTCTCTGTAATGGCAAAAATAGATACAATCTGAGTATTATTCTCAGTTACAACAAACCAGGACCTAAAGCTCCATCAGTTTGACGTAAAAAATGTCTTTCTCCATGGAGACTTGATAGAGGAAGTATACATGAAAACTTCACCAGGATTTTATGATGGGTTCAAGAAAGATGAGGTGTGTCGACTCCACAAGACATTGTGTGGACTCAAACAATCCTACCAGATAGTTTGAAATGTTCACTATGGCAATGAAACGATATGGGTACAAACATAGTAATTCTAATCATACTCTATTTCTAAAAAGGAAAGGTAGTCCAATTACGTGCTTAATCATCTATGTAGATGGCATAATCATAATAGGAAGTGATACCGACGCGATTGAACAGCTGAAAAGGAACCTATTCACGTAATTTGAGATGAAGCACTTAAGAGGGCTGAAGTACTTCTTGGTAATTGATGTTCGAGGATCCAGCACTGGAATCTTCATATCTCAGCAAAAGTATATTCTGGATTTGCTTGACAAAACAGAAATGCTTGATTGTAAACCGACATATACTCCAATACAGGTAAATCATGGGCTTTAGATAGTGGAAGGAGTTGACCTAGAAGAGAAAGAAAGATATCAACGGTTGGTTAAAAAACTGATCTATTTGGTGCACATTCGACTAGATATAGCATATGCAATTGGAGTTGTAAGTTAGTTCATGCATAATCCATAGGTGGAACATATGTAGGCAGTCATGAAGATAGTACGATACATGAAAAAAACAATAGCGCACGAAATCACATCCAAAAGGAACAGTCACCTCAATATCAAAGCATATACTGATGCGAATTGGGTTAGTAATCCAAATGATCGAATGTTGGCATCAGGGTACTTTACGCTACTTGGAGGAAATGTAGTAACATGGAGAAGTAAAAAAACAAAAGGTAGTAGCAATTTCCAGTGTCAAGGCTAAATTCTAATCTATTTAGCACAATTTGACTAGATATAGCGTATGCATTGATTTCCCACGAGGCTTTCGAATCAACTAAGATATGAAAATAAAGCAGCCCTAGTATCTCAGAAAATCATGTGTGGTGAGACAGAACGAAATATGTGAAGGTAGACTGAGACTTTATAAAGGAAAAGATTGAGAATGACACAATCAGACTTCCATTTGTAAGATGAGACAACCAACTGACAGACATCATTATTAAAGCTGTCACATGACGAATTTTCATTAGAGTCATGTGCAAGTTAAGCATCAGAGATCCTATTACTCAACTTGAAGGGGAGTGTTATAAGATTCTACAAATTAATCAAGGAGATATTGGCATTATTATGGAGGCAATCAAATATTGTTATTAGGAGTAGAATCTTTATAGTATTAATTGTCTAATCTCTACTATATTTAGCTCAACTGATGTACTGTATTCAATTTAATGATATTACTTGTAAACATATTGAAGTTGCGAATAAGGAGTAGAAAGAAGAAATTATATTTTGCAACCAAACATTTACTAGTCTTTTTACAAAATATCCAAATATAATTTTATTATAAGTTTTATCCGAACATTCTACGAAATACTCACAAAACGCCAAATGACCTGCTAATGACATTTGATTGTAGGTTGCCACCTCCATCTACCTGTTTCTCCCTTCCTCCTATTCCTTCCATTCCTGCATCATCTCCCCTCCCCCTTACCCTTCCCCCGTCTCCTTCAATATCACTTCTCTCCCCTCTTCTCCCTCCTCCTTTCTTCTCTACAGCCACCCTCTTCCCCTTTCGCGTCACTCTAAGCCCCACCAACATGTTCACAGTCACACATCGCCACTGTGGGAGTGAAAGAACCATCTTCAGTCACCAAGGCAGTTAGATTCTTCAAAGATCGCATATTCACAAACTAGAACTTCTTTTAGCATAGCTACTGATCATTTAATAGTCTTCAGCTGTGTACTGCCATCAAGCTCTCATTTATGGAAATCTTTCAAAATGTCTAATTTCATCAAGTATGTATGAGTAGATATCTTAAATAATCGTGGCATCAGTAATTAGTTATCTTTCTAGAATACTTAAAGATAGTTGTCATCTTCTTATAGGATTATAAAAAATTCACTGCCTAATTGTATTTCTCCTTCTATCCAGAAGTCACAAATGGAATCATAGATTTCTTTAGAACAGACTATACAAGATAAATTAGAAGAAAATATCTTTTTTTTACGTTTTCACCAAGTGCTTCTGTAGCTGAAGCATTAAGATCTTCCCCTGACTGGTCTCTCCTGCTCTGAAGATGCATTTGACTTTTGTAAGGAGTCCAAAAGAAACCCATAGTATTGACGTCAAATTGCATCTATCCTACGCTTTCAGACGAATAACTATGAGCCATGCTGCTTGCTCTTGGATATGAAGAGAAATCTGTGAGAGTGGAGACTGAAGGTGGCGGGATGAGGAAGGTGGAGCAAAAGGAGTTAGGATTGTGGTGTGGAGGGTGAGAATGGCAGAGATGAGAGAGGTGGGGCTTAGGGTGACGGGAAAGGGGAAGGGGAAGGGGAAGGGGGAGGGGACTGCAGGAGAGAGAGGAGGGAGGAAGGAGACGGAGGAAGAAGAAGAGGGAGAGGTGGCGCTGAGCAAGAGGGGAGAAGGGGAAGGGAGATGACCGGTGCTGGAGGGATATAAGGAGGAGGAGGAAGAGAGGAAGAGGTAAATGGAGATGTCTAACCTGCACTCACACATCATCAGCAGGTCACCAAACTTTTTCTAAGCATTTTGCAGAAGGTTTGTATAAAACTTGTAATAAAATTAAGTTTGGATATTTTGTGAAAAAATTAATAAATGTTTGGCTATAAATGTAATTTCTTTGAAAATTAAATAAATAGTGCTTACATTTAACAATACCTAGTTAACATAATATTTTACTTGTAGTTAATAATCTAAACGTTTGTTTTAAAAGAGTGAGTAATAATTAAAATAATGAAAGAAAAGTAAAACATTAACAGGAAACGTTGGTTAATGAGTCTTAAAATAACTAAAGATCATCAGACTTTACGATAGCTTTGGCTCTAGTTGAGATATATTGGATATGATTGATAGATCGAAAATAACTAAAGCTCAACTTGACAACTAGTGTGAGATTTAACCTTGTTATAGAATAATGAAAATGCTTAAGGAGAAAAACGGGATGTTAATAGGATATGGTTAGGAATGAATTTACGCAAAAGAACTAAGACTCACGCGGAAGACTAAGGGTAGTCATAAGTATTTGGCTTGTATAGTTGTTGTTGGGATATTACGTGAGCCTGCTTGAGGAGATCCAGATTTAGATTCTTGAAATCTCAGTTCTCGTTTGATAGCATCAAGATGAGTTCTCAAGTTTTAATTAAACTTGGAAGTTATTTTACGAATATGTGTGAATATGTTTTAGAACTGTGCGTAGAAACAAAATGATTGCAAATTGAAAATGGTCTTGAGTTGGTACACAATTTCTGCTAAAAGATAAATGAACATGTTCTCATTCTCGCTCTCTTGTTTGCTCGTTCGTTCGTGAGACGAAAGTGTCGATGCTTCAGCTAATAGAGAGATTATGGTTCTCTCTCTTGGAGGAAAATAGCTACTCACCACGTCGTAGTCGTCTGACCTGAAGTCTTTCGACAGGGAGTTGGAGTGTTCAATTGTAAGAGCGGGGACTATATATTTCCATGAAGATCTGGGTGGCAGTCAAAAAACCATTGGGCTGATGATTGTTGCTTGGGTTTTGGGGCATGGACATGATTGTTGGATCTGTGTAGGAGGTTTGTACTGGTTCTTCTTTTTCGATGGTGAAGCTCGGTGAAAAGTCATTATAATGCCTTAGAAGGTCGGTTTGGATACGACTCATTGGCTCGGCCAAAGCCAGTGTCGGTAATGGTCAAACATGTGATGTTGCTCGTAATCTCGTGGACGTGCTAACCCGTATTTACAGGTAAAACATTTGTGATTTGCAAATCTTTTTCCTAAAATGTCTATAAAATATCACGACATACACAAAAACTCGCTAGGCTCGTTTTGGATGGCGAATAACAAGGGGATTAAAATGTTGACTTACGTGGTTTGAGGATCGAATTACGTGCTAATTGATGTTGTTGTTCACTTTTTTATTTGTGGGACTTTTTTTATTCAAGAGTGGATTTGAAGTTTATAATACTTGACTTTGTGATGACAATTGAGTTCGACATTTTTGATTAGTTATTGATGAGATCAAAATACACCTGTTCGAATAAGACAAAACTTCCAAGTTGAGAACTAACAGTCAACGTAAGGCACCTCGGCCAATTGACCTTTCAGCCACATCATCGGCCGAGGCGGGTCATTTAAGGCTATCTCAATTCTCGGTCAGCTCCAGCAAGTAAATACCCAACTATCAGATAAGCAGTGCATAACTTCTTAAGGAATCAGGTTCTGCTTGGCCTCGAAACGTCCTCGGTCTCCAGACGGCCTCGGCCTCGGCCTCATATGGGATTTAATCCTTAATAACTCGGCTAGTTTAGACAAGATATTTATTAACTGCCGTCTGGGACCTACCAAGACACTTCTGAAGACTCTTTCCAGGTGTCAAGCGTAGCTTAGCTCGAAGAGGGAAGAGTCACTGTTGCTGGCCCCCTACGTGTCATAGACTCTGCCACTTGCACATGCATTTGTCAGATCACAATGCACACCTACGGTAGACTAGCCCACCTGCACATGCGTCAATCCCATCATCTGGTAGAGTTCTTGGACAACGGGATGAATAAAATCAAGAGAGAGGAGGGAAGAGAAGGAGAATTGAAAAAACCCAACACAAGCTTCTCATCTTCTTCTTCACGGTAAAGGGATAAAAACTCCATTTTCTTACAGAACAATCGACCAAAAACTCTCCAAAGATCAAAATATTCTAGAGAGAATGACCCAAACTGATTTGATCGTCGGAGGGTTTAACCCGGAGTCGTAACCCCGGGACCTCTGACCTTGTTTCTTGCGCGGGATAGTGAGTAGGACTAGAACTGGATCAGTAACGGGAAGCTGACGGCGTAACCCTTTCGGATTATCTCTGATATCTGGTGAAGATCTAACTTCATCATTTGGCGCTAGAAGGAGGGTCTGAACCTCCGATTCAGTGAAATCTTACAAAAAAGCCAATATTCTACAATGGTTAGAGGTCGGCGTGAGGGTTTGAGGGAGTCCTCCAACCCGCAACTACATATTATCACTTGTTCAGGTGTCCCAGAGCAAAATTCCCGAGAACCTGAACAACATCACTTTGAGCAACATCATCAAACTTCCGAAATATCAATTGAGGAGCGTGAAAAAGCGATGAAGTAATGTCGCTGAAAATCTAAAAGTGTTTGAAGTTGTTGTTGAGCAGCTTAAAGGCAAGCGTCAGGAGGTTGAGGATATGGAAGATGATCTCCCTCTTTGTTCTAAGGAAATATCACACCATCAATCTTCTCGACCCCCTCAAGGTTTCATGCCAGATGCTAGGCGACGCAGTTTCAAGGCCCCAATAGTGGTATCGGAGCCTGTTGCCAGACATTGTCTGGGTGTGAGGTACCGATCATTCCAAAGTATCCCATAAGAGGATGAAGATCATTGTAGGCCAAAAAGTTACTATAAGGAGCATCGGTAAGGATATGTGCAGTCGATCCGGGAAAGTCCTTTTTCCTGGATATTGCAGAGTACTTGGCAGTAGACAGTTTCAAGGTGCCAAAGATGGATACTTATAATGGGACATCAGACCCAACTGATCATCTTTTCCAGTTCCAAACGGCTATGAGTCTTAAGAATGTCCCAGATCCCCTGCGTTGCAAGACCTTCCCAGTGTATTTGCGAGGGAAGGCCAGAAGATGGTTTCAACAGCTCCCATCAAAGTCAGTGGGATCTTTCAGACAACTAGCGTAGAAGTTTAAATCCCAATTCGTTTCAAGTACGCCATTTGTTAAGAACTCTTCACACTTGATGACCTTGAGGCAAGGTCCAGAAGAGTCAGTGCTAAAATACATGCAACGTTTCTCAGATGAATCACTGCAGCTCAGTGACAGAAATGAGGGCGTTAAGGCAGTAGCTTTTATCAATGGGCTCCTAGCTGGGCGCCTCTTCTCTCAGTTAGCCGAGGAGGGGCCTACATCTTTGAGAGAATGTTTAGAGAAAGTTCATCAGTTTCTTCGTGGAGAAGAGACAAATAGATTAAAAAGAGAGGCCGAGCAGGGAGCTCAACAGGAACGCGATCTAGTCATTCAAAAGAAGATCGGCATGATGGGAAGGACTGCGAACGACACAATACGTTCGAACACAAGGGTGGACGAGGTAAAGGAGGCAGAGAGGGTCTGCCCCTTTTAGCCTCTAAAGATAGAATCCTGTCTATTATGGAGAAAGCTGGTTTGAGCGTTGATCCTAAGCCTCTATCCGGGCCGAGGGAGAAGAGAGACCCTAAATTGTATTGCCGATATCATAGAGATACCGGACATGACACAGAAGATTGCAGGCAGCTGCCACAGGCCATTCGGCAGTTGATAGAGCAGGGTCACTTGAAGCAATTTTATGACCCACGTTCACGCCTGCATAATCGTTTAGATTTTCTCAAGAGCCCTCAGAAGGACAAGTGTCAACCTGAGTCGCCACCTCGGTATCCAGGTCGGATGATGATGAGGTACGGGGCAGACGTGGAGCTGCATGTCAGCCGCAGGTCAATTCTATTATTTATACCATTGCTGGAGGACCACCTCGCCAAACCAAGGTGAGTCCAGTTCTACAGGAACTTTATCTGGTCCACCGACTAAGAGAGCTAAGTTGACTAAAGAGCTAACCTATGGGCCAGAAGACTCCATTTTGCTCGACTCTAATAATAGAGGTTTGGTAAATGACTTGTGCATACATTTAGCTCCAGATAAAATAGTAGAGGTGCGATATGTCTATGTGGATACATGCATTGATGTAAATGTGATATACTATAGTGTATATCAGCAGTTATATTTTTCATATTCATTAATGAGGCCAGTCACCACCTCATCATACGGTTTTACTAGTGCTGTGGTTTGGCCAGCAGGACTAGTCACACTCAGCGTCAGCTTCGGTAAACCCCCAGCATACTATTGTCTGTGGGTGGATTTTATGGTGATTAAAGAGAGATCGACATATAATATTCTGCTGGGACGGCCAGCCCCAGTGGCCTTGGAGGCTATTGTGTCACCTCTATATGTTAGCATGAAGTTTCCCACCCCGGCTGGGGTGGTGACAATCCAGGGTGATATACAAGTTGCACAAAGTTGTTATACTATTGCCACTCAGGGCAGTGATGCAGTTCAGCAGGTCAGCCTTGATGACCTGATATCCCCAGCAGAAGAGCGGCTGCAGTCGGATGATGCGGTTTCAAGATATCATCCTTGATCCGAGTCGACCTAAAAACATTATTAAGATAGGGACATGGATGCCGGCTGATTTATTGATTCAGCTTCAATCTTTGTTGAGAGAGTTTGCTGTAATTTTTGCATGGACATGAGAAGATATGCCGGGAATCCCATCAAATCTAGCCGAGCACAGACTGAATGTTGATCCCCCCATGAAGCCCATAAAGCAGAAAAAGCGAAATTTTGCTCCTGAAAGAATTAAAGTGATTGCAGAAGAGGTCAGGAAACTCCTAGCCTCAAAATTCATTGTTAAAGTTTTATACCCGATCTGGTTGGCTAACCAAGTGGTAGTCCCCAAGCCAGATCAGACATGGAGGATGTGCATAGATTACACTGACCTCAACAAAGCATGCCCGAAGGATTGCTACCCACTACCTAATATTGATAGGTTAGTTGATTCAACTCTAGGTCATGAGATCTTCGATTTCCTGGATGCCTTCAAAGGCTATCATCAAATTGTCATGGCTAAGAAAGATCAATAAAAAACATGATTCATAACAGAGTCAGATACCTACTGTTGTGTTAGCATGCCCTTCGGACTAAAAAATGCTGGGGCTACTTATCAGCGTTTGGTCAATTCTTTGTTCAGTGAACAAATTGGACGTACAATGAAGGTATATATAGATGATATGCTCATCAAGAGCACGACTCTTGATCAGTATATTCAAAATTTAAGAGAATTTTTTGTTATTTTGAGGGATTCATGGATGAGATTGAATCCGAAGAAGTGTACCTTCGGGGTACGCACGGGAAAATTTTAGGGTATATAGTCTCTAAAGAAGGGGTGCAAGCTAATCCTGCCAAGATTGAGGCCCTACAAACTATGCATTCCCCTCGGAATATCAAAGAAGTTCAGAGGTTAACCGGCAGACTTGCAGCCTTAAGCAGATTTCTCTCTAAGTCTGCTGAAAGGTCACTTCCTTTCTTTTAGATTTTGAAAAAGAAGATTGCTTTTCAGTGGGACAATCAATGTCAAAAAGCTTTCGATGATCTGAAGTCCCATCTGACCGAGGTGCCGATGTTAATCTCACCTCTGCCTGGAGAAGTGCTTTATGTGTACTTATCAACATGTCATGAAGCGGTGAGCGCAGTTTTGCTCAGGGAGCAAGATAATGTGCATAAACCAATATAATTCACAAGCAAAGTTCTACATGGGCCTGAGGTAAGATATCCCAATGCTGAGAAGGTGGTATCGACACTCATAATGGCTGCAAGGAAGTTCAGACCATACATGCAAGCTCATCCCATTGTGGTAGTGACAAATCAGCCTCTGAAACACATTTTGACAAGGCCAGACACTTCTGGCCGAGCTGCCAAGTGGGATGTGGATCTTGCCGAATATGATATTCAGTACAAGTCACGGACTTCAATAAAGGCTCATGCCTTAGCAGATTTTTTGGCTGAGGGAATATCCATAGAGGAGGAGGTTCGTCCCTTGAATGATTGGACTCTGTATGTTGATGGATCTTCTTCCAAAGATGGATGTGGAGCAGAGCTCATGATAATTAACCCCAACAAAGAAAAATTTGAATATGCCTTGTGCTTTGATTTTGAGTCAACCAACAATGAGGCTGAGCATGAGGCCTTAATAGCAGGGCTGGGCCTTGCCAGAAAGTTGGAGGCACATGGAATCATTTCCCGAAGCGACTCGCAGTTGATCGTTTCCCAAATCAACAGAGATTACAAGGCCAAAGAAGAGAATATGAAACGATATCTGGCCAAAGTCCAGCAGCTCGGCAAGATGTTTGAGCACTTCGGCATAGAGCATATCCCCAGATAGACTAATAAACGGGCTGATGCTCTCTCTCGGCTAGCCTCTTCCACCTCGGCTACCTTAGGGAAAAAGATAGTTGTCGAGCTGGTGAAGCATCGGGCGTTTGATGCTAATGAAGTGTTGCAGGTTAACTATTGTAATACTTGGATGGATGAAATAGTAGACTTCTTGCAACATGGAACTCAGTCCGAGGACAAACGAGCAGCTCGGCGTCTGCGTCTAAAGGCTGCAAGGTATGCTCTCTTTAACGACCATTTATATAAAAAGTCTTTTTCACAGCCCTGGTTACGATGTGTAACCGATGAGGAGGGAGATTACATTCTCCGTGAGATGCACCTGGGAACCTATGGAAATCATTCAGGTGCTCGATCTTTGGCTCGTAAATGCTACCTTGTCGGCTACTATTGGCCCACTCTGCGCCATGACGCAGAAGAATTGGTCAGAAAGTGTCATTCCTGCCAAGTGCATGCTCCTATCTCCCACTTGCCAAGTCAAGAGTTTACTGCTATTGCAAGTCCCTGACCTTTTTTGCAATGGGGGATTGCTCTTGTGTGAAGCTTACATCGAGCTCTAGGGTCAGTCAGGTTCTTGGTGGTTGTCATTGATTATTTCACCAAATGGGTAGAAATAGAGCCCTTAGCCACTATAACAAGGGGTCAGATAAAGAAGTTCTTGTGGAAGAATATCATCTGTCGCTTCGATCTACAACAAGTTCTTATTTCAGATAATGGAAAGCAATTTGCTGAAGACCCCGTTAAAAGTTGGTGTGCTGAACTCCGCATTGAACAACGTTTCACCTCAGTAGCACACCCACAAGCCAATGGGCAGGTTGAATTAGCAAATAGAATAATCAAGGATGGGTTGAGAAAGCATTTACACAAAACTGGAGCAAGCTGGGTGGATGAACTTCCCAGTGTCTTATAGGCATATAGCACTACCCCTTCCAACTTAACTAAGGAAACACGTTTTTCCTTGGTTTATGGCACGAAAGCCGTTATCCCAGCTGAAATTGGGTCCACCTCTGCTTGGGTAAACCACTACTCTGCTCGGACTAATGATCAAGTACTACGTTTGAATCTGGACGAGTTAGAAAAAAGAGAACAACCCCACATTTGCATGGCTCATTACAAAAACTTAATTGCTCAGTACTACAATTCTCGAGTGCGGCCCATGTCTTATCAAGTGGGAGATCTGGTACTATGCAACAATGAGGCAAGTCATATAGAGTCAGCAGGGACTTTTAACCCCAAGTGGGAAGGCTCTTATCGCATAGTCGAGGTGCGATCCGCATGAGCTTACAAGTTGCAAACCTTAGAAGGCAAGACCTTGCCGCGAAATTGGCATTCTGCACACTTGAGACTTCTACATCATTGATGTATATGTGTGCATATATGATTTTTATATTGGATAATCTTTTCTGCACCACCTCAGCATGACTGAACAAGCCGAGTAGGTCTTGATAAGTACTTGGTGTAGGTATCCATAGAAGACCTCGGCAGGTCCGAGGCACATGGCCATTGAGGGCCAAAAATTTTGTGAACAGGTTTCACAATCACCCGATGAAAGGGTGCCAAGGTGAATCATGACAGTGTACATGAGCCCTATCAACACCTAGGAGGACTAGGAAAGTTGTACTTCATTGTGTAAAGCATTTGCACAAACATCAGCAGCGCTGAGATTTGAATAAAGACAGTGTCAGTATTGAGACTTCGCAAAATTTGAACTTTTATCTCGTATAAAAACTAGTGGGATCAAACAAGGTAACAGGTTTACTTTGGTTCAACCATGTGGACTTATTTCTTATTCACGTTCCAAGTTTAAACTTTTATCTCAGCTTCAGCAAAGCCGAGGCTAAGCACTAATGATTAAAGAACCTCAGCAGAGCTGAGGCCAAGTGTATGCGGTTTAAAATCCTTGGCAGAGCCGAGGTTAAGTATTTCATTAAAATAAACACTTGCGTTATCAAGGAATGATACTTAGCAAAAATTCTGAAAATGAAAGAGCAGAGCAGAATGAAGAACTAAAGGTGCAAAGAGTGCTTAAACACTTAGGAAATTTCATTGAGAGATATCAAGTACAAAGGATCATGCAAAATCTGCTCGGCCTTACTACATAAAGATTAAGTCTATTCCTCGACTTCCCTTAGATCAACTCCATTCAGAAACTGTTCAAATTGAGAATTAAACTCTTGATTGGCAGTTGAGTTATAGAGTTCAGAAAGCCCAGGGTCTTCTTTATCCAGTTGGGTGCAGACCTCTGAGCAGACATCTATGGCCTTTGTCTGACCCATCTGCATGACCGAGCCCAGTAGCAGCAGCAAATTTTCCTCAAACAGCTGGGATCTTCTAAACTCTGCCACTGCTTCAGTTTTTGCTTCTGCTAGTTGCTGAGGCAAATGTCCCAGCTATTCCTCCAGAGCCTCTTTCTCTCTTAGCAAGTCAGCTTTATCTTTCTGCAAAGATTCTGCCTTAGACAAAGACTCAGTCGAAGAGAGCTCCAGAGTGGCAACCTTGTCTTCCAGCTCATCCACTTTAGAGTTGGAATTAGCCCACTTGATGTCAGCTTCTTCCTTTCCTTGGCGAAGAGTGGAGACCTCGGTCTTCAATGCCACAATTTCTCTGGCCTGCTCGGCCATAAGTTGGGTAGTCTCATCTAGCTCCTTAGTCTTGGCCCTAAGTGCCTCACTGAATTTCTCTCCTCGAGCATGAATTTCCAGTTCTTGGGCTCGGATCTGCCATGCAAAAAAGTTAAAAAATTACCAAGTGTTATCACTCAATCAATGCAAACAAACAGAAGAAGATTATTTACCAAGGCAAGGTTGGACTGGTAAGCGTTACTGAGATCCTCCCATGATGGAGCTTCGAACCTCTGTTGGTCCAAAGGCAAAACCATCAGTTTATTCAGACATCTGGCTGTGGCAGAATCCACAGCAGAGTCTTGCTCAGAGAACTCCCCTAAGATCAGATTTGGGGTTCTTGAGGGCTAGGGCGAGGTCACCTCAGGAGGCCTAGATGGACCTTCATCCGGTGCCTTTTCCTACGTCGAAGACTTGAGCCTTCACCGACTTCTGCTAATTGCTCAGACTCAGCAACAATCTGAGACGGAGGAGTAGGCTCAGCCGTTTCGTCCCTTATTTCTACCACCTACAGAGCTGCCAAAGTACGCCAAGGGACAAGTTGGAAGTTAGGAAATTTTAATACCTGGCTCAGTAGAATCAGTCACAATGACTTCAGGATGACTTGAAGCCGCTTCATCCCGAATAGGGTCATATCTGGGCCCAGCCAGGGAAATATTTCTAGCTAGGGGCAGGGTTGAGGCAGAAGCCATCCCAGCAGAAGCAGCTGCAGGCTCTTTTCTGGACTTTTGAGTCTTCTTGCGGGCTGCAATCTTGGCAACCCGATCAGCGTAATCACCACTGCCAGAAGCCATTGCACCTGCAAGAAGAATAAGACGGTTATTAACTAAAAAACTGATAAACGCAGAAATTGAGGCAAACAGAGACCAACCTCTGACTATTGCTAAGCTATCTGGAGCAAGTGGTCAAAAATCCTGACCTGAGGCCAAATGGCCTAGGTCAGCTGCCTCCAGAATGGCCGTGTCCACACTCTGCCAATCAATCACGACAGGCAGACTTTGAAGTCTGGCTGCTTCATCATAAGACTCTACGCCCGGCTTCAAGTTATCTACTTTGTAGGATTTCCAGATATTCTATTTAGGCTGCCCTTCTCGTTTGATGTAAAAGAACCGAGCCTTCCAGTTTTTAGTAAGGTTGGGATTTTGGTGGCAAAATTGAATTCGCTAGTAGGAGCTCGTTTACTAAAATAATGCCAGTTATCCGAAACTCTACAAGAAAACAGACCCCTAAACACACTAAGGTGAAAACTGAGACTCAATTATTATGAGAAAAAGAAAAAAAGCAGAGGATGATCTTCAGACCGTTGAGTTTTATTTGGGGAAGTCTGATATTATAAGAACGAAGGATACGAACAAGGGGCTCAGGAACAGGAAGACTAAACCCGGACTTGAAATATTCCTCGTAGATAGCCTCATAACCCTTTGGAGGGATCATAAGCTATCTGATCAGACAGAGGCAAAAGAGGCCTAAACCGATCTAGGTCAACATTATACCTCTTACAGATCCGAGTCAACTTGGCCTCGGACAGAGTGCAGAAAGACTCTTGCACGTGAGAAGAAGGTTGACCTCTTTGAATTACCCACGTGTATGAGGAGGGTTCACATTTGCTAGATTGGACACCACGACTGGGCCCAGCAGCACCACCAGTGGGTTTCGCAGCCTTACTAAAGGACGGTCGTCACTGGTGACTGTCCTTCCCAACAAAGATGAAGATCTAGGGTTTTCTCCACCACCGCCGGCGTGAGATGCACCTTCAGAGGCATTTTGAGAATCAAGAGAAGAAGCCATTAAAAAGACCAGAAAAAGACTTACAGAGTAGAGAAGGTGGTTCAAGGAGGAAACGAAGAAAGCCGCAGGAGTAAAGCGCAGATGACAGAAAATTTTAGCAGCAGTAATGGCAAAGACGAAGAACAGGATATGAAATTCCCAACATTCCGCCAGAAAACCACTATTTATAGCCCTAGAATGACCATCCCAAAAGGCGCCTCGAGGGTTTTGTCCTCGGTACCTCTCTCCACCGAAACCAGACAGGTAACTGAATTTTCACAATCTGCGCCAGCAATAAAAGCACGGTACTGCCCAATCAGAGGGAGACACATCACTATTTGACAGAACAACGCATTAAAAGCTCTAAATCGATTAGCCTGCCCTTCCGGTTTGGCTTGGCCAGACTAATCTGGGGGCAAAGTGATGAGACCAAAATCCACCTACTCGAATAAGACAAGACTTCCAAGTTGAGAACTAACGGTCAACATAAGGCACCTCAGCCAATTGACCTTTCAGCCTCAGCATCGGCCGAGACAGGTCATTTAAGGCTATCTCAATTCTCGGTCAGCTCCAATAAGTAAATACCCAACTATCAGATAAGCAGTGGATAACTTCCCAAGGAATCAGGTTCTGCTCGGCCTCGAAACGTCCTCGGTCTCCAGGCGGTCTCAGCCTCGGCCTCTTATGGGATTTAATCCTTAATAACTCGGCTAGTTTAGACAAAATATTTATTAACTGCCGTCTGGGACCTACCAAGACACTTCTGCAGACTCTTTCCAGGTGTCAAGCGTAGCTTAGCTCGAAGAGGGAAGAGTCACTGTTGCTGGCCCCCTATGTGTCATAGACTCTGCCACTTGCACATGCATTTGTCAGATCACAATGCACACCTACGACAGACTAGCCCACCTGCACACACGTCAATCCCATCATCTGGCAGAGTTCTTGGACAACGGGATGAATAAAATCAAGAGAGAGGAGGGAAGAGAAGGAGAACTGAAAAAACCCAACACAAGCTTTTCATCTTCTTCTTCACGGTAAATGGATAAAAACTCCATTTTCTTATAGAACAATCGACCAAAAACTCTCCAAAGATCAAAATATTCTAGAGAGAATGGTCCAAACTGACTTGAACGTCGGAGGGGGGTCGTAACCCCGGGACCTCTGACCTAGTTTCTTGTGCGGGATAGTGAGTAGGACTAGAACTGGATCAATAACGGGAAGCGGACGGCGTAACCCTTTCGGATCATCTCTGATCCCTGGTGAAGATCTGACTTCATCAGTTATTATTTATATTTGGATATTGGTTGGTTTATATTTGATTTATTTTTCCAAATTGGTGGTTTTATTGAGTAGTTAACTGAAGTCATGGCGAGAGTTTCGCATTCTTTCCTAAAATGATATCAGTGAGTTCTATTTTTTTTGGAGAGAAAAGATCTTTATTTCATTACTTCAAAAAACTTGAATGTACATTTACAACGCTAAATAGTCACTACACGTACTCATCCAACATCGAAACTAGAAGTACAAGAGTTTAGCACTACCACTTGTAGACTTTTAACCCTACTTACAACCATTTTTCCTAAAGTGATCGGCACCAAAGCTTGCATGCTATTTCCATAGACAAATTGATTGGGCCAAAACCATAGTCCTGATAGCGTTTCATGAAAAAGATATCGTCGTTCCACCTTTAAGGTCGGATGATGCCTACAAGTCTTGATATTAGAAATAACCTAAGGTTGAATGTTGGAAGCTTGGTGGAACCATGTCCAATCACCAGGTGTTAGCAAATATCGCCAGGTGGCTACTGCCTATAGGCAATTCCGTAACGTGTGTAAGGTATCCTCAAATGGATGGTTGACGATAACATAATGGCTGTGATCCTGGATGTGTCTTTGGAATAGTAGGGAAGATGTTGGCAGTAAATTGCGACTGACCGGCCACAGGAAGAAGTTCAAGCGGGCAGGACCTTTCATCCTCCAAATGTTTTTCCATAGGCTATCGACAAGAGACAGGGACTGCGATGTTAACTGGTCATAGGCGCTGCTGACGGTGAAGCTTCCAGACGAGGCACCTTTCCAGCGCCACCAATGCATCAGGGTTTCTTCGTCGCCATTATTTGGCATTTCAAGGACAGACCACAATAATGGCACCGTGGATCTAATATGTCACCATAGAGAAAAAACATTCCCATTTCGCCGATCATGCAGCAGATCGCTATATTTGTGCTTGAGAATCTGGACCCACATTGTGTTCATGCATGTTAGCATCTTCCACCCCAGTTGAGTTAGCATTGCTATGTTCATTTCCTTGATCCGTTTGATGCCCAAGCCGCCTCTATCCTTTGGTGAACAAATGCTCTCCCATGAGCACCAATCGAATTTCCTTGTACCTTCGGATTCTCCCCAGAAAAATTGTCTACATAATTTATCAATTTGATCAAGTAAACCTACTGGTAGTCGGACTGTTTGCATAGCATAGGTAGACATCAGAGAGAGTACACTCTTAATAAGGACGCACCGTGTCGGCTGCGAAAGAAACTTAGTTTTCCATGATGCTAGCCTGGTCCGCACCTTATCCACGATATGACCATACGTTTGTTTACTGATGCATCCTTGAATCAACGACATGCCAAGATATTGCCCAAACACATTCGTAGATGTAATGCCCAGCTGACTAAATGATGCCGGGTAGAATGAGGAAACAATATTGGGGGATGTCATAACAGTAGACTTGTGCAAACTTATCGTTTGACCCGAGACTCTACATAAATCATGCAATATATCCACCATGACCTCATCTTGTATCTCAGGGCCGGTCCCAAATAGCAGTAAATCGTCGACAAAGAATAAGTGAGAAATATACGGACCTGATCTCGAGGTGCGGATAGACGTCCACCAGCGATTCTGAATAGCTCGGTCAATTTTATTGCTAAGTACTTCCATGCACAACAAGAATAAGTAGGGTGCTAAAGGATCGCCTTGACGGATACCTCGCTGAGGTTGGAAGGGCTCCAACCGGCGTCCATACCAAAGTAAAGACAAGGAAGCTGATGTAATACTGAACATGATGATATTGATCATACTGCCACTGAATCCGACCTTTGATAGTATGTGTTTTTAAGAATGACCAACTTACCTTGTCATATGCTTTCTCCAAATCAATCTTGACCGCCATGTGTCCTTTACGCCCTTGTTTATGATGCATAGAGTGCATAATTTCTTGAGCGATAATGATATTATCCGAAGGTTGCCGGCCAGGGATAAATGCGCAATGCGCTGAGGAGATGACCTTGCTAATAACCGCTTTCAACCGATTGACCATGATTTCGGTAATGATTTTGATCACCACATTTGTAAGAGCTATGAGACGAAAGTGAGATGCATCTTCAGGTGGATGTTTCTTTGGTATAAGTGTAATCGATATCAGTGAATTCTAGGAGTCAAGGATAGGGTATTAAAGAATCATAGACAATTCAGATGAAAAACAACAATGTTATTCAAGACATGATTGTCTTATTCTTTTACAACAACAATAACCGTACCCAGTAGATTCCAACGACATCAAAAACTATCGTTAAAGTCTGGGAATGGTGAAAGACAGACAAACAATACCTCTATTTTAAGGGATAGAGAGTTTGCTTCTAGTGAGACTCCGGCCTCTATATGTTTTATTCTTTTAGTATAAGCTAAATTCATTTGAAGTAAATATATGAGATGTAAGTACAATAATGGAGAACGATTGTACATATTTATGAACCATTCTTACTGTGATGGTCATGGAAATAGATATATAATACATGTGGCATGGTATTGAGACGTTAAACATGCCTAATTGTTGCGGAATTAACTTAAAACATGATCTCGAGTCAAAATTTAATTTACATTATAAATATAACATCAAACTTAAAGTCTCTGGGTTCGTATCTTATTGTATATCATATCACTAGCTACTTTTAAGTATTGGAGCTAAAGTAGTTGAAAGGTTTCACATAAACTTCGGTTTTTTTAAATAATTTGAAAACTTCTTTGAGTGAGTGACTTTACATTTGACCTTTGATCATACATGAGAAGTCAACGACTTTTTTTTGACCACAAGTGTACACATAAGTTCATCAAGGTTGGACATTAATATGCTTCTCATCATAACAAAGACGTAGTTGTTACATGACTTTGCTTCAACATGATTACACAATTAAAATGTTAAGTCATTTCTTAACGTGCTTGAAACATCATTAAACTTGGAAGTCTTTTTTTTGGTTAAAATAATAATATATTAACCAGAGAAATCTAAGTATCAAAAGAATGTCGTCCATACAATAGCTCTATTATATAAGTTATCAGCCGAGCCTATGACACTTACTTGCTTTAAGTGTCATTACATCTTGTTTTTTTCTCTAAAAAAACGAGTATATAATAAAGCTATCATCAAAGATCTAAATTAAACATTTATCTTGATCCTAAATATTCCTTAGTCGTGAATGCTTTGAGATTTTCTTTAAAAGGTCGTAACTACCTTAAAGAATACTATCGAGTTCTTTTTTTCCCAGCCAATTGTACTTGCTTCACATACAATTTTTTTGATAATTTTTGTGTGGTTGTTGTTGAGAAAAAGTGTTCGAATGATTTACAAATGCATGATTTAAATAGTACAAGTTTACGAAATGCATGACAAAATTATTACTTGACACATGTTTGTGATATACATGCCTCATATGCTTTATATATATTATTGTCGTACTAACAAGCCATGAAGCGTTAAAGCTTACATCATATGACAAACATTTGTTGTCTTTGAACTATTTTCAGATGCCACAATTAATGAAGTAAACTAGTTCATTTAGTGAAGTACTTAAGTTAATGAACTAACTAGTTCATTAAATGAAGACATATTTGGAGAAAGCTTGATGGCAACAAATTGAAAATGGAAAGTCTCCTCATTCTTTCAATATACACGCCTAATATTATATATATATATATATATATATATATATATTCATATTTTTGTTAAAAAGGCACAATACACATATATTCCAATGTAGTACTGACACGTTACACATATCACAAACGTACGTCAACGTCACACTACTATATACACCTCATATTTATGAGTATATTCAGGTCTTATATCATATGATATAAGTCATGGTGATGACGAAATTATAACGGCACGTTACAAGGTTATAAATCGAAAATTGTCGTATCGGGTGACTATGGAAACTTCACCGACATATCACGTACTTGCCATATAAAGATAACTAGCTCATATACTTCAAAAATATTCAAAAATTTCGTGGTTCACATGTTGAATTCAGCCACTAAATCATTCCATGGTGGCACACACAAATCACCCACAATTTAGGCCAAATTATTGAGATTTCAAATTCAATTTTTTTAGTACATGGGGGCGCCTCTAAGTCAGCCATTAGAGCTGAATATCTAATTTATTTTATGTATATTATGTGTGACATAATATATATGACATGTGCAAAAAGTTTGATTTTAATCGGAGAAAAATCGCGTAATCGACGAAAGTCAAATATTTGGTTTTCTACAAACACAACACATGGAACGTTTTTGGCATGAGTTGTAACATGTATCTAGACACTTTTTACACATTAAAGACATGTTAAAGTATTCTAGAAAATTCAAATTAGGTCTGATTGAAATTTACCATATATGTGCAATTATTGTACATTATTTGACAAAGTTTACTAAAATGAAATTCAGCAAATGTACAAGTCTTCTGACATGCCATTTGCAGCCTTGATGGAGCCTATGTGGAGCTTAGTTGGCATTTCAATTGGTGGAGAATATGCCACACAAGATTGGTGACATTGAAGAAGGCAACACACAAGGAAACAATTCAAAATACAACACATGTTGAAATTTCAGCAAATGTTGCTTATTATGGCCGAATTCGACTCCCTTTTGTCTTCAATTTTATTCCAAAATTGAAGGGGATTAATGTGTGATTGTATGTATTATTTTGACTGCTATTTGGCACATGTTTTATGAGTTTTATTCAGATTTCTACAGCACATTAAAAAGGATGCTAAGTTGGACCAATCATCAAGTGACAAGCAAGTATGGTCAACTCATCCTTCCAATCATAGTGTGCCAAGCAAGCAAGATGGTGTCATATCTACACAAGGCAATCCTCCAAGGGCATTAAAGAGAATTCTCAAGAAGGATGGAAGAACCCTAAGGGGGCGGCCACTTTTGATTAAAAAGGAAGAGTAGTGTAAACAAAGTCAAGACAACTCTCATTTTTCTCTCAAGTGCAAAAGGATCTTCTACTCTCTTCTTCTATATTTCTTTATTTTTTTCTTCTCTCAAGCCTATTGTTCATATGATCTTGATATTATATAGGCTCTCAATATACCACCATACACGTTTCAATTGTTGTAAAAGGTTGATCAAACCTTCATTCGTTTGGTGGTAGTGTCCGTGATCCGTTTGCTTGATTTTATTATTTGTAAAAGGATGGAGTCGGTGTGTAACTCCAGTAATCCTTGTGGTAAGGTGTTTTGGTGTTTAGTGATAACCGAAGAAGGTGTCCTCGAAGACTGGAGTAGGTTGTGTTAATCGAACCAGTATAAAATTCTTGGTGTTCTTACTTTTCAGCACTTTACTTTCAGTTTCCAGTTTTTGCATCATTTTTATTGAAACAGAAAAAGTAGTAAAAGAATTCCTAAAATCATAAGATATTTCAGAAACATAGCTACACCTCTTAGTTTTCATTTGACGCAAGTTTCAACTCATTTAGATAAGTATAAGTCAATCAAACTTGAATAGTTTGAGACTAGTGCAATCTGATTGTGACAGTTGCAAAGGTTGAGAACATCAATGTGATTGATATACTTACCAAAGGAATTTTTAAAACTGTTTCAACCCATTAAAGTACATATCCTAAGGGTCATTCCATAAAAGTTTCAGATCATTTGGAGTCACCAATTAATTGGAATAAAATTTTCAAGTCGGAGTACGGTTTCTGGCAGATTCGCGCAATCTATCCAAGAACGTATTTTCAAGGGGTTAGGAGTGGAATTTTAATTTGAAATGTTTATGAGATACTCAGAACATCTGAGAGTTCATTCTCACAGAATTTCATAATATTTGAAGGTCTGTAACTTGGTGATTTAATTATTTCAAATAAGGATCTGAAAAAAGAAACTGTTTTCAGAAGTGAGGTTTTTGGTTCAAAAGTTTTTAAAAACCAAATTTTTCACACCCACTATTCAACTCCCCCTTCTAGTGCTGCTATACAAGTCCTACAGTTGTCATTTTAACATCACTGATGCTTAGAGCCTTTATTTGTTTACATTTGTAATCATGCAAACCTTCCTGCCTAAGCCAATGAGATCTTCTCAGTTGGTATACATGTACACGGTTATAACTATTTTAATATCGGAAGCTCTCTATTTGTTTTTACCAAATTCATTCGCTAACACACTAGCACACTATATCTCTATTAGTGTGTCATCTATGCAGGTACATATAGAGCATGGGGTCTCGCTGGAATCAAACTCTCACTGGAAGCAAACTCTCTATCCTTTGGGATAGAGGTATTGTTTGTCTGCTTCTCATCCTTTCCAGATCCTAGCTATTGCTTTTACCAGTGGCGGAGCCAGGAGTCTCTTCTTAGGGGGCACTGACAGGCTTCTTCATAGGAATACCACTGGTCACCATTTCAGACTAGGAAAACCAAAAAAATCTTATAGACATATTTTTGTATTATAACATAAAATACGTGAAAAAACACATCTACCAACCAATGTACAAAAAAATAAACAATACACAATAAACAATATGCGGATCATAATTATTAAATTAATATAGTAATATGCATCAATACATATCTTTTATTTGTCTATTGCAGGACGAGAAGGAGTTGCCAAGGGAAGCAAAAAGTTTCTTCGAGATGACATTGATTGAAATCATTGCATAATATCTTCATCTTCAAAGTGCTAAAAAGTTGATGCTCAAAGTAACATAATAAACAATCCCATAGTACATCATCCTCCAACCGGTTGTGTAGATCAGTCTTGATGATATTCATTGTAAAAAATAGTTCTTTCAACACTAGGTGTTCCAACGTGTAAGATCAATGCTAACTCGATAAGTCGATATACTGAAGCAAAGTAATTGTGATAATTTTTCTCCACCATCTTCTTTGCAAGATCTCCAAGACTATTTATACTAGAGAATATTTCATTTGATTTCATATCGTACAATCTAATTGTCAAGTTGATGGTCAAGCTCTATTCGTTCCAAAGAAGTGAAGTCGTCTGGATATAATTCAGCTAGATTCTACAATTGACCATGATCAAAGTTTGCAAAAGAATTTGAAGGATCAAAACACATTACACGTCTAAGTAAATCCGTGTTTGTCTTTGTGAAGTGTTCATCCATTTCCATAGCAATAATGTCAGTCACCTAAGAATTTATATGAATAAAAATTAATTACAGTAAAGACAAATTAATCATCAATGTTATATGTATCAACACAATAAAGATAAATGAAGTACCTTTATGAAGATTTTTTCACGAAAATGATGAAAGTATGTTATCAGTTCACCATCTTTACGCTTTTTTCTAGACCGTCCAATGACAATATCCTCCATATTAGGCACATCAATTTCATGTATTTCACAAAACTCAAGGACTTCTTTCAACAAATTATCCCAACCAACCTCTCTATATTCTTGTAAGCTCTTTTTTACACTGTTGATCATATTAAGAGCACACCCTATGTGACGGGGTAATATACTGCATCAGGTTTGATTTAAGAGTCAATCTTATCAATCAAACCAGATGCAGTATTTTGGATATCTGATTTCTCGCACTTCTGCAAGAAACCCGATGCAGTATTTTACCCGGTTGATCGTATTAAGAGCGCACCCTATGTTCTGCACTTCTGCTTTTGCAGGCTGTGGCTCTGTCGATTTAGGTCAAGAACAGGGACGGTAAGTTTTAGACACATTTTAGTCACTTAGCAGAGAATCCGCCAAACGCTAAACAATATGTGACCACGTAAAAAAAGTTAGTGTTCTGTCAAGTACGGGCACACTTTAAACTGAATGGCCAAAAATACAAATATATCTACCTATCTATAGGATTTTTTTCATCGACGTTGGGGGCGCGTGCCCCCCAGCCCGCCTCCCTCTGCTTTGGTTTTTACTGTCGTTGGGATATACTGGGTATGTGTTGTTGTTGTAAATTTTCAGGGCACGCTTCCTTCTGGCAATCATAGATGTTATTTTAGTTTGCCTTTCATAAAGGTCTTATTGGTGAAACATGCATGACTTTTGTTGGAAGGCTTACCTCTTGACTCCATGTTTAACGTGGCTCTGGAATTTTTTTGCATCAAATCTTTTCGATTTTTCAGGAGAGACTAGGCGAAGTGCCTGGGGAAGATGATCCAAGGTCTAGAAGGAATGACCATCGTACAGGTGCTGATGCTCATCATTCTACCTGAGCAGAGCATGTGTTAAACAGACAGATTAATGACGTCTTAGCCAGATTGACACTGAATTGCCTCCGGCATAAACTAACATTTTGTTGCAGACAGTCCGTACCTACATAGTACTCGGTTATATTTTTGTTGAAATTGACCTTCTTAGTCTCAGAAGATACATATATACATACACACACATATATATATATGTCAGATATTTATGTTGAGTATTGAAAGATGTTATATTCATTCAAGTTAGAGAATAATTTAGAGCGTTGTTCCCTATTTATAGAAATGTTTTTCAGTCTAACGGTACTATTTTACCACTTGCAGTGGTTATTGTTCATCTACAGTAAATTCTGACGTATAAGGTAACGGCTAGTTACCTGTTCAGCTCAGCTATGTACAGTAAAACTAAGTTACAATATTTACAAAGTATGGCAGGTCGGCCAAAGTGTCGTCGTGTGCTTCACCTCGTCAACTCGGCTCAGCACCTTTAGTTTATTCCTTGTTCCATGCTGTTCACCTCAGTCTATCTTTAGCTCAGCATGGCTACCCTTCACCCTTCATCTTCTTCAGCTCAGCTCAGCTCAGCTGACTGTCTTCTAGCATGTTGGTTGCCTAGATCAGGTTGGTTGACACTTCAGTTTAGCTCGGCTGGGACTTGTTTCCACTGTCCCCTCAAGCTTAGTTATATATATTTATACAACTAAGCTTGGACATTAAGTACTGGAAAATATTGGTTGAGACTGGTTTAGTGAGAAGGTCAGCTATTTGATCTTTGGTGGATATATGTACTAACATGACCTCATTTCCTTCTATCTTTTCTTGGATAAAATGTCTGTCAATTTTCACATGCTTCGGTTTGTCATGTTGAACTGGATTCTCTGCCATGCTTATTGCAGAGACACTGTCGCAGTAGATTTGAATTGGTAAGCTTTCCTTTATATGGAGGTCTTCAAGTACTTTCCTGATCCAAATCTCTTCACATATTCCTAATGCAAGTGCCCTCAGCTCTGCTTCTGCATTGCTCCTCAGCACTACATGTTGTTTCTTGCTTCGTCATGTAACCAGGTTTCCCCAAAGAAATGTTCCATAGCATGTAGTTGATCTCATGTCAGTTCTTGATCCAGCCCAGTTTGCATCTGTAAATATCTTGATACTACGATCTGTGCTCTTTCTGAAACAAAGCCCTTGTCCTGGTGCATTCTTGAAGTAGCTGAGAATTCTAAGTGCAGCATGGAGATGCTCATTAGTCGGACTATGCATATATTGCGATACAAAACTAACTTCATAACATATATCTGGCCTGATATGTGATAGATAGATTAACTTTCCCACTAGTTTTTTTGTTAACTAAGTTTATTGGTTGGAGCAATATCCCACTGCTCACTTGGTTTATGTCCAGGTTCTACTGGAGTGTTTTCTGGTCTACACAGTTTCTTTTAGAAGATCAAGAATGTATTTTCTTTGTGAAATAAACATTCCCTCTTTGTTCATAGCAATTTCCATTCCTAGAAAATATCTTAACTTACTTAGATCATTCATTTCAAATTGCCCTGATAGTTGTGTTTTAATATTGTTTATGCCGAGGTCATCATTCCCAGAGATTATGATATCATCCACGTATATTATTAGTATAGTCAGCTCCCCCTTAGATGAAACTTTGGTAAACAGTGTGTGATCACTATCACTTTGACTAAATTTCAGTTCGGTTACTACTTTAGTGAAGGTCTTGAACTAAGCCCGAGATGATTGCTTCAGCCCATATAATGATTTTCTTAACTAGCAAACTTTATCCTTATTTGTTTCATTATTAAACCCGGGTGGAATGCTCATATAAACTTTCTCAGCCAAATTTCCGCTCAGAAAAAGCATCTTTTACATCTATTTGGTAGAGTTCCTAGTCTAGATTTACTGCTATAGAGAAGATGACCCGAATGATGTTCAGTTTAGCCACTGATGCAAATGTTTCTTAGTAATCTACTCCATATGTTTGTGTGAAGCCTTTAGCTACTAATCTTGATTTATACTTATTTACTATTCCATTATTGTTATACTTAATTATGAAAATCTACCTACACCCTACTGATTTTATAGTGGCCGAGGTGGGAGTCAGTTCCCATGTTTGATTCTTTATTAAGGCATTCATTTCTTCATTTACTACATTCCGCCATTCAGGTCGGCTCAGTGTTTTTTCTATATTTTTAGGTACAATGTTATCATCAAGTGAGCATACAAATATTTTAAAATTTGGGTTCAACTTATTACAGGATATATACTCTTATATGGGGTATTTAGTGCAAATAGGATTCTTAGTGCATTTCCGAGTTTCTTTCCTTAGTGCAGTTGATCTGTTGTCTATTTATGTTTCATGGTCATACTCATTTGTTTCTTCTACCGTGTTACACCCCGTGACTTTTAAGCGCAACTTTCAATACTTAGAGGTCAACCTTAAGTGCAACTTAATTAATTATGTAGTTGTGAGACTTAGTTGCACAAAACATAGAAGAACAAAAGAAAGGGGTTAAAAGTAGAATTAAAAGAAACTAAGAGTAATTACTTAAAAGGTCCCTACTAGGAGTTAAGGGAGTTACACCACACTTTGGTATAACTCCCCATTGGCATTAAGGGGGACGGTTATAACACCAAAGGAGAGGGAAAAATCGGCTGCAGGAAAAGAGAAGGAAAGGGAGAGGAAAAGAGAGAAAAGAGAAAGAGAGGAAGGAAGAAGAAGAGAAGGAAGAACTTGCGGTCAAACTAGGTGCAATCCTTACCGAAATTCTGCAGTAAATCCGTAAGATTAACTAGATTCCAAGGCAAGTAATCTTTCTATACGCTTTATGTAAATTTTGATACTTAGGCCCTATGTTCTTACAAAGAGAAAACATGAATCACACATTGGTATTCTTGTCTTGACTATTTCAAATGCTTTGTTATATGTAAGTCTTGTTGCTAATTGTGCAAAGTATTGTTCTTTGGGCCATATCTCTGAAAATAGTTGTGTGGTGCTTTGTTGTTGTCAAGCATGCCCATAAAGTGTATATCTTGACTTGCTTATTGTCTTGCTCTACTCTTATGTTGATTGTCTACACTTTGACGTTGAGAGTATGTGCAGGAAATTGAGGGATGAGAGTTGACATTGTTGTAGACTTGTGGTGTTGGTTGTTGTTGATGACAATCTTTGAAGATGGTGAATGATTGAAGAGTTAGAGTGGATGTTGTTAGGCACAACTAAGCTTCAATTCATGATTAGATGTATGTTAAGTATGATGAATTTAGATGTTAAGATGGATCTTTAAGAGTTGAATATGGAAGGGTTGAAGAAGAAAGGAGTTGGGTGGAAGTTACTGCAGAAAAACTGCAGTTTGGCATCGTCAGAACACTTCGAACGCCTACATGAGGCGCTTCATGTCACTATAGGCGCTTCATGTAGCGTTCCATGTGTCCTGGAGCTTTCCCGTACAGAAAAACTGAAATTTAGAACCGTCAGAACACTTCGAACGCCTACATGAGGCGCTTCATGTGGTGTTCAATGTGTCCTGAATCATCCCCGAACACTTCGAACGCCTAGTAGAGGCGCTTCATGTACCATTAGGCGCTTCAAGTGGTGTTCCAAGTATTCTGGAAGTATTTTTGACCCTTTAGGCGCCCTATGTAAGTGTAGTAACTTTATACACTTCTTTTGAACATAAAATGCAAGGGTATTCGAGGTATATTTGAGGTGTAGATGGTAAGTTTGATTAAGTAAGCATAAAATTGAATTCTAGTGAATAAGTGAGACAAATGGACTTGGTAAAACACGTTTAGGGAGAGTTTGAGGTGCAAAACCATATCCTTGATAGACAAGATGTATGTGTGTGTGTGCTACATGTTGATATGAAGCTATCTGTGCATCCTGCATCATGACATGGGCACTTGCATTTGATTTGAGATATGTTTTGCAAAAGAACAAGAAAGGTAAAGTTTGCGAAAGACAAAATGGCTGCTGGTTGATCACAGGGTATAAAAGTCACGTCTGCGAAAGCAGGGTATAAAGAGCGTGATCTGTGAATCAACAGCAGGGTATAAAGTATGTTATGGGGCCGTGGACCTATCAGCACGGAAAATGAAGTATTTTATGGGGCCGTGGACCTATCAGCACGGATATATGATATATGTAATGGGGCCGTGGACCTTTCAGCACGGATATATGATATATGTAATGGGGCCGTGGACCTTTCAGCACGGGGTATAAAGTTATGATGGCTGTGGACTGATCACCCACAGGGTATAAAGTTCTGCTACGCGAAGAATATGATATGTAAAGTGATGAAATGTTTGTGAAATGACATGCATGACATGTTTATGAAAGAAGGCATATGCATGGGTGTTGTGTGTGATTTTAAAGAAGTACATGCATCATGATACACGAAGCATAAGACTTGACATGCAAGAAACGTGGTTAGTCTATGACTTGCTTATGTGATTCGTTGTTTTAATACATGTTGGTTCTCGTAACTGTGTTCGCATATGTGCTTTATCTGTTTTGAGTAATTCTTATTAAGATGCTATTTGTTAACCCGAGCACCTTATTTTTGGGCAATGTTTTATACACTGGTGACTCGACGTGTGTGATTCCGTAGGGTGTATAGACGGGTTACTTGCTGGCGAAGTTTTCGCTAAGAACAATCATTCTGTCTCCTTTTCAGGTGAGTCTGATTATGAGTTGATATTTATCGAAGACGACGGCGAGTGGGCTCAATGGGATGATGGACAAGGAAATAGATAGATGCTGGACTATTTTGTTTGAGTTTGAAACTCATTGTTATTAGGTTGTTCTAAAACTTATGTCGGCTAGATGAACAAACAGTTTTATTTCCGCTGCAGTTTTCTGGTTGTAATATTGACAACGAAGGTTTAGATTTTATGACGTTTCCGCTGGTTTTAACTTACATTATGAAGGATGTATGCTTGATCTGCTTGACGCTTCGTAGTTCTCATAGTAGGCTACGGCGGGTGCACTGGTTCCGATAACGGTATCGGGCTGGGGCGCTACAGGTGGTATCAGAGACTAGGCTTCAGATCTATTTCGGAAACTTAAGTTCATGATCTTTTAGACTCCTAAGCTATGATTCTCCCTTAAGGTTGATCCTTAGTTATAAGTACTGATCTCTTTAGTGGTTAAGTATGATACGGGTTGGGTGTGTGCGAGCGCGTTTATCATCTAATTTTGTATTAATAGTTATGCTACACACCTCACCTATTAGTACGCATTCGAGCCTTCAGTAACCTTTTGTACTTACTGAATGCTAAGGAAATGTTAACCGTTCAGAGAAATATGCCTCCCAGAAGAGATAACGCAGGCAACTCTGGCAATGGACAGGAGAACCAGCCACCACAAGTGGTTTTACCCCAAGTACTCACTGATGCGCTGACGGTGATTGCACAAGGGTATGTGCAACAGCATCAGCCTCCGCCTCCACCACCGCCACAGCATAACATCAGGTTCTTCTATGGCGAGATGAGAAAGATGAGGGTGCCGGAGTTTGGAGGATGTACGGACCCTGAGGAGGCCCAGCACTGGTTGGCTGAGGTGGAGAAATGTTTTCGGCTAGTGCAAGTACCGAATGAGATAAAGGTTGAGGTGGCCACACCCCTTCTAAGTGGTAAGGCTGGCGAATGGTGGGAAGGAATGGTGTTGAGAATGACCCCACCGATCTCGTGGACACAGTTTTGTGATGTTTTCCTGAAATACTACGTACCGGAGACGGCGATCTTGGACAAGATAAGGGCGTTTGACAGACTGGAGCAAGGAAGGATGACAGTGTCGGAGTATGCAGATCGTTTTCATGCCCTGGGTAAGTTTGCCCCTGCGATTATGTCTGATAATCGTCTTAAGATGACGAAGTTTGAGAGGGGCTTGGACTCGAGGATACAATCGGCGATAGTGAATGCGGGGATGAAAACTTATGAGGATATGCTAGATGCGTGTTACCGTGTTGAGAGCGATTTCCGTAGAGTAGCGGCAAGAGCAGCTAGTGTTGGAGGGTCTGATAGAGGCAAGAGGCCAAGGGAGGATGTGAGAGTTGGTGGAAGACCCGGACGTTGGGTCAAGATTCCGAAGAGAGGCCCAGTTGGGAATTTTCAGAGACTGCCACCCCAGAATCAAGTAGCTCAGCAGGCGGTAGGAGTTTGTCCACATTGCAATAGGAATCACGTTGGAGAGTGTAGGAAAGTGGTTGGAGCATGTTTCCGATGCGGTCAAGTGGGTCACATGATTAGGGACTGCCCGGAGATGAAGAAAAATAATCCTGAAGAGGCGGCTCAGCAGCCGAGAGCGAAGCCTAGAGCAAATGCCCGTGTACATCTCATGACGGATACGGATGTGCAGGAGGCTACCGACGTAGTAGCAGGTATCATTTAAACTAAGTTTAAATCTTTAATGAATTAAGTATTATGTGCTTAATTTTCCGTGTATAACTTGATATGGCTTTAGGTGCGATTTTAGTAAATAAAGTACCTGCCAACGTGCTCTTTGATAGCGGCGCAAGCCACTCCTTCGTAGCAAAGAGATTCACTAAACACCTGAGTAGTCTGCCTGAGTGGTTAGAAACCCCGTATCGTGTTCAAGCGGCCGGAGATCAAATTATGGTTTCGTATCATCGGTACCGGGATTGTGAATTGGAGTTTGAAGGACAAACATTCCCCGCCACACTGATCCCTATTCAGATGTATGACTTTGACGTCATATTAGGAATGGACTGGCTAGCCAAGAATCACGCTAATATTGATTGTCGGTTGAAGCAAGTGACAATCAAGAATGCTAAGATGGAGGGGGGTAATATTTCAAGGAGATGCGGAACGAAAGAAGGTACCCAAAAAGGTGTACGTGTCGGTTGCACAAGCGCACAAGGCATTAAGGAAAGGTGCAGAGGGATTTCTAGTGTATGCCATGGATGTTACCAAGGAGGTATCGCCTATTGAGCAAATTCCAGTAGTCAAAGAATTTCCTGATGTGTTTCCAGAAGATTTACCAGGAGTACCACCCCCGAGAGAAGTCGAATTTGAGATCAACTTGACTCCAGGGACAGAACCTATTTCTAAAGCTCCTTATAGAATGGCTCCGGCGGAATTGAGAGAGTTGAAGGAACAATTGCAAGAGTTATTGGACAAGAAGTTTATCCGACCTAGTGTGTCGCCTTGGGGAGCACCTGTGTTGTTTGTAAAGAAGAAAGATGGTAGCATGAGGCTGTGTATCGATTATAGAGAGTTGAATAAAGTTACCATCAAGAATAAGTATCCTCTCCCACGAATTGAGGACTTGTTTGACCAGCTCAAGGGTGCTAAAATCTTCTCTAAAATTGACCTCCGATCAGGATATCATCAATTACGAGTGAAGGCCGAGGACATCGCAAAGACAGCTTTCCGCACAAGGTATGGTCACTATGAATTTTTAGTGATGCCATTTGGATTGACAAATGCCCCTGCGGCTTTTATGGATCTTATGAATACCGTCTTTCGAGAACAGTTGGATAAGTTTGTAGTGGTATTCATAGATGATATCCTTGTGTATTCTCCTGACGAGCAAACTCACACTGAGCATTTGCGAACCGTACTAGGCATTTTGAGGCAGAAACAACTTTATGCAAAGTTTAGCAAGTGTGAGTTCTGGTTAAGAAGTGTAGCTTTCCTGGGTCATGTGATATCAGAAGAGGGGATTGCTGTTGACCCGAAGAAGGTGGAAGCTATAACTGAATGGCCTAGACCTACCAATGTCACCGAAGTGCGAAGTTTCTTGGGTCTAGCGGGTTATTACAGAAAATTTGTTGAGGGATTCTCAAAGATTGCCGTACCTCTCAGTCGCCTTACTCAAAAGAAGTCCAAGTTTGAGTGGACGGCTGAATGCGAGCAAAGTTTCATGGAGCTTAAGAAGAGATTAACGACAGCGCCAGTATTGGCTCAACCCTCTGGAACGGATGGATTTGTGATTTATAGTGATGCGTCAAAGAACGGGTTAGGTACGTAAATTATAGTATAAGGTTATGATCTTATATATATCCCTAAAGTTTAGACTAACACCTTGTTTGTAGGTTGTGTTTTAATGCAAAACGAACGAGTCATCGCGTATGCCTCAAGACAGCTAAAGCCTTATGAACAAAACTATCCCACACATGATCTTGAACTTGCCGCGGTTGTGTTCGCCTTGAAGATTTGGCGGCATTATTTGTATGGAGAGAAGTGCGCGGTATTCACGGATCATAAGAGTCTAAAGTATTTGTTCTCACAGAAGGAATTGAATATGAGGCAGCGGAGGTGGTTGGAGTTGCTAAAAGACTACGACCTAACTATTCATTATCACCCGGGAAAGGCTAACAAGGTAGCCGACGCCTTAAGTAGGAAGTCCAGCCATGCACGACAATCACCACTGGAAAGAGAGATGGAGGAGTTTGGTTTAGATTTGATTGAATCCACGGTGAATGTTTTGACAGCCTTGACTATCACCCCGAGTTTGATTGATCGGATAAAGGAGGCACAGAAGAGAGATAAGGCTTTGAGTGAGATAATGGAAAGGGTGAAACATAGTCCAGTTGAAGGATTTCGGACTAACGATGATGGGAGCTTATGGTTTAGGGAAAGATTATGCGTGCCGGATGTTGACGAACTTAGGAAAGAAGTTTTGCAAGAAGCTCATAATTCAAGGTTATCGATACACCCCGGTAGCACCAAGATGTATAGAGATCTCAAGCGATACTATTGGTGGTCCGGGATGAAAAGACATATTGCGGAATTCATAGAGAGGTGTTTAGTGTGTCAACAAGTCAAAGCGGAACACCAGCGGCCCGGTGGATTGTTGATGCCGTTGGAAATTCCGGAATGGAAATGGGAACATGTCACAATGGATTTTGTAGCCGGATTACCAAAGACAAGAAGTGGATGTGACATGATTTGGGTTATCGTGGACCGTTTAACAAAGTCTGCCCATTTCCTACCCGTTTCAAGTGAGACACCTCTCGACAAACTAGTGAATGTGTATATGGAGAACATAGTGAGCTTACATGGTGTTCCGGTAAGTATAGTATCCGACCGAGACTCACGGTTCACATCTAAGTTTTGGACAGCATTTCAAGAAGCCATGGGTACAGAATTAAGGTTGAGTACGGCGTATCATCCCCAAACTGATGGACAGTCCGAGCGGACAATTCAAACCTTGGAAGATATGCTAAGAGCTTGCGTGCTGGATTTCAAAGGGAGTTGGGACGGAATGGTAAAGCTGATGGAATTTTCTTATAACAATAGTTACCACAGCGCAATTGATATGGCTCCTTTTGAGGCTTTGTATGGAAGGAAATGTAGGTCACCGGTTTATTGGGACGAAGTGGGCGTGAGAACTATCACGGGACCGGAACTATTGGAGAAAACGTTAGAGAAGGTGAAAGTCATCCGGGAAAGACGCAAGACGGCTCAGGACCGTAGCAAGAGTTGGGCAGATTCCAAACGACGACCATTGGATTTTGATGTGGGTGATAAAGTTTATTTGAAGGTATCACCTACGAAGGGCGTCATGAGGTTTGGAGTAAAAGGCAAGCTAAGCCCTCGTTTCATTGGTCCCTATGAAATACTTGAGAAGGTAGGAGCCTTGGCATATAGGTTGGCATTACCCCCGGTGTTGGCACAAGTTCATAATGTATTCCACGTGTCACAATTAAGAAAGTACGTGGCGGATCCAAGTCATGTACTTGAAGCTCAACCTTTGGAACTCAAGGACGATGTTACATATGAGGAAGTACCCGTGAAAATTGTGGACCGAAAGGATCAAGTGTTGAGGAAGCGAGTGATCCCGTATGTAAAGGTTCAATGGAGCAATCACACGGAACGTGAAGCCACTTGGGAGCTCGAAGAACAAATGCGGGAGAAGTATCCTCAGCTCTTTGACTAAGGTACGTAAGTTTCGAGGACGAAACTTTTTGTAAGGGGGTGGAATGTTACACCCCGTGACTTTTAAGCGCAACTTTCAATACTTAGAGGTCAACCTTAAGTGCAACTTAATTAATTATGTAGTTGTGAGACTTAGTTGCACAAAACATAGAAGAACAAAAGAAAGGGGTTAAAAGTAGAATTAAAAGAAACTAAGAGTAATTACTTAAAAGGTCCCTACTAGGAGTTAAGGGAGTTACACCACACTTTGGTATAACTCCCCATTGGCATTAAGGGGGACGGTTATAACACCAAAGGAGAGGGAAAAATCGGCTGCAGGAAAAGAGAAGGAAAGGGAGAGGAAAAGAGAGAAAAGAGAAAGAGAGGAAGGAAGAAGAAGAGAAGGAAGAACTTGCGGTCAAACTAGGTGCAATCCTTACCGAAATTCTGCAGTAAATCCGTAAGATTAACTAGATTCCAAGGCAAGTAATCTTTCTATACGCTTTATGTAAATTTTGATACTTAGGCCCTATGTTCTTACAAAGAGAAAACATGAATCACACATTGGTATTCTTGTCTTGACTATTTCAAATGCTTTGTTATATGTAAGTCTTGTTGCTAATTGTGCAAAGTATTGTTCTTTGGGCCATATCTCTGAAAATAGTTGTGTGGTGCTTTGTTGTTGTCAAGCATGCCCATAAAGTGTATATCTTGACTTGCTTATTGTCTTGCTCTACTCTTATGTTGATTGTCTACACTTTGACGTTGAGAGTATGTGCAGGAAATTGAGGGATGAGAGTTGACATTGTTGTAGACTTGTGGTGTTGGTTGTTGTTGATGACAATCTTTGAAGATGGTGAATGATTGAAGAGTTAGAGTGGATGTTGTTAGGCACAACTAAGCTTCAATTCATGATTAGATGTATGTTAAGTATGATGAATTTAGATGTTAAGATGGATCTTTAAGAGTTGAATATGGAAGGGTTGAAGAAGAAAGGAGTTGGGTGGAAGTTACTGCAGAAAAACTGCAGTTTGGCATCGTCAGAACACTTCGAACGCCTACATGAGGCGCTTCATGTCACTATAGGCGCTTCATGTAGCGTTCCATGTGTCCTGGAGCTTTCCCGTACAGAAAAACTGAAATTTAGAACCGTCAGAACACTTCGAACGCCTACATGAGGCGCTTCATGTCACATTAGGCGCTTCATGTGGTGTTCAATGTGTCCTGAATCATCCCCGAACACTTCGAACGCCTAGTAGAGGCGCTTCATGTACCATTAGGCGCTTCAAGTGGTGTTCCAAGTATTCTGGAAGTATTTTTGACCCTTTAGGCGCCCTATGTAAGTGTAGTAACTTTATACACTTCTTTTGAACATAAAATGCAAGGGTATTCGAGGTATATTTGAGGTGTAGATGGTAAGTTTGATTAAGTAAGCATAAAATTGAATTCTAGTGAATAAGTGAGACAAATGGACTTGGTAAAACACGTTTAGGGAGAGTTTGAGGTGCAAAACCATATCCTTGATAGACAAGATGTATGTGTGTGTCTGCTACATGTTGATATGAAGCTATCTGTGCATCCTGCATCATGACATGGGCACTTGCATTTGATTTGAGATATGTTTTGCAAAAGAACAAGAAAGGTAAAGTTTGCGAAAGACAAAATGGCTGCTGGTTGATCACAGGGTATAAAAGTCACGTCTGCGAAAGCAGGGTATAAAGAGCGTGATCTGTGAATCAACAGCAGGGTATAAAGTATGTTATGGGGCCGTGGACCTATCAGCACGGAAAATGAAGTATTTTATGGGGCCGTGGACCTATCAGCACGGATATATGATATATGTAATGGGGCCGTGGACCTTTCAGCACGGATATATGATATATGTAATGGGGCCGTGGACCTTTCAGCACAGGGTATAAAGTTATGATGGCTGTGGACTGATCACCCACAGAGTATAAAGTTCTGCTACGCGAAGAATATGATATGTAAAGTGATGAAATGTTTGTGAAATGACATGCATGACATGTTTATGAAAGAAGGCATATGCATGGGTGTTGTGTGTGATTTTAAAGAAGTACATGCATCATGATACACGAAGCATAAGACTTGACATGCAAGAAACGTGGTTAGTCTATGACTTGCTTATGTGATTCGTTGTTTTAATACATGTGGGTTCTCGTAACTGTGTTCGCATATGTGCTTTATCTGTTTTGAGTAATTCTTATTAAGATGCTATTTGTTAACCCGAGCACCTTATTTTTGGGCAATGTTTTATACACTGGTGACTCGATGTGTGTGATTCCGTAGGGTGTATAGACGGGTTACTTGCTGGCGAAGTTTTCGCTAAGAACAATCATTCTGTCTCCTTTTCAGGTGAGTCTGATTATGAGTTGATATTTATCGAAGACGACGGCGAGTGGGCTCAATGGGATGATGGACAAGGAAATAGATAGATGCTGGACTATTTTGTTTGAGTTTGAAACTCATTGTTATTAGGTTGTTCTAAAACTTATGTCGGCTAGATGAACAAACAGTTTTATTTCCGCTGCAGTTTTCTGGTTGTAATATTGACAACGAAGGTTTAGATTTTATGACGTTTCCGCTGGTTTTAACTTACATTATGAAGGATGTATGCTTGATCTGCTTGACGCTTCGTAGTTCTCATAGTAGGCTACGGCGGGTGCACTGGTTCCGATAACGGTATCGGGCTGGGGCGCTACATACCGTGACTCCGGCTGTTAGCTGTATTTGTTCTGATACATCAGTTCGGTTACTACTTTCTGGGACTTCTTGATAATTGGAGACTATAGGAGAATTAAATATAAATTGGGAATTAGTCTCTCCGACCTGAGATAGTTGGTCGCTGAGCTACGGTGTGCAGATCGACTGAGCTGCTGAGCTCGATAGAATTTGCAAATCTAAACAGGAAAGAGTCTTCTCTACACTGTCTACTGCTTCCAGTATTCGTTAATACTTGAGTTGTTTGTTTCAGTTAATGGTTTGTGAAATGCATGTCTTTCATCAAAGGTAACATCGAGTGTAACAAACATTCTTTTATTGGCTGGACAATAACACTTATAACCTTTCTATGATCCTGAGTATCCTACGAAGATGCACTTAACTTATCTAGGATCCAATTTTTCTCTAAAACTTGGCTGAATATGGACGTATGTTGTACACCCCAATAATTTGAAAGGCAACTCGGAGAGCAGTTTAGTATGCGGGTAATGACTGAGAAGTATTTCTCTAGGAGTTTTAAATGACAAGGTTCTAGACGATTTTGTTTATAAGATAAGTGGCTGTAAGGAGAGCTTCACCCGAGTACTGTTTGCGTACATTCATAACAAACACGATAGCTCGAGTTACTTCAAGTAGATGCCTATTTTTTCTTTCAGCAACTCCATTGTGTTGACAAGTATAGGTACAGGTGATTTGGTGATAAATACCATTTTCATACATAAATATTTGAATATTGTTGTCTAAATATTCAGTTCCATTATCTGATCTGAGTGGTTTAATGATACAGCCGAATTGATTTTTAATAAGTGATATATTTTTATTAAATATTTGTCTGACCTCATTTTTATTTTTTAATAAGTATACCCATGTCACTCTAGTATGGTCATCTACAAAGGTGAGGAACCACCTGCTCCATTGATGTTATTTACTTTAGATGGTCCCTATATATCTGAGTGGATGAGATTAAAATGTGCACATGACTTGTATGTTTTAGATGGATAATTCTGTTTAATGTGTTTAGCTGATTGACATGTCTCACAAGTAATATCTTTAAGGTCAGCAGAGCTGAACAACTTTGGCATTAATCTTTTTAAATATACAAACTTGGGATGACCCAGTCTGTTATGCTATAACAAAATTTCTGCTATACATGGATTTCTAGGGTGCACAATACTATTAATGTCTTGGTCACTTGACAGTTCGACTGATCTTATTAATGCTTTGTTTTCTGACTCCGGTATGTATAGGCCTACTATATTCCTAGCACTTTCAATCATCCCCATTCACTTTGCTTTTCTGAAAACAATATTCTGTGGATAAGAAGCTGCTAAGAAGTTATTATCCCTAGTGAGTTTGCCAATTGATAACAGGTTGAAACTTAGGCTAGGGACATGCATGACTTCTCTTAGTGTTATTTTGTTATTAATTATAGCAGAGCCTATTCCGACAACTTCTAAGGTAATTCCATTTGTGATTTTTACCTTCTTACGTACAGAAATTAAAGAGTAAGAGTTTAAAAGGGTACCATTGTTGGTCACGTGGTAAGTTGTCTCGGAGTCAATGATCCATGAACTGCTGGAACTTGGCTGAACGTAGCCTGTCATAGTTGCCTAGTGCAGGTAAACTCGGCTCCCTCGTCTGTTCAGCAGATTGACCAGAGTGTCAATCTGATCCTTTGTAATCACATCGGTTACTTGGACAGGGCTGAGGTGGGTTGTGTTTGACCGAGCTGCTCCGAGATGAGTTGTGCTACTTACCTAATGAGTAGCACCGCGTCCAGCAGTGAATGGTTTTTGTTGTGGCTTCTAAGGTGCATTGCTGGTCTTCAGAGGTGGCTTTCCTTCTCGGACCAGCTTTGCATGTAACTTCCAACAGTCATTGACTGTATGGCCTTCCTTTTTCCAGTACTTGCACACTTTATCCCCAGTCGAGGCAAAGTGTCTTTTAACAGCCAGCCTAGAAGCTTCTGCTGGTTGTTCAGAGTGAAGAGCTGAGGACTCCACGGTTGTAGATCCTCCCATCATGACCTTCTTCTGGCTTTCTTCATGTTTAATTTCGGCGAAGGCAGCCTTCAAGGTCGGTAGTGGTTTTGTATTCATAATCCGACTTTGTGCAGTGTCAAGCTCTGGGTTCAGTCCAGTCAGGAATTAAAAAACTCGCTTCCTTTTGGTTATTTCTTTATAGAGTGCAGCATAAGTGATGTAGGACCACTGATGTGATTCAAAAGAGTTAATCTGCTACCACGCCTTTGTCAGAAGCGTGTAGTATTTGTGGACAGCATACTGCCTTGTTTTAGCTCATGAAGATGAGCTTCGATTTTCATACAATTCTGAGATGTTATCCTGTTTGGAATACATTTCCTTGACTGCAGCCCAAATCTCTGCTGCAGTATTAGACATCATGAAATCATCAGAAATGTCTCTACCGCTTAAGACGATTAGAGGTAGTTCTCTCCGTTGAGTTTGTGGCTATTGATGACAATGGAGGAATCATCTGTCAGTTGAGGAACACGCACCACTCCTGATGAATGTTCAGTAGTGGAGGTGGCCTCTGTATATTGAGCAGGGATGAAGGGAGTAGCCATTTTGAGAAAATTTTAAGAATCGCAGAGAACACAGTATAGAGATTGCAGGTATTTTGAATCAGAATCGCTCTGATACCATGTTGAGTATTGAAAGATTTACATTCATTCAAGTTGAGAATAACTTATAGTGTTGTTCCCGATTTATATGGGTGTTTTTATGTCTAACGGTACTATTTTACCACTTGCAGCGGTTACTGTTCATGTACAGTAAATTTTGACGTATAAGGTAACGAATAGTTACCTGTTCAGCTCACCTACGTACATTAAAACTAAGTTACAATTTTTACAAAGTATGGCAGGTCGGCCAAAGTGTTGTCCTGTGCTTCACCTCGTCACCTCGGCTCAGCACCTTTAGTTTAATCCTTGTTCCATGCTGTTCACCTTAGTTTGTCTTTAGCTCAGCATGGCTACTCTTCATCCTTCATCCTCTTCAGGTCACCTCAGCTCAGCTGACTGTCTTCCAGCATGTTGGTTGCCTAGATCAGGTTAGCTGACCTGAGTTCAACTCGACACTTCAATTCAGCTCGGCTAGGACTTGTTTCCACAATTTATCCATTATTTCTCACTTCATCCCATCTTTTATGGTCGAGGGACTTTGATATCACGTAGAGCGGGTGATTCATGTTAGACACTGATTTTTCTTTAAGGAGAGGTAGTATAGCTATTTATTTCAAAGTGTAGCTTGTAACTGTAGTGGATGATGTTGGAAATAATTCAGACAAATTGACTTCTGTACAGTAACGACCGACCTGCCGGGGTCAGGGCCGACCTGAACTGAGATCTGGGTAGACTGGATGGATCTGCTAGGTAAAGACAGTTCAGATAGCGTAATTGTATTTGCATTCTATGTTGATCATTGACCTCTGATCTCGGTACCTCAGCACAACAATTGAGAGTTGTGCTCTGCTTCAGCCGTGCAGAGCCCAGCACGGTCGAGCTGTAGAACGATGTGTGTCCTCAGTCTAACAGCAAAGCTCGGCACAAAGCAGAGCTCAGCAAGACGATGGTCCAGAACAATGAATGTTCTTAGCCGATCAGCAGAGCTCGGCACAAAGCAGAGCTCAGCACACCAACACTATACCAGTGCTGTGTTCTTCCCAAAGATAGCTGAGCTCGGCACACAGCAGAGCTCGGCTCGGCACTAACCTTCTCAGCTCGACAGAGCAGAGATCCAAGGTGAGTCCAGGACTCTGTCCTTAAGACGTTATTGCTCCGGTGTACTGTGCCCAACCAGAGGAGCAACCGTCTCCTAGGATACAACGAAGACCAGTTCAGAGGTGCGGCACTACAGCGCTGAACTCTACAAACCTTTAAGAGTGTCCTCACTTTCTCGGTAAACTTAATGCAGAATGTTTGGAAAGAATGAAGATGCAGAGAGGGAGATTGCAGAGAATAGAAGAACTAGTGAATTCTAGATGTGTTAACATAGAACAGCCTTGACCACTATTTATAGGAAAATTCTGAGGTCAGCAGTTATAGTTGCTCCAATCTCGGCCGTAGGATCAGATACCGGCTTGGCCTGTACCGTTGGATCAGAACCGCACCGAGTCTGCCTCCCAGCCGTCAGATCAACTAACCATTCAATCTGAGCCGTCAGATCATAACCACTTTAGGTCAGCTCGGCCGACTAAATATGAACAACCTTTTCAAATTTAACCGCTGTCATATCTCAACAAACCTGGCGAGTTTGGAACTAACAACCTCCACCTGGCTGACGAGATCCGACATGGTGCTACAGGACTCGGCCTGCTGTCTGCAGGCCACAGTCTGGTCTATAGCCCAGTCCATAACCTAAGCCTTTCAGGTCGACAGTTCAGCCCGTTACATAAGGTGACGCCCAGGTCCGGGCTGAGCTGAGCTGACTTTTCTCTTTACTTTGAGCACTAATTTTTCATTCACCCGGTATCAGAATCGAGTGATTCAAAGCCTACAATTATCTACTCATCGTAGTTTCTACTTATCATTAGTGAAACTAATCATAATATTAGCTCAAATTACGTTGCTAACCGCAGTTTCCAACTTGGCCCAATTACAATATACTTCCATTTCCACCAACAATCCCCTACATGAATGGGAATTAATGCAGAGTGTTTATGCAGACTCTACCGAGAAGTTAGACAAGAAAATGTTGCATCAGACAAGGTAGCTTTTGGCTTTGAACCTTTCTTAGTGAAATACTATCGGATCTACTCGGCTAATTAGTGAACTTAATGTCTTGAACTAACCAGCCTTTAGTATTAACCTAGACAACAGTACTCACACAACATTCCCTTTAACACCTTTTTGGTTCTCATAATTGCGTTCATTTTGGCCATGAACCGCCTGGTTTTAGAAAGTGTGCTAGAGAACTTTTTCCTTACAAAGTCCCTATAGAAGCGGCCTTACTTCACACTTACATAGGTGTTTCCTATCAAGAGTATTCTGACATACCCCAATTGAACATATCAAGATATCGGAACCATTAAAAGCCTTAGCTTACCCTCATTCCTCTGCAGACAGCACTTTTATTTGACAGAATAGGTAAGTGCTTACTGATTTCCATAACTTAGTTGTCCCATTGAACCAAGATTCTGGGATCTTCGGTCAACAAGGTTGGGTTACCGTTACAAAGAACCATACATTATAGGTTTTAGTCCCATTCCGTTTGTCAAAATTGACATTCGATCTCTAGGCAAGCCTTTTGTAAACGGATCCGCAAGATTCTCCTTTGATTTTACATAATCAATGGAAATCACACCATTCGAGATCAACTGCTTAATAGTATTGCTGTCTCCGACGCATGTGTCGAGACTTACCATTATAGATGCTGCTTTGTGCTTGTTCTATAGTCGACTATCTATCACAGTGTATGCTAATAGGAGCGATTGGCTTATGCCAGCAGATCACATCTTCCAAGAAATTTCGAAGCCATTCAGCTTCTTCCCCAGCTTTATCAAGTGCTATAAATTCCGCTTCCATCGTGGAACGAGCTATGCATGTTTGCTTCGTGGATTTCCACGACACGGCACCACCACCAACAGTGAATAAATATCCACTGGTGGATTTAGAATCCTTACCATCGATATCCAATTGGCATCACAATAGCCTTCCAATACTGCTGTATATCTCGAGTAATGTAATCCAAGATTCATTGTATACTTTAAGTATCCTATTACTCTATTCAGAGCATTCCAATGTTCCTCACTTGGATTACTAGTAAATCTACTCAATTTGTTTACCGAACATGCCAAGTCTGGTCTAGTACAATTCGTTATGTACATCAGACTTCCGATCACTTGTGAATACTCCAACTGAGCCACTGGCTTGCCTCGGTTCTTCCTTAAATGAGTACTTAAGTCAAGTGGAGTCTTCATTGGTTTTACATCAAGCATATTGAAACGTTTCAGAACAAATTCAATATAGTGAGTTTGTGACAACACAAGTCCTTCATTTATCCTAGAAATTTTAATTCCTAGAATAACGTTAGCAACTCCCATATCCTTCATGTCAAAGTTCCTCGTCAACAACTTCTTTGTATTTAAGACGATGTCTCGAGTACTTCCCATGATTAGCATGTCATCCACATAGAGACATATTATTACATGTGCATTTTGTGTGTTCTTAATGTAGACACACTTGTCACACTCATTGATCTTGAAACCATTAGCTAACATAGCTTGATCAAATTTCAAGTGCCACTGTTTGGGCGCTTGCTTAAGTCCATACAGGGACTTAACAAGTCTACAGACTTTAGACTCTTGTCCTGGAACCGCAAAACCTTCCGGTTGTTCCATATAAATTTCTTCATCTAACTCACCATTCGGAAAAGCAGTCTTCACATCCATCTGGTGGATTTCCATAGTGTAGACTGCAGTAATTGCAACTAGAATCCTTATAGATGTGATTCTAGTTACTGGTGAGTATGTGTCAAAAAAGTCAAAGCCTTCCTTTTGTCGATAGCCTTTTGCTACCAACCGGGCTTTGTACTTTTCGATAGACCCATCCTCTTTCAATTTCTTTTTAAAATCCACTTGCACACGAGTGGTTTACTTCCTGGTGGAAGATCAACCAACTCCCAAGTGTGATTCTGAAGAATTGAGTCTATCTCACTGTTGATTGCCTCTTTCCAGAATGGAGCTTCTAGAGTTGACATCGCCTCGAAAAAATTCCTTGGCTCACTTTCTACCATATAGGTTAGAAAATCCGGACCAAACGAAGTTGGTATTCTGGCACGCTTGCTTTGGCGAATTTCCTCATCACCTTGAGGAGTCGTCACACGCACTCGCTTACCACGTCTCGTCTCTTCTTCTTGTTTCTTGTCTTTCCTCAGAAAGACATCCTCGAAGAACATTGCGTTCCTTGACTCTATGATTACGTTTTCATGTATGTCATGAACATCTGAATTGTGCACCAAGAACCGATATGCACTACTGTTCATTGCATATCCCATGAATATACAATCAATCGTTTTAGGTCCAATCTCAACTTGTCTTGGTTTAGGAACAACACCCTTAGCCAGACACCCCACACTTTTAAGTATTTGTAGCTAGGCTTGTAACCTTTCCATAGCTCATACGGGGTTTTATCCATCTGTTTGGATGGAATCTTATTCAAGATGACGTTAGCTGAGAGTATGGATTCCCCCCACAAGTTTTGGGGTAAACCCGAACTTATCAACATAGCATTCATCATCTCTTTCAGAGTTTGGTTTTTGTGTTCTGCAATACCGTTCGATTGAGGTGTATATGGTGCAGCCGTTTGATGAATAATGCCATGTTCCGAACAGAATTCATTAAATGGTGCATCATATTCGCCACCTCTATCACTACGAATTGCTTTAATTTGTTTGCTTTGTTGATTCTCAACTTCATTTTTATAGTCCTTGAAAGCATCAAGGGCCTCGTCTTTGCTACATAGTAAGTAGACATAACAATATCGTGTGCAATCGTCGATAAAAGGTACAAAATACTTTTTACCGCCTCTCGTCGGCATAATCTTTAAGTCACATACATTAGTGTGAATTAAATCCAAAGGTTCAGTGTTCCTTTCTATTGAATAAAATGGCGCTTTTGCCAACTTCGCTTCAACACATATTTGGCATTTTTCATTATCAAATTTTAATTTGGGCAACAATTCAAGATTAACCATACGTTGTAATGACTTATAATTCAAATATCCCAAGCGAAAATGCCATAAACAAGAAGATTCAAGCATGTAAATAGAAGAGGAAGCATTCTCATTAGCCTCTACGGGCAAATCTTTTCCCGGTACAATAGTGATGACATTTAATTTGAACATCCTATTTATCAAGTACCCCTTCCCCAAATACATGCCATTTTTCGAAAGAATAACTTTATTGGACTGAAACACTAGTCTAAAGCCATGCATGACTAGAAGAGACCCAGATACTAAATTCTTCCGAATATCAGGGACGTGCAGCACATTCTGTAGAGTCAGATGCTTCCCCAAGGTTAGCCTCAAAACAACTTTGCCCTCGCCTTCAATCTTCGAAGAGGCTGAGTTCCCCATGTAAAGCTGTTCATTGTTCCCGGACTTGTACTCCATGAACATCTCTCTGCTGGAGCAAACATGTCTAGTGACGCCAGTATCCAGCCACCATTCGCGTATGTTCCCCATAGCATTGCACTCTGAGACCACCGCACAGAGGTTCAGATCATCCATGGCATCGACGATGTTGGCCTTTGCCTTAGTCTGCTTCTTCTTGGGCTTTCTGCACTCATTGCTGACATGTCCCTGTATGCCACAGTTGTAGCATTTCCGAGTGAACTTCTTTGTTATCTGCTTCCCTTTCTTATTCACCCCAAGCTGGCCCTTCTTCTTCTTGGGCTCTGCGACATGGGCCTTGGCCTGACCAGGATTTGTGTATGGCTTTCATTCATATCTGCGATTGTCTTCCTCTATGCGAAGTCGGACAATCAAATCTTCCGATGACATCTCCTTTCGCTTGTGTTTGAGATAGCTTCTGAATTCTCTATACGAAGGAGGTAGCTTCTCAATCACTGCAGGCACAACAAAAGATTCATTGAGCAGCATGTCCTCCTCTTCCATCTCGACTGCCAAAGTCTAAAGTTCTCAACTTGAGAAAGAACAGTGCGAGAGTCAGACATCTTGAAATCTAGAAATTTTCCGACAATAAACTTTTTAGTGTCGGCATCTTCCGTACGGTATTTCTTTCCAATGCCTGCCACAGACCTTTTGTGGTTTTGTACGTACAGTACAAACCGTATAAGGAGTTGTCCAAGCACCCAAAATATGGCTCAAACAAACATAATTGTTGAAGTTCCAAGCCTCAACAGAGAGTTTGTAGTCCATAGATTGGGTCTGGTCCTCTTCAGAACCCCCCACAGAAGGGTCCTCGGTCAGGAACGAAACCAGTAACACGGCAGTCAGAATGAATAGCATCTTCTGCTGCCAACGTTTGAAGAAGCTCCCACTGAACTTCTCTGGTTTCTCCACTTGGGCCACAGCATGACCCTGTGCAGGAACGTTCTTCGGCACTCCAGCATTTGGTGCCATAGGAGCAGAGCTGTGCACGTCTGCGCCTTGAACAGAGCTTGAACTCACGTTCTCCATTTAGTCTCTGCCTATGAGAAACAATCAAAATCAGTACAGAATCAAACCAATCACGTCTTAAGAAATTGTTGGAAATAATTCAGACAAATTGACTTCTGTACAGTAACAGCCGACCTGCCGAGGTCAGGGCCGACCTAAACTGAGATCTGGGTAGACTGGATGGATCTACTAGGTAAAGACAGTTCAGATAGCGTAATTGTATTTGCGTTCTGTGCTGATGATTGACCTCCGATCTCGGCACCTCAGCACAACAATTGAGAGTTGTGCTTTCACCCGCTTCAGCCGAGCAGAGCCCAGCACGGCCGAGCTGCAGAACAACGAATGTCCTCAGCCGAACAGCAGAGCTCGGCACAAAGCAGAGCTCAGCAAGACGATGATCCAGAACAATGAATGTTCTTAGCCGATCAGCAGAGCTCGGCACACCAACATTATACTAGTGCTGCATTCTTCCCGCAGATAGTTGAGCTCGGCACAACAACACAGCTAGGCTCGGCACTAACCTTCTCAGCTCAGCAGAGTAGAGATCCGTGGTAAGTCCAAGACTCTGTCCTTAAGACGTTATTGCTTCAGTACACTATGCCTAACCAGAGGAGCAACCGTCTCGCAGGATACAACGGAGACCAGTTCAGACGTGCGTCACTACAGCGCTGAACTCTACGAACCTTTAAGAGTGTCCTCACCTTCTTGGTGTACTGGAATGCAGAATGTTTGGGAAGAATGAAGATGCGGAGAGGGAGATTGCAGAGAATAGAAGAACTAATGAATTCAGAGTGTGTTCACAGAGAACAGCCTCGGCCACTTTATGGGAAAATTCTGAGGTTAGCTGTTAACTCGCTCCAATCTCGGCCGTATGATCAGATACCAGCTCGGCCTAAACCGTTGGATCAGAACCGCACTGGGTCTGCCTCCCAGCCGTCAGATCAATCTGAGCCGTCAGATCTAACTACTTCAGTTCAGTTCGGCTGACTAAATCTGAACAACCTTTTCAAATTTAACCACCATCCTGTCTCAACAACCTGGCGAGTTTGAAAATAACAACCTCTACCCGGGCAGACGAGATCCGACATGGTGCTACATGACTCAGCCTACAGTCTGCAGGCTGCAGTCCGGCCTATAGCCCAGTTCATAACCTGAGCATTTCAGGTCGGCAGCTCAGCCCCTTACCTAAGGTCACGCCCAGGTTCGGGCCGAGCTGAGCTGACTTTTCCCTTTACTTTAAGCATTAATTTCTAATACACCCGGTATCGGAATCGAGTGATTCAAAAGCATACAATTATCTACTCATCGTGTAAACAATTAAGGACTAATTAGTTTCTACTTATCATTAGTGAAACTAATCACAATATTAGCTCAAAGTACGTTATACTTGGGCCAATTACAATATACTTCCATTTCCTCCAACAGATGAATCTGCTACTTTTCCAGACAAGTACTGATGAGTAAGTGAACGTTATTATGGTGAAGCTCTTGTTTAGAAAGGATTGAATCTTCTTATAGGTGCCTAAAAGCGTCCAGATCTCTTGCGTTTGCCCTTGCCTAGTTCTGCAGGTAACAAACTGGTGTAGCGAAGTGGCTGCACTTTCACTAGACTTGTCCTGGGCAAGTATTGTTCCAAATTATTGTACTTGTGTGAATCCAAGGGAGATTAGAGTACCTATTTTTCAGCTGTGGCGTGTGCTCTTTTTTCTCTTTTTCTTGGAAGAAGAGAGGGGGGGGGGGGGGGGTTGAATGTATTTATTGGGTAGAAGAACTTGCATTCATTGGCACCATCAAAGAGTTAAAAAATTTGAAGGTGAAACTGCAGGCCGAGATTGACTACATTCTGCATACGATGCATGTTCTGTTGTGTTGCGTAACTTCCAGATGCAAAGAAAAGTCGTATATAGTTTTTTCTTATTAAAACTGTAATATCTTAAGTTTTTTCACTTTTTTTCTTCCTTTTTTAATCGACAAATATGTGAGTCACACGTTGTACTTTTTATTATATATATATACACACACGCACGTATTACAACATAATTATGTATCATAGTTCAATAACAATTCAATGACAATTGGTGAATTAACTTTTGAGATCAATTAACCGTCTAGTTGTTAACAGTTAAAACTTTATAATATGATTCTTTCTTGTTTGAGTAACAGGCTATTGTATTAGACCTTGTAACTGATGTTTCGGTAAAATATACGCCATGTAACACCCAACTCATTGCCCAACTGAGAAGGCGTCAAGGGTGCAAATAGGTTATTGTTGGATGTGAAAGGCCAAGACTTTGGTCCTGGGCCTCTACTCCAGTTTAATGAAGCTACATAAAAAATATAAATCAAGATCATTTACCGATCTTTTAGTTAGAAGGTTGAGTCAAACTGTATCATAAGATATCAATTACAAACTGGTCATCATACACGTCACATTAGGTTAAATCATAGATAGACAGCAACGAAACATTTACGCTGAGGCTGCCACAAGAATTGAATATGTAACCGTAAATTTAATATTTCATCCGAGTTTCAACTTAGTTACGGCCAAGGAGACATATTGGTCGTTCTTGACGACTCTTTAAGTGGCCTAAACCCATTTTTATTTGAATAATAAAAAGTGAAGAGGAACCAATATCATATTAGTTTTTTTTTTTTGATAAACTTGGTAGTGTTAAATAATTTTCCTTAAAGAATTGTGTGTATACACAACGTTTTTATTTTTTCTTCCTTCTTGACAGTTGTGTCTCCTTTGTAACAAAAAAATAAAATGGAGCGAGTCTATATGGACGATGCGACAAAATCTTCATATTGAGATGAAAGTCTAGTTGTTTTCTTTTGGACTCATCGATTCATCTTCAGCACAATGTGTTCTTCACACCAAGATTTTCTCCTTGTCTTTAGTCATCCTGTTACACCAAATGTGTTCGCTTCTGCATTCACTTCATTTTTTATTCCCTAACGCTTCAACCAATGATCATGACAATAGGAAATCTGTATTCTTCCTGGCATGTTTTCTGGGCGTTGAACGCCACGTGGAGAATCCCTGATATATAATAGTTATCATTCTCCCGTCTCCGGTTAGGTGCGTCAAATTGGCTACAGTTGGGATATGAACCTAGTTCAGATGATACACGAATGATATAATGCATCTAATGTTTCAAGTTCCAATATTAGCACTTGTATCATGGGAGTTTAAGCTCTATTACCGGCTTCGACCATATCGGGACGGATTTAGGCCCATGATTTTTTATATATCAAACACTTTATTTCTAAAGACGATAAGTAATCTAATTTATATTAGATTATTTACTGAATTCTCTCAGTCAAATACTAACACACCATATTTCTATTATTATGTTATTTATACATGTACATATTGAAGAAACGTATATTTGATTCAATGAATATACGCTTTACAGTGTACACGTATGTATATGCGTCTTACTAAACAACTACTCCTATAATAAAGAGATAGAGTATAGCTACAAGTCTATCTACAAACAAGTCTATCTACAACCAAAGTATCCAAACCAACCTGTCGTAACAAATATAACAAATATCATCTATCTCAATACTCCCCCTCAAGTTGGCGCATGAATGTTGAGAATGCCCAACTTGCTCAAAAATTGGCAAATCAGGTTCAAGAGCTTTAGTGAAGCCATCAGCCAATTAGAGGGTGCTTGGAACCTTGCAAGGACGAATGAGCCTCTTAAGATAGTGTTGACGAACAAAATGACAGTCGATCTCAATGTGTTTGGTGCGCTCATGGAAAACAGGATTGGCCACAATATGTAAAGCTGCTTGATTGTCACAATGAAGACTAACGGGTTCGTGAACCGAAACGCCGAGATCACATAAAAGTTGACACAGCCAGACAATCTCACTAGCAGCATAGGCCATGGCACGATACTCAGCTTCAGCGGAAGAACGAGAAACAACAGGCTGTTTCTTAGAACGCCAAGATATTAACGCAGAACCAAGGAAGACCATGTATCCAGCGGTAGAACGCCGCGTAAGAGAACACCCTGCCCAGTCAGTCTGTTGTTTCTCGTTCAAAACAACAACAACGGAAGACGAGTGAGATAAAAGAAACAAGGACAGATCGGCATTAGACTGCGTATAACCCAGGGCAATGAGAGAAGTAGTAAATTTAACATACCAATTTCGAGAAGCTTGGCGCAAGCCATACAAGGACTTACATAACTTAAAAACATGATTATCTCCCTGACAAGAAAAACCGGGTGGAATGCGCATGTAAACACCTCAGTGAGATCATAATGCAAAAACGCATTATTCACATCCAACTGATGAACATGTCAGCGACGCACCATTGCTACTGCTAACAAACACCGAACTGCCACAAGTTTGGCTACCGGAGCAAAAGTTTCATGAAAATCGACACCCTCAACCTGTGCATACCCACGGGCCACTAAGCGAGCTTTATAACGCTCAACAGAACCATCAGGATTATACTTTATTTTGTAGACCCATTTGGAATCAATAGTACGTTTGCCTGGAGGCAAAGGCACAACTGTCCAAGTGTGATTGGCCTCAAGAGCTGTAATTTCACATTGCATGGCTTCGCGCCAATGAGGGTGTTTGACTGCCTGCTTAAAAGAAACTGGCTCATCACCAGCAGTGATGGCCGCCACTAAACCATAGTAAGAAGATGATAAACGAGCATACGAAAGAAAATTAGATAAAGGAAATACCGTGGAGTTCGCTGTAGGAGAGGGCGGCACAGCAGATGGCACAAGAGAAGGAGGTAACTCAACATCAAAATCCGTAAGACGACGACACAAATGACGAGACCGCAAACTACGCGAAGGTGGTAAAGCAGCAGACAGAGGAACAACGTCTGTGGGAGCCAGCCGCGAAAGAGGTGCCGCTGGCTGAGGGCCAGCCAAAAGCTGAGTAGTCTCAGTCGAAGGCTGTGGAGCAGCACCCGAAGCATCTGCGGAAGGGATAGATGGCTTCGCAACCTCCCAGCTGGACGGATCGGGCGGACACGAAGCAGCGGCTGGAGATGCAACAAACCGAGTAGGCATAGAAAAAGGAAAAATATGCTCATAGAAAATGACATCACGACTAACATAGACTTTACTCCTAGATAAATCAAAAATCTTGTATCCTTTCTGGGAATGCGGATAACCAAGAAAAATACCGGACGCAGAACGTGGAGCAAACTTATCATGCATGTCATGATATGTGTAACCATAACACAAACTACCGAAAACACGAAGATGAACGTAAGAAGGTAAGTGTCCCATTAAAACTTCATATGGAGTTTTATGCTTAAGAATAGCAGCAGGCATACGATTAACAAGATAAACAGCAGTGAGAACACATTCTCCCCAAAAAGTGACAGGCAGATTACCATGAAAACGAAGGGCACGCTCAACCTCTAAAAGATGCCTATGTTTATGCTCAACGACACTATTTTGTTGCGGAGTATGAACACAAGAAGTCTGAGCATCAATCCCTTGTTCAGCATAATAACCAAGGACTGTAGAACTAGTGAATTCTGACCCATTGTCACTACAAACACGTTTGACAGGTCGCCCAAACAATGTATGAACCCAACAAAGAAAATGCAACAAGAAACGACTAGTTTCAGATTTAGCTTTCATCAAATATACCCAAGTACTGCGACTATAAGCATCAACAATGGTTAGAAAATAACGTGCACCAGACAAACTAGGTGTTTTATAAGGTCCCCAAATATCACAATGAATGAGATCAAAAGACTGCAGAGTTATGCTAGTACTAACATGAAATGGTAAACGTGTTTGCTTTGCCCGACTACAAGCATCACAAAAGACTTCTTTATTAGGAACAACAATAGAGGGTATAAAACGAAACTTTGAGAGAGGAAGGTGACCCATGCGACTGTGCCACACTGACTCATCACACTTTATTGCTGCAAGACTATGACTGACCGAATTTCGAACCAAATGATAGAGACCATCATGCTGCCTACCCACTCCAATCAGCTTCCTCGATGGCATCTCCTGCACAACACCAAAATTCAGGCCAAAGATCAGCATACATTTCAGATCTTGTACCAATCGAGTGATCGACTGACAGAAATTAAGTTAAATGCAAACTATGGGACTCCCAAAACATCACGCAGAACTAAAGAATCCGAGAGTCTGACTGTCCCAATGGCGCGAACAGACACATGTGTACCATCTGGGGTTTGTATCATTGCAACAATTTTGTCAGTAACAACAGTAGTAAACAGTGACAGATCATTGACAATATATGCATTGGCTCCACTATCAAAAAGCCAATAAGATGATAAGAAAGGCTGAAAAGAAACAGTATCCGAACCTTTCTTGCCTGTCATCGGATCACTTGATCTAAAATTACCTCCGTTCAAATGGTCTGATGGATGCAGGTAATATGGCGACTTTGAATCAGTTGTGACTACCGTCTGATTGGCCATGGCTCACCCTTGACAAAATGAACAAAATAAGAAAAAATGATGAAGTCGACTTGAGACTTCGACTAGTTTGAGTCGACACTGGACTGTCGACCTTGCGCACACCACCGAGAAAATACAGGACGACGACCAGAAGAACAAAAAACAAAAGAAGTGCAACTGTATGTTGCCTTTGTTGAATGAAATTTGATGACGCTGATGGACAAATGTTGTACTACAAAAGACAAGCGGCGTACAACTAAATAATATCTCCAAAAAAACAAGTCGCTGCAAAATAATATATCTAAACCACAAAAGACAAGTCGCTGCAAAACGTCGAAACTGAAGTCGACTTTGGAACGGGACTAAGCTGGAACTGTCGACTATGGGTAACACCGCCAGACAGGGAGCAGAGACCATCGAAAAAGGAAAGAAAAACGAACTAGCCGAGACACTGCCACAGGAAGAACAACGATTAGTATGATGAATTTGTTTGCTCTGATACCATGTTGAAACTTGAGCTTACATAAGGTGAGGCTCATATCCACTCAAAACCTTAAGACAATGGGTGGTGGTACCTCATCCTCAAATAAGCCATGCATTTTTTCTCAAATTAGCGGGAAAATTACACTTAGACCCCATGTCGATTGGCTTAATTCCAAAACCCTCCCCTCTCGTTTGGAATTATACATTTACCTCCCCTATAGTTTGGGTTAAAAACGCACCGGCCAATTTCCGGCAAAACCACAGGGGGTAAACATGCCAGAAATTAGCCGGTGCCTTTTTAACCCAAACCATAGGGGAGGTAAATGTATAATTCCAAACGAGATGGGTGGTTTTTGGTATTAAGCCAAACCACAAGGGGTCTAAGTGTAATTTTTCTTTTACGCTTGCCTAATGAAAATTAGAGATAATAACGATATTTAATGCATGAATATGCATGCATATACATATATGCATATATAACTGAATCTAAATAAATGAAAAATAAATTTTGTCTTTTTTATATTAAAGACGTTAGTACGTATGTGTTTTATTAAGTGAATAGAACTGAATAGAAAATAAATAGTATATATATATATATGTGTGTGTGTGTGTGTTTATATACATATATGCATATGAAATTGATAGAATTTAATGAAACATAAAGTTTGTCACGTATGTGTTTTGTTAAGTGAATAGAACTGAATAGAAAATAAATAGTATGTGTGTGTGTGTGTGTATATATAATTGAATAGAATTTAATGAAACATAAAATTTTTCTTTTTTAGGAAAAATTACACTTAGACCCCCTGTGATTAGCTTAATTCCAAAAACCTCTACTCTCGTTTGGAATTATACATTTACCTTCCCTATGGTTTGGGTTAAAAAGGCACCGACTAGTTTCCGACAGGTTTACCCCCTGTGGTTTTGCCGGAAATTGGTCGGTGCGTTTTTAACTCAAACTATAGGGGAGGTAAATGTATAATTCCAAACGAGAGGGGATGTTTTTAGGATTAAGCCAAACCACAGGGGTCTAAGTGTAATTTTCCCAAATTAGCCAATGTGGGATTCTCAACACCCGCCCTCACGTGGCAACGTGGCTTGACATACACACGCGCCTTACAACACGCCCTCAATCATAAACCACAAGCCAGGCATGAACATCTGGACTTAGGTGAGGGAAAATATTAAGTGGCCAACCATTGGCCAGGCAAGGGGTGAGTCCACATTTTAAACCTGCTCTGATACCATGAAGAAACGTATATTTGATTCAATGAATATACGCTTTACAGTGTACACGTATATATAGGCGCCTTATTAACCAACTACTCCTATAATAAAGAGATAGAGTATATCTACAAGTCTATCTACAAACAAGTCTATCCACACCCAAAGTATCCAAACCAAACTATCATAACAAATATAACAAATATCATCTATCCCAATACATATAGAGCCGAGAGTCTAATTGGAAACAAACTTTCTATCTCTTGGAATAAGTATTGTTTGCTTGTCGTTCATCCCATAATGATAGTTTTTACTGTTGTTGAGATATATTGGATATGATTGATTGATAAAACTTCTAAGGGTGGACATTGGTTATCCCGGGCATACAACATTTTGCATTCCAGGTAGGTCAAATTGGGATAAAAAGCTGCAAAAGAGCCAACCCTTTCCAAGAAAATCCAAGGTTGCGATGACGCAGTGGAGCAGGCCGAAATGTCCGTCTGATTCCTGGGTTTCTACCCCCTACCCCCCAAAGTCGGGTTCAAATCGAGAGAAGATAAAGATGAAACAAAATATGAGTCATCTAATCACGCGTCGTCACGTGTAAAAAACAGTTTTTTAAAGAAGGAGTGATGCAATTTTTTTTAAAAAAAAAACTATTATTTTACAAATAGTCACGTGTGATTAAAGACTTCATATTTTGTCTTACCTTTATCCTTTACATGTCTGAACCCCACAAAGTCCCTCTAATTTCGGACCTTCCTCACAAAGCTCCAAGAAGTAATACTCTTCGGTCCATTTTATTTGTCCATATCTATATTTTTATTCGGTGCAGATAGTTTTGTCATTTTGTTTTACTATTTCGACATTATTATTACACTATTAGAAATGAAATATCCTTTTAATGAAAATTAGGGAACATACGAACAGAGCAGCTTGTATTCTTCCAATTGGAGGAATATGTGCAAGTGGGTGTTTATTTGTTAGTACTGACATTTGGAGACCAACTTTTTATATCGTTATTGTACGCATCTTTGTGGTCATTAGCTAAGGTATATTCAAATGGACCAAGCTTTGAATAGAGGGCTCCATTTTCATATCTTAAGAAATCCCTGTTTTGTTTCTTTTTAGTTGCAAATCTTTGCATCACGTTTTCTTGTCTGCTAGCAATTCTATTGTGCTTTGTTCTTTGAAATTTTCAGTCTGGTGTTGATAAAAATTGCTACTTTTTATTTGTGTTTGATAAAGTTTGGAAGCTTTTCTCTCTTTCTAGAAAGTTGATTCTTCAAGTAAGTTGAAGCGGTATGTTTCTGAAGCAATGCTTATTTAAGAAATAAATTAGTGTCTCTTGTGCTTGAAAATGTTAGAATTTAAGTCAAATGAAGGTGTCATTGATGGTGTGTTTCTTGATCTTAAAAATTGATTATGGACCTATCTTTTTGGATTACTATTATGTGTATGTTTTACATTTTTATTCCTAAGAATTTTAAGTGATTTCAGCAACCAAAAAAAGTTGAAACTAATCCAAACCAAGTTGGACCGGTGAAATAGTTTGTTGACCAGATTAATTTTTGTTCGGTTTCAGAAAGTCCAAACCTTCCAAACAGTTTGATTATGAAAGTCTCCAAAACCACATCAAACCCACTGTGTATGCCCCTATTCTGATGTACAGAGCTCGTCTTTATTTACATAAAAGAAAAAAACATATGAGAAACGACTGATCTATATAACCGATTCCGTCTAACGAAAAAAGACTTGAATGTTGTTTTGATTGTGGTGGTTGTTGGAAATGTAGGCTTAGAAGATGATAAACTATTGAAGAAACCAATAAAACTAAGTTGAAGACCAAAGAAATTATAAGAAAAAATCAAAGACGTAGTTCTCAAGTTTCTTTGAATTTCCTTTGTGGATAAACCAAATAGTAGGAATTACAAAGATTTGATAACTAAACAGAAAGGAAATAAAACCAAAAAAACAAAGAAATAGCCTAGACGTCACATCATCCTTAAAGCAATTTTGCCTCCACGAATGAGTAAGATAGACTATGCAATAAATATTCTTAGGATATAACGGCTTCTTCTTGTCATTTACTCTACGAGAAGAAGATTAAACTTGTGTATTTGAAGTGTTCAATATCAAAGAAAAAAGAAGAGAGAAGATGAAGAAATTATATAAGTTTTTTGCAATAGTTTCCAAAAAGTTCTCAAAGTCTATCAAAAGTATCTTAAAAGCATATCTTTAAAACCTTATGATTTTTGCGTTTATAGACTTTAATTCACAAGAAATAAGTTCATTTGACACATCTATGTAAGTTTTAAGTCCTAAAGTTAGCTTTTGATTGTACAAGGTTGAAAAGAGGTATCCCAAGTCGCAAAATTTGCATCATTTTGTCCAAAAAAAAAAAAGAAAATCTTGTTGTATGCAACCGACCAAACTCTGGGCAGAAAGTTTGGTTATTAGCTTCACTGATCGTTTGGTGCAGCGTTTTGTCAAAAAACAAAAATTTCAAAAACAGATGGATCTCTGCCACATAAATCTGAACCATCGCTGAACATTCGGTCTCTTCAGAATTCAGAGTATGGTCACAGACCAAACTCTGAATTCAGGGTATGGTGACATCTCATCTTATCTAAGTTTCATTCATTTCTCTAATCAAAATTCTTCCATGTTTTTATATAAATTTAGAGCCCTTTCTAAAACACTTTTATATGCTTTTTTCAACAATCCCTCACATGACCAAATTTATATAAGAACATACTTGAACAATCATAAACTAGTCTCTTTGGTATTAAATAAAGATAATGACACATAATAGATACGATGACTTAAGCCTTGAATCAACAATTACTGCAAATGGAAGTACATAAACAAAATAAGCTGACATAGCCGTCTCTAATCATATTTCAGTACTATTTATATGAACAACCAAAAGACATATTATTGTCCACTTCATACAAGTTCGTGGTTTGGTGCAAAATCGGCCATGTACCCAGTCTTAAGTTTTCATAGACGCTCTAATGAGTTATTCCTAGGAAGTGAAACCATCTCTGCACTTATATAAGTGAAATTCATCAAGTGTGCACTGCTTACACCACCACAACCATGGCTATGAATTTCATTTAGATATTCTTAAAATCTCACCCATATATACTTGGAGCAAGAATATATGTATCAACACCATAGGGAGGGACAAGTTTGATAGTGCTGATTAAAACTTCTATGATTTATTCTTACCCATTGAACCTTATTTGTAGGATCTCCACTAATAGAGGTTATGCTGTCATCATAGAGAACTCATATCAAATGGAATAATTCAATCTCCCTCGATGTCACAATAAATAACTTACACATAGTGCTTATCGGCCATTCCCATAGGCCTCACGCTGTCTATGATTTACCTCAAAGAAATTCATGAGCATTCACAACGTTATATCAATCATCAAGTGCTAGCACATTCTCAAATCCTTGTTTTTCGGTGATTCTTGTCAATGAATCACTTAGCAAGACAACTCATCAGTCCATAAAGACTAACTAGAAACAAGCTTGAAAATATTGAATTTGGTTTTGATTAAGCAAACAATCAAACTCAAATACAGCAAAACATTTTCATTAACAAAACTCATCAAACAAATATAGTCATCAGCATAGACACCTTTAGCAATGAGTTAGTTTTACCTGCAAATATCAACCACGCAAAATGAAACTGATTTTATATACATCAAGAAATCCTATCATATTCATAAGCTTGAAACAACAAAACATCAACCAATTAGAACAATAAGCTAACAATCATTTTAGTATTAATATAATTTTCTACTTCAACCTTCTAAATTTCTTCAGAAGTTACACAACATATACAAGCTATTCACGTGTTACACGTCAATATTCTAAAAATATCTTTACTTTCAACAAATATGGAGTACAAAACCCCGACATTTTTATGTAATTCCATGTCATGATTAACCATAGAAAAACACCTTGAACTAAATAGCAACATTTATTTTACTAAATTAAAAGTACCAGCCATACAACTTTAATTTAGTACCCATGTAATAAATAACAAGCTATAGTATTATTCAACTCAAAAGGTTTTCAATAATAAATGTACTCTTAAATCTCTATGTTATTTCGGAGTAAACTCTAATAGCTTTCTTATAATCAAAGATTCACACGAAAAAACCTTTTGATCTTTCATTTATACCATAAACTCAACAAAATCATATTTCGTCATCAAACTTACATTTAGTTTAGTGTTCATCTTTAGACAAATAAATTTCACTATTTTCTATCTATAATTAAGAACTTAAGCACTAAAATTATGTACTCATTTACGTGCTGTACTAAATGCACTTCCACAAAACATCAACAACAACATGCGTTACATGCTTTTAGTCATTCTAACGGTGATACTATTCATCTTTTTTATTTTCTTTATAGTATTATCATTCCCATGACCTTGTCTTATATAATACAAGACAAGTGAACCAATCACATATAAAAACTAGATGCAAACATATTAAGAGCCACAATACGTAGTGCAAAAAACGATAATATTAGTCTTGTTTGGTAGCGACTTGAGAACCAATTCTTACATATAATAGGAACACATAACACATTGTCAAATTCAGCTTTATAGACAAAATTGACTTTAAGAGAATTTTCAACCTTTCAACTACATGGATTTCTTGTGAATTCTCAAAAAAAATTGTTTACCATTTTTTATCTCTTGAAATTCAAGAAATAAATGTAATATACTTGGTGGATATAATGTCCATCATCCATTCCATTGCACTACCAACAATAGTTTCCTTAAAGAAGACAATGACAGAAGTGATCTCTTTGTCTTCACCAATTTGGTATTTCTGTTGATTTTTTTCTTCATTCTTTGTGAAGGATTATTGAATCCACCATTGTTGTTCATCCATCATCTTTGGCTTCTTTGACATCCATGAAACACTTTACTTCTTTTAAGAACTATTCTGTTGCAAGCTTGTGTTCAACATCTTAATGAAACTTCAATTCAACCCCTACAAGCAAAAAATTGAGGATGATCACACGTCATCTCTTTGCAAAAGGCCTTTCTTTATACAAACATCTGAGCAGTTCCTACTTTTATCACAAAATATTGTTCGTACGGAAATGCAGAACAAACTTCCATACGATTGGCGAGGCTAGAGACTTTAAACTTGATGAGGCAAAGATCACAGTAAATGCATCCATTGACATGGAATTTATCACCACCGGAGTGAACAACAGTGGCAAGAGCCAAGATGAAGACAACAGGTTAGTCATTTTTTCTCTCATTTCCTTTTTGTTGTTGTCCTTCTTCATGGTTATTATATACAACAATAGAAACTTTTTCCCTCCATTTATTCCTTCATGAGTTTCTTTATTTTGAGCAATATCTTCCTCCATACAAAATTGCTTTAAGATTGTTGGAAATTAAGGCTTGGAAGATGATAAACCATTGAAGAAACCAATAAAACTAAGTTAAAGACCAAAGAAATTGGAAGCAGAAAAAATCAAATAAGTAGTTCTCAAATTTTCTTAATTCTTTTTTGTAGGTATACAAGATAGTAGGAGAAATTACAAAGATATGATAACAAAATAGAAAGGAAATGAAACAAAGAAGAAGAAAATAGTCAAGACGTAACAAGTGTTACACCGTCATTAAAGCAATTTTGCCTCCACCAATAAGCAAGGTAGACTATGCGACAAATGCTTCTCGTGATATAACGACTTTTTGGCGTTTACTCTACGAGAAGAAGATTAAACTTGTATTTGAAGTCTTCAACACCAGAGGAAGAAGAAAAGAGAAGATGAAGAAATTCTGCAGGTTTTCTCAAGAATCTCGAAAAAGGTTTTCAAAGTCTATCAAAAGTATTTCAAAAACTATCTTCAAAAATTTATGATTCTTGTATTTATAGATTTTAAGTCACAATAAAAAAAGTTAATTCGACACCTCTATGCAAAATTTAAACTTCCAAAGTTAGTTTATGACCGTCAAGGTTGAAAGGAGGGGTCCCAAATTACAAAAGTTGCATTATTTCATCAAAAGGAAGTAGAAAATTCTGCTATTTGCAACCGACCGAACGGTCTCTCAGACCGGACGCTGGACTTGAAACTTTTGAATGTTGCAACTAAACATTTGCCACCAACTCTGGATCGAACCGTTCAGTAAATGGCTTCACCAAACGTTCAGTACAACATTCTGTCAAAAAACAAAAACTTCAGAATTAGAACGAATTTTGTCACCGAACTCTCAATTTGTCACCGAACATTCGGTCTCTTATGAATTCAGAGTACGGGCACAAACCCGACCCTGAATTTAAAGTATGGTGACACATCATATAATTTAAGTTTCACTCATTTTTCTAATCAACTTTTACTTTCTAAGATATTTTTATGTGTTTTTTTCCAACCGTGGTTTCACATAGTTCATAAAAAATAGAAAAAATCATTGATAAACCGGCATTCAATTTGACAGAAAATAGTAAATGAATGCTATAACAACTCTTTCATGGTGGTTGTTAGTCTAGACTCTTGATCTTACTATTTACTCTGTCGGTAAAACAATGTATATGGGGAAGGGAGTTGGTAGTAGTGTGGTTGGGGGGAGGAGGGGGTGGGGGGGAATTGTTTGGTTGTAGATGTTTTATTCTATTTTCCATTCTGTCAAGTGGAAATAATCTTGTCGTTTTGGGTATCTTGAATTCGCACTTGTAAGCATAATGAGTACCCCAAGTATGACTTTTATGGACTGCAACATATCGTCTTTTTGCAACTTATATAATTAAATTAGTGTTTAGTAGTTTACAAAAAGCAAAATTTCTTTAAAATAAAAAGAATGGAGGAAGAATTGCTAACCAAGTCGGAACATAAAAACCTTGTCTTGATAGTAATACCACTTGTTTCCGTTTCTTGAATTGAGTTGTTTGAATTTCCATGAAACATAATGTGCCTGCAATGGAAATTTTCCTTGATCATTTCATGTTTGGTTTTTCTTCAATTCATGACTGTCCAGAGTCTTGATTATCCAACTGCAAATCTGTCTACTACATGGACTAATAGTGTCTCAGCTCCTAATTCTCTTTCCTATCATGATACCTCAGAGGTGAGACCCGTCCTTCTTAGAGGAGACTCAGGCACAAGTTTTGCATGTGGATTCTTCTGCAATGGGATATGCGACCGTTACATCTTTGCAATCTTCATTGTTCAAACAGACAATGCTTCAAGAATTATTCTTCCTAATGTGGGATTTCCACAAGTTGTCTGGTCAGCTAATCGAAATCGTCCAGTTCGGAACAATGCAACTTTGCAGCTTACATCAGGAGGTGACTTAGTTTTAAAGGATGTTGATGATAGTTTAGTTTGGTCTACAAACACATCAGGAAGGTCTGTTGCTGGAATGAGCATAACAGAGATGGGAAACCTTGTGCTGTTCGATACGAACAATTCGATTGTTTGGCAATCCTTTAGTCATCCAACTGACACATTAGTTCTTGGACAGGTACTAGAATCAGGGCAGAAACTAAGTTCATGTGTTTCTACCACCAATTGGAGTGAAGCGGATCTGTATTCTATAGCAGTCACTGACCATGGTATGTTCGCATATCTTGGTGTAAATTCTCCAGAAGCATACTTTACGCTTGCTGTTAATGCTAAAAAAACAAACAACGAACCTAGCTATGTCAAATTTCAAAATGGAAGCCTAGCTTTGTATGTACATTCTTCAGAGCCAAACAGTCCGGATAGGTATATAAACCTTCCTCTTGCTAACACGTCGGGTCAGTACATCAGGTTGGAGCCTGATGGACATTTAAGAGTGTACGATTGGGGATCGCGGTGGAGTAGTAGGGAAGACGTTTTTACACATGATATTGGCCGGTGCAATTATCCACTGGCCTGTGGACGACGTAGCATATGCTCAAATGGTCGGTGTGCCTGTCCTAAACCGAGCAATACTTCAAGAAACTACTTTAAGTCGGTTGATCCATTCCATCCTGAACTTGGTTGTTCCGAAATCATTCCTTTGGATTGTAATGCAATGCAATCTCATACTTTCGTTGATCTTGAAGGTGTGAGCTATTTCACCTTTAGGACTGACATCAGTGATACAGATAGCGATAGCTGTAAAGCAGCCTGTCTAGCTAACTGTTCCTGCCAGGCTGCCATTTTTAAGTATGGTTCGAACTATTCTAGTGGAGACTGTTACTTGCCATCCCAGTTGTTGACAATAAACGGCGATAAGAGGAAGACACATTTTAATTCGTCCATATTCGTGAAAGTGCAGATTTCATCAAGTAGTCCACCTCCTGGATTTACTTCCCCTAGTGGTTCACAAAGATTTTTCTTTGTGGGATCAACAGTGGGTGGTTCTTTTCTGTTGGCATTCATTGTTGGTTTCGTAGTGTTTTTGAGGCGGAGAAAGAAAATAATTGCTGAAGTCGAGGAGGATTGTTTTGTGTTTGTCCCAGGCATGCCTACAAGATTTTCTTTTGAGGAGTTGGAAAAAGCTACAGGAAACTTCAGTAAGAAACTTGGTGAAGGTGCATATGGATCCGTATTTGAAGCATGTCTTGAAAACGGGACCAAAATGGCGGTGAAGCGCCTGGACGGAATAGGCAGAATAAAGAATTCATTTCTTGCTGAGGTTGAAACTATTGGAAACACACATCATGTCAATCTGGTCAAGCTGATTGGTTTTTGTGCCGAGAACTCCCATAGGCTTCTGGTTTATGAATTCATGATCAATGGGTCATTGGAGAAGTGGATCTACAGGGGCAGGCAAGAGCGTGCGCTTAACTGGGAATTCAGGAGGAGAATTATTTTTGACATAGCAAAAGGACTGGCCTATTTGCATGAAGACTGCAGACAAAAAGTGATCCATTTAGATATAAAACCACAGAACATTCTCCTTGATGAGAGCTTCAACGCGAAGCTCTCTGACTTTGGCCTTTCTAAGCTTATTGATAAAGATCAGAGCCAGATTATGACGACTATGAAAGGTACACCGGGGTATCTAGCTCCCGAATGGCTATATGCTGTTGTGACTGAGAAGGTCGACGTGTACAGCTTTGGCGTTGTATTGTTGGAAATAGTGTGTGGGAGGAGAATTCTAGATGAATCAGAGCCAGAGCAGAAAAGGCATCTGTTGATGCTATTCAAGAAAAAGGCGGCAGAGGGATTGTTCTTGGACATGATTGATAGAGAGAACAAAGAGATGAGTTGTAATGAGGCAGAAGTTGAAAAGCTTTTGAAGATAGCAGGATGGTGTCTACAATATGATTACACTAATAGGCCTTCAATGTCTGTAGTGGTTAAGGTCTTGGAAGGTCTTCTTGACGTAGATGGAGATATAGAGTATGGCTTCTCAAGCTCTGACGTACCTATTGAGTATTGTTGGCCACAAAACGAATCAGTTGCCGAAACTCATTTGTCTACTGCAATTCTATCTGGTCCTAGATGACAAGAGTTATCTCACATTGCATCCATTGCCATTCTTAATTCTTAGTAACTAGCCCTTCCAGAATGGTACGCTATTCCTTTGTAATTAGCCCTTCCAGAAAGCCACTGGTTCCTTTTCTTTTCTTTTGATTTTGTTTTTGTTTTAGCACAACATTTTTCAAAGCAACCGTCTGTTAGGAATGTGAGATTGCATTTTCTACCTGTCGTGCCCTTTAAAATATCGTAATATCTTTATAACCGTCTCCATTTGTTCTTTCTGAGGTCGATGCATAAATTGTCTAACAACGTCAACTGCATAGGCGATATCAGGTCTCGTGTGAGAGAAATATATCAACTTTTCTACTAATTTCTTGTACCACTCCTTATCAGCTGGCATACCTCGCTCAACTATCTGGAGTAACAATTTGCCGCTATCAGAATGCCACTTATATTGCAGCCTATCATGACAACTTTAGTGAGTAACTCTAGTATGTACTTTCGCTGAGATATGTAAATTCCTCTTTTTGAGGGAAGCACTTCGATCCCAAGAAAATATTTTAGGCCACCCAGATCTTTCATCTCAAGCTCTCTGAACAGATATTTTTCTGCATGTGGGCAATCTCCTTGTCGTCATCCCTAGTAATAATCATTTCATCCACATATATTATGAGACAAGTCACATTTTTCTCTCATTTCTTAAAGAATAATGTATGGTCCGGATTACTCTGTTTGTACTCATACTGCTTTATAGCCATTGTGAATTGTCTAAACCAAGTACGTGGAGACTCTTTAAGTCCTTGAGACGACACACTTCACCTTATTTAAAATCTGCAGAAAACCCTAGCAGGGCTTCCACATATACCTTCTCCTTCAAATCTCCGTGTAAGAAAAAGTTCTTTATATCAAACTATTGAAGTGCTCAGTCTTTATTCGCAGCTACCAAGAAGAGTATCCTTGTAGGATCTGCAAGGCACCACTAGAAGGGGGGTTGAATAGTGGGTACGGAAAATGTGGTTTTTAAAATTGTTTTAAACCAAAAACCCAACTTCTGAAAACAATTTCTGTTTTTAGCACCTGTATTGAAACGTTTTGAAAACTAGGTTGCAGGTCTTCAAAAATTCTGAAATTTGGAGAGATCTTAGTCTCAGATGTTCTGAGTATCTCCTAAAAATTTCAGATTAAAATTCAACCTCTAACTCCTTTAAAAGTCGTTGGTGGTCAGATTGCGCAAATCTACCAGAAACGGTAGTCTGATTTGAAAATTTTATTCTAATTAAACCGTAACTCCAAATGCTCTGAAAATTTAATGACTAACCCCTTATTAGGTTTATTTAATTGGGTTGAATCATTTTTGAAAAATTCTTTTGGGAAGTTTGTTAAATACGTTCAAAGTCTCAACCTTTGCAAGCCTGAAAATCAGACTGCACTAGTCTGAGCACTTTGGATGTTTGGATGACTTATACTTGTCCAAAAGGGTTGAAACTTTCGCCAAAAGAACCTTAAGACGTGTGGCTACGTTTTTTGGAAGTTTCGTGATTTTTGAAATTCGTTTATTATTTTTGCAAACGTGATTAAAAATGATACACAGTGCTGAAACTGAAAGTAAGTGCTGAAAGTAAACAACACCAGGAATTTATACTCGTTCGGTTAAAACAACCTACTCAAGTCTTCGAGGACACCTTCTTCGGTTAGCACTAATCAAAAAACACAAATAACACCTTACCACAGGGTTGATGAAGTTACACACCAACTCCAACCCTTTACAAACCTTGTATATGAATACAATGATCACGAACACCACCACCTTGCAAGTGCAAGATTGATCACACCTTGATCAATCTTTTACAACAATAAAGAGAGTATGTGGTGGTCTATATGAAGCCTATTCAAATGTATGAATATGAGTACAATAGGCTTTTAGAGATAAGAAAGAAAGAAAATGCAGAAGAAGAGATAGAAGACTCTTTTTGCACTTTTGAACTTGTGAGCCTTGTCTTATTTTGATTTGCTCTTCTTCTCTCTTTTTATCAAGATGTGGCGCCCCCTTTAGCCTTCTCTTCTTCTTGAAAATTATCTTTTAAGTCCTTGGAAGAGTATATTGCATCATTGTGACATTTCCTTGCTTACTTGGCAACTCCTCATTGGATGATCATTAAGCTCTTGCTTACTTGGCACTCATTGATTGGATGAAAGTTGTCATCATTTGATGACTAGATAAATATGAAAATAAACCTTAAAAAGCATGTGCCAATTAGCCATAATAGGGTTGCCATAATTCACATAATCATCCCACATAATTAGCAAGACAACTAATCACAATTTCCACACAAAAATCGACCATTATGTCTCTTTACATGCTGAAATTTCAGCATGTGTAACATTCACATTTTATTCAAATTATTGCCAAGTTTGTATTTGATTTATTCCTTGAAAATAAAGAAGAAATCAATCATCATTTAGTACATAACATTTCCACTTAATTTGGAATAAAAATTAGTCACCAATAGGGCCAAGAATTCGGCCACATGCATTCCCACACACGCTGAAATTTTCAGCATTTGTGATATTCAAAGATATCACCATATTAATTCCATAATATATTTAAAACATTGCCATAATGTCTTTCAATTAATCCACATGATTCAAGATAGTAAATATGCCAACATTTAGTGTAAAAATCGGCCAGCCTAAGACAACACATGCTGAATTTTCAGCATGTGTCACAAATGTGACAAAGTTTGAAATGTTACCTTTTGTAGTTCTTTTCCTTATGTCACCAACATTGCATGCTTCATTCTTGGTCAATCAAGATGCCAAAAAAGCTCCACATATGCTCCAACATGGCTGAGCTAGGCGTGTATGATGAATATACATGTGCTGAATTTTATTTTTGTAAACTTTGTAAAATAGTGCACATATAATTATACACTATGGTATATTCCAATCAGCCCTTAATTGATTTTTCTAGAACACTTTAGAATGTATGAAGTATGTAAAGAGTGTCTAGATACATGTTATATGCCGTACCAAAAATGTTTCATGTGTCGTGTTCGTAGAAAATCGAATTTTCGACGTTTGTCGATTACCCCGATATTTCTCCGATTAAATTCCAACCTTTTGCACATGTTATGTTACACATAATATACATAATTAAACTTTAATATTCAGCACTTAGGCTGATCTAAGTGGCGCCCAACATGTGACTAGGGGTGAGCAAAAAAACTGGAAACCGTAAAACCGGACCGAAACCGAACCGAAAATATGGGTTTTAAACCGAACTGGAACTGTATAACCTTAACGGTTTGGTTCCTGAACCGGATTTCTGGTTCATGGTTCCAATTCGGTTCCTGATTTCCATAAACCGTTAGAACCGGAACCGAACCGTATAAATATGTATACTATATGATGTCATGTATAAATTGTGTGTAAACTGTGCTTTGACACAATTTTAGACATAGAGACTTGTGATAATGGTTAAACCGTGATGATGAGACTATGTAAATGGACAAATTGTTAAGGCAAAAGATACGCCTCAAGGAAAAAGAAAAATAACCATGTATAGGGTGGTTGTTTTCGGACCATCAACCAATTATTAGCAATATTTTCGTACTAAGCATACATACCATGCTATCACATGACAAAGAAGTCTAAGCAAACCAATTAGATACCTCGCATATTGTTACGAAGTTGTAGGTTCGGTTAATAATTACATAAAGTGGGGTATACACACATATATATTCGCATATACAAATGAATACACATATATACCCACAAAACCATGATAAAAATATTAGCAAAATTAAAGGTGCATTCTTATCAGTTAAGTGACAAATTAAAGTACATCAACTTTGGATTGAAAAAAGAAAGGAAAAAAAGTATGTTGGTTTCTTTTTTAAAAAAAAGACTGTTTTTTTTTGCTTTGGCGGTTCCGCGGTTCTGAACCGGAACCGAACCGTATTAAACGGTTCCACAGGTTTACGGTTCTACAGGTTTATGGTTCCAGTTCGGTTCCAAAAAATTATGATAAACGGTTTCCGGTTCTAACGGTTCTGGAACCGTCAGAACCGGAACCGGACCGTTGATCACCCCTACATGTGACAAAATTGAATTTGGAATTTCCACAATTTGGCCTTAATTGAGGGTGATTTGTGTGTGCCAACATGAAATGATTTTATGGCTGTACATACCATGTAAAACACGAAATTTGTGGCCATTTTTGAAGTGTAGGGGCTGGCCATCTGTATATGGCAAGTATGTGACACGTTAGCGAAGTTTCGGTATTCACCCGATACGACAATTTTTGGTTTAGAACATTTTAATGTGTCGTAATAAATTTGTCATCACCATGACTTATATCATATGATATAAGACCTGAATATACTCATAAATATGAGTTAAATTACAGTGGTGTGACGTTAACGTACGTACATAAAATGTATAACGTGTCGGTAGTACGTTAGAATATATGTGTATGTGCCCTTTTAAAAAATCTGAATATATATTGTAGGATCTGCAAGGCACCACTAGAAGGGGGGTTGAATAGTGGGTGCGGAAAATGTGGGTTTTAAAATTGTTTTAAATTAAAAACCCAACTTCTGAAAACAATTTCTGTTTTCAAGACCAGTTTTGAAACATTTTTAAAACTAGGTTGTAGGTCTTCAAAAATTCTGAAATTTGAAGTGAACTTAGTGTCAGATGTTTTGAATATCTCTTAAAAATTTCAGATTAAAATTCAACCTCTAACCCCTTGAAAAATTGTTGGTGGTCAGATTGCGTAAATATGCCAGAAATGGTAGTCCTGATTTGAAAAATTAGTTCCTGTTTATCTGTAACTCCAAATGCTCTGAAAATTTAATGACTAACCCCTTGTTGCATTTAATTGGATTGAAACAATTTTGAAAAATTCTTTTGGGAAGATAGTCAAATACGTTCAAAGTCTCAACCTTTGCAAGCCTGAAAATCAGACTGCACTAGTCTCAGAACTGTGGGCATTTGGATGACTATACTTGTCCAAAAAGGTTGAAACTTGCGCCAAGAGAACCTTAAGACGTGTGACTATGATTCTGGAAAGTTTTGTGATTTTTGAAATTCGTTTACTATTTTTAATAACGTAATTAAAAACGATACACATTGCTGAAACTGAAAGTAAGTGATGAAAGTAAATAACATAAGGAATTTTATACTGGTTCGGTTTAAAACAACCTACTCCAGTCTTCGAGGACCACCTTCCTTGGTTAGCACTAATCAGAAAATACAAAGAACACCTTATCACACAGGGTTGATGAGTTACACACCAACTCCAACCCTTTATAAACCTTATATGTGAATACAACGATCACGAACACCACCACCTTGTAAGTGCAAGATTAATCACACCATTGATCAATCCTTTACAACAATAAAGAGAGTATGTGGTGGTCTATATGAAGGCCTATTCAATGTATGAATATAAGTACAATAGACTTTTAGAGAGAAGAAAGAAAGAGAGTGTAGAAGAAGAGAGGATGCAACGTTTTGATCTTTGAATTTTGCAAGACTTGTTCTTGTCTTTTGTTTGTTCTCTTCTTTCTTTTTTATCCAAGTTGGCCGCCTCCTATAGCTTGTTCTTCCTCTTGAAAATTATCTTCTAAGTCCTTGGAAGAGTATATTGCATCATGGTGACATTTCCTTTCTTACTTGGCAACTCCTCATTGGATGATCATTAAGCTCTTGCTTACTTGGCACTCATTGATTGGATGAAAGTTGTAATCATTTGATGACTAGATAAATCTGAAAATAAACCTCAAAATCATGTTCCAATTAGCCATAAAATTATTTCCATAAAGCATATAATCATCCCACATAATTAGTAAGACAATTTTCTCCAAATCACCATGATAAAATCGGCCATTTACTTCCTTCACATGTTGAAATTTCAGCATGTGTAACATTTGTATTTTATTCAAAATGTTGCCAGGTTTGCTTTGATTTATTCCTTGAAAATAAAGAAGAAATCAATCATCATTTAGTACATCACATTCTTATCAATTTTGGAATAAAAATTAATCACCAATAGGGCCATGAATTCGGCCAACATACATTCCCACACATGCTGAAATTTTCAGCATGTGTGATATTCAAAGATATCACTTTATGTATTCCATAAAATATTCAAAACATTGCCATAACATCTTCCAATTAATCCACATGATTCAAGATAGTAAAATATGGCATTACTTAGTGTCAAAATTGGCCAACTCAAGACAACACATGCTGAATTTTCAGCATGTGTCACAAATGTGACAAAGTTTGAAATGCTACCTTGTATAGCTCATTTCTTTATGTCACCAACATTGCATGCTTCATTCTTGGCTAATCAAGATGCCAACAAAACTCCACATATGCTTTTCCAAGTTGTAGTTGGCGTGTATAATGACTTGTGCATTTGCTGAATTTTATTTTTGTAAACTTTGTAAAATAGTGCACATATAATTATACACATAGGTAAAAAGTGTCTAGATACATGTTATATGTCATTCCAAAAATGTTCCATGTGTCGTGTATGTAGAAACCGAATTTTCGACGTTTATCGATTACCCGATTTTTCTCTAATTAAATTCCAACTTTTTGCACATGTTATATATATTATATTACACATAATATGCATAAATTAAACTTTAATATTCAGCACTTAGGCTGATCTAAAGTGGCGCCCAACATGTGACAAAATTGAAATTGGAATCTCCACAATTTGGCCTTAATTGAGGGTGATTTGTGTGTGCCAACATAGAATGATTTTATGGCTGACATACCATGTAAGCCACGAAATTTGTGGCCATTTTTGAAGTGTAGGTGCTGGCCATCTATTTATGGCAAGTACGTGACACGTTGGCGAAGTTTCAGTATTCACCCGATACGACAATTTTTGGTTTAGAACCTTTTAACGTGTCGTAATAAATTTGTCATCACCATGACTTATATCATATGATATAAGACCTGAATATACTCATAAATATGAGTTAAGTATAGTGGTTGTGACGTTAACGTACGTACGTAAAATATATAACGTGTCGGTAGTACGTTGGAATATATGTGTATATGCCTTTTTTAAAAAAAAATCTGAATATATATATATATATATATATATATATATATATATATATTTTAAGAAATTGTTGTTATTGAAAGCCCTCACTTGTGGCGGAAGAAAACCTTATTACAAAAGAATACAAGACGAAAGTAGCAGTGTATGATTATCAAACATCCAACTATATATGATATGTCGCATTAAAACCTTGCCAAGAAAAACCACCCTTGTGGATAAAAACTTGGCGAAGGAAAAAGCGTATATATTTATATAGATGGAATGCTGATAGGCGCTACCATGAAAAAGTACAAAAGCTACAATCCAAAATGAGTAGAAAAGTCGAAATAGAAAGGAGATCCCTGCAGCGGTTCGCTGTCGATGAGTCCTCGTTTTCGGCAGATAGAGCCGAGTCACCCAGTGGCAAAGCAGATCAAGTAGATATGTTGCATCCATGCACAAAAGAAAGACGTGGCTAAGTAAATGATATATAGATGATACACTGAAGAGATCCAAGCATAATGAATGGAAACGTACCAAGTCTGCCGGTACACAATAAGGCACCGACAGATGTTATTGTGAAATGCCAATCCATTTGGAAGACTTGTAACCGTAAAGGACCACGTGTTTGCATACAGAAATACCTCGTCCGTAATACACATGAACAAGTCGGTCAGCAAATGATATCAAGACATACCACTCCGAAAGAACAGCATACCAATCCAGAAAGGAAATCATACCAAGCCTGCCTGCCCTAATTTTGGGCAGGCAGAGAAAGGGAAAATGCGCCAATCCATATGGAAGACCTGTAAAGTGCACAGCTTGTGTCTCGGCAAATTGGGGACCCAATGCAGCTACCCTGCGTGGGGTCAGCGTCTCCGTCAGGTGCCACGCAAGTGCGGTAAAACATAATGAAGCGGAGGTTAGAGCCAATCAACCAACTTTGAGAAAGAATGAAAGCTAACAGAGAATAAATCATACCAAACCCTGCCCGAGCCCTGTAGGGCATATGCAGGGAAATGCTGCTGATGCCAATCCATATGGAAGACGTAGATAGGTCAAGGCACGCGCAAATGCACTGAAGAAAGATCCAACGAGACGGAACTTACGAACTAATGGCGGCAGAGAGTGGGAATTATAGATTTGAGTGCAAGGGTTAAGCATAGCATTCTGCGCAAGATAATGGGCTGCCATGTTTGCCTCTCTGTAGATGTGATGATAGTCCAAGCGATGTAGTCTAACTAATGTGTGTAGTAATTGAAGATGATAGTTCCGAACACCATCTGAGGACGGGATAACCGTGATACAAGCATCGCACAATCTGATTCGAGAATAAGAGATCGATATAAAGGCAGAAAAAACAATAGTCCAAATAACGCTGCCTGTATCTCTGCATGAATAGGTGAACTTGGTGGTAATCTAAAGGACACTGCTCCAAGACATACACCAGCATGGTCTCTCAAAATAGCGCCACCTGCACTATAATGTCTTCCAACCGCCGCATCAGTATTTAACTTAAATCGACCAGATGGAGGTAACCTCCAGCGTACCAAAATTGGACGTGGACTCCGAAGCGGAGGAAGCCAAGCGAATGGGTGGTGCGAATCAGTCAACAATGTGGATCCCGCGATAGATTTGCACCACATTGAAATATCATACTGTATGGTAAACTTTAAGGATGTAAGCGAGAAAATGTGAGTCTCACCATATACCAGTGATGCATAGGCGCGCCATACCGAATAAACAATGATTGCTGGAGCGACAACACGCAATACGCCAAGGAACGAGGAAAAATTCGATCGATACCACCATGAGAGTAAATACTGACGTAAACTCAAGGACGTAGGAATTGGGCAGTGTAACTCGCTGGCAAAATAACTCCAGATCGACCGAATGCCCAAACAGTATATAAAATATGATCCAGCGTAGCAGACTCCTGTTTACAAAATGGGCATTGGGATGGACGGGCAACAAAAAACTTACAAGTATAATCTTCAAAGGGTACCGCCGAATGAAAAATTCGCCATAAGAATATCTGAGTGGTGGGCGAGTGATATTTAAACCAAATAAACCGTGACGAGAGGAGTGATAAACCAGATATGCGACATATGTCATATGCGCTACTCAAAGAGAATTCCCCAGATGGCGTTGGAGTCCATGTAAGATGTGTCGCCTGTCCCTGTGTGGGCCGAACATATAGGGTGAATCCTGCAGATAAGCTTCCACACCGGGGAGTCTGGTAGTCGAGGCAAATAATCATGGCGGCGACCATATTTAGCATGCATAAAATTACTCCAAAGTGTTTGTTGTTTCTGATATGACCACCAAATGCGACACTGATATGCTTTTTGTAGCACGTATAAGTTCCGAATGCCCAATCCACCCTCTTCCCGTGGTGTTGAAATAGTTGCCCAAGATACCCAATGATGTCTACTGCCCCAATAAAATGTCGCCATTTTACGATGTATGATGTGAATTACTGACTTGGGCAGCCCTCCTGCTGCAAGAATGTGTAAAGGCAAAGAAGATAACACCGAGCGCAACAAAACTAGTCGGCCTGCAGCAGATAATAGATTTGAGTACCAACCATGCAGACGATCATCTATGTGCTGCAATAAGGAAATACAATAGCTGGATCTGTTGATGCCCTTATGCAGATAAGAACCAAGATACCGAAATGGTAGGTGTGAAGCCCTCATGCCCGTGATAGACTCATAGGCGTGACACTGTTGTGGCGTAATTGCAGCAGATGGAATGAAGCTACTTTTCTGGAAATTTATTTTTTGACCAGAGGCATTTTCATACTGTGCTAGGAAAGAGTGAAAACACGAAGATTACTGCGTACCGCGTAAGAAAACCAATGATCATCAGCATAGGCTAAGTGGGTAATAGTGAAAGGAATCCTACCCAGACGAAAAGGTTGTATAACACCCGATGCTACTAGCGATTTTATCCCCTGCTAAATCCTTCAGACGAAAGAATAAAAAGCAAAGGAGATAAAGGATCTCCTTGCTTAACTCCCCTGTATGGTCGAAATGATGTGGTAGGCTGGCCATTAAGTAGAACTGATAATGTGGTGGCATTCAAATGATTCAAAACGAGGCGAATAAAAAACTCTGAAAAACCAAAAGAACGAGTAACCTCTCAAGATATTCCCACACTTACACGGTCAAAAGCCTTCATCATGTCTAACTTTAAGCATAGCTGTGAACCTCCTTTATCCAACATATGTATCATCTCTCTGGCCAGCAGAACTTGTGTAGAAATATCTGATGCCTGGAAGAAAGCCAGTTTGCTCCGGCGAAATGAGTGTGGGAGCAGAGTATTAAGTCTGGTAGCCAAGATTCTCGTGCAGACTTACTCAAGAAATTGGTGAGACAGATAGGCCGAAAGTCACTGAACGTGTCTGGAGACGGCTTTTTTGGGATTAATGTAATAAGTGCACTTGCCATGACAGCAGGCTGAGGGATTCCAAGAAAAAATTCCTGGACAGCCTTAACCACATCAGAACAATAACTGACCAACACGAACGATAAAAGTTACCATGAATCCATCAGGTCCTGCAGCACTGTGAGGGTCTAAATGCCAGACTGATGTCTTGACTTCCTCTTCTGTAGGCACTTTTGTAAGCATCAAATTGTCCTCCGCTGTGACTATGGATGGGATGTTGCTAAGGATTGCCTCATAAGTGTGCGTGTGTTCCCGCTGAAATAAGGAGGTGTAATAAGATACTGCCTCAGCTTTAATAGATGCAATATCTGTGCACAATCGACCATCAGATGCACGGATCTGCTGTACACGCAGCTGAGTACGCCGACCTTTCACTATGGAGTGGAAATAGCGGGTATTGGCATCTCCATCTTGGAGCCATCGTACGCGCGCCTTCTGCTTCCAGAAATGAAACTCATATAATAGGGCTTGAAGATATTCTGCCTTTGCTTATGATATACCTCACGATTTGACTCTGAAGAGTCAGCGTCCCAAGCGTGTTCCGCTTGTGTCATAACCGATTCCGCATGCTTAACTTTGGAGAAAATATTCCCAAATATTTCCTTATTCCATCGCTGTACATCCTTCTTCAGACGGTGCAATTTCGAATAGAAGCCATACATACCCCTGTGGTTGGATAGGATGTCCAAGCAGTTCTCATATAAGTGTGGAAGTCTTGATGCAACCACGAATCTAAAAACGAAAGGATCTGCGTCCCTCAGATTACCCAATCGACATGAGAACAGTAGTGGTGTATGATCTGAAGTAGCTCGAGGTAGATGTGATAAGCGTGTGTCGTCAAACACTTCTTGAAAAGAGGAGTTGAAGAATATCCAGTCAAGCCTGCGCCGTACCCGACCCAGGCCCCTACCATCTGTCCATGTATATCGCGGCCCGTGAAACTGTGGAGACATTAGTGAACACGATTCAATGCAATCGTTAAAATCCTGCAGGGATGTGAGAGACGGTTGAGAACGTCCTGCATGATCCGCCAGAGATCTGAAAGTATTAAAGTCTCCCCCAATAACCCATGGCAAGTCGTTGGAGTCCGAGAAGGCAGACAGGGAATGCCATAGGGAGCGACGAAGAGAGACTGTATGATTGCCATAGACCACCGATAATACAGAATGCTGTTGTAGCTGCCGAAATAAAAAAGTAAAATGAACAACCTGTTGCTGATCCTGCGAGCGAACCAAATGAAATTCCACGTCACGCCAAAATAACCAAATACGTTCTGACTGAGAAAAGAAATGATTCGAAAAACCAATATCCATAGCGAAGCGATCTATATGAGATGGTGAGTGCTTCGATTCAATAACTGCTACAATATTTAGATGATGTTCATGTATCAATTTATGCAATCTAGGCAGAGAGGCACGCATGCCTCGTATATTCCAGAATAATATATTCATTGAGACAGAGTAGTATCACTTCCCTGGATGGCATGCGACGCACTACGAGTGAGGATTGTGGAGGGCGGTAAAGGTGGGAGATCTTTTCTGGCACGACGCTTTCTATGAAGGACAACAGGAATGAACTCTGCATTATCTGAAGAATCCTGCAGGCGAGATAGTAAAACCTCGTCGTCGGCGATGTAGGAATCATCTCCATCCGCCTAACCACTTCGTCAGCAACTATAGCGATCTCCGTCGGCTGCTCATTCTCTGGCAAATCATTGTCCGAAGTGTGACCAATATCAATAGTGTCATTAGACTGGGGCGCTGTTCGGTCCTCAGCAGGATGCAGATCTTCTTCCATCTGTGACTGACGATAACTGGAGGTTCAGGTGTCGGATTCTCTGCCGACTGATTCTGAGTCTCGTCAGTCTCGTGAGTAGTGTGATGCAAGGTGCAGTAGGCACGATCGTGCTGCCTTCCTTCCGTTTAACTGGAGTCCAACGCTGTGCTCTTGGACGTGGCGGCGGCGGCAGCGGTGGAGGCGGGATAGGGGCCTTGGCTGTAGGACGACAGTCTGTAGCTGCATGGCCAAGCCTTCTGCATGAGGTGCAAAACTGCGGCAAATCCTCATAAACAACAGATTGCAAAAGCATCCGTTTTTTGCCTGCAAATAGATCTTCTGTGGTAATCTTGGGATATATCAACTTCCACACATACACGTGCGATAGACGGCCGTAATCCATCTACCGTCGCAACATCAAGCTTGATCGGTGTACCTATAGTACGAAAAAATTTGAAAAGCGAGTCCCGGTGGTGCAGATGAATAGGTAATCCGGGAAAGGCAATCCAAACCGGGACTATTGGAACGTCTGTAGCAGGATCAAAATCAATAGTCCATTTTGTAATACGCATGTGACAGCCCGATAGAGCCAAGAGCGGCGATAAAACAGCGTAAATAATCTGATTCATTCCGAAAATTCAACAGTATATGCGTTTGATCTATAAGAGTGATGCGCAAATCTGATGAAATCCAATCTTTTCAAATACCTCACGGATGACCTTCAATGGAGGTCGGCCATTCCAGAACGTTCCCACCAACGAATGCTTGAATGGAGCAGCAAGAGCATCAATCTCTGAATCAAGAAATGAAATCATTGGGATGCCTTGAAACGTGAGACTGTTTTCGGCGATATCGAAATACGCTGCGAAGATGATGCGCCGGTAAGCACTGCAGCGAAAGCGGCTGTGGCGTCGAAGCCATTGCAGGTATCGTGAAGACCAGTTCTTTGAAATGAAAATAATCAACAAAATGGCGAAACGTTGCAGTGAAGAGCAAAACGGCGGCGGCAGAGCCACAGGGCCGGCGGCGGTGCAAATCAGTGCTCTGATAACTCATATATCAAATATATATATATAAACATATATCAAATATATATATATATATATATATTATATATATATATATATATATATTTAAAATGGCGTGTGAAAAGGGTGTGGAGGACTTTTCTTTCTTCAACTTGTTGTCTTTATGCCTTTTTCAAATATGGCTTCCTTTAATAAACTACGTAGTTTATTTAACTAAGTACTTTCACTTAGTGAACTAGTTTAGTTCATTAATGATGGCACCTGAAAATAGTTCAAACACAACAAATGCTTGCCATTTGATGTAAGCTTTAAAGCTTCATGGCTCGTTAGTACGACAACATTATATATGAACTATATAAGGCAAGTTTTATGCAACGTGTCATGTCATGAAATATGTCGTGCATTTCTTTAATACACGTTTATTTAAATCATGCATTTTGTAATCACTCAAACCCCTTTTTCTCTACAATCTCTCCCTTTTGATGACTTACAAACTAACCTACATACATTTTAAATCTTGTCGCTCCCCCTCCAGTTGTGCATAAATTCAAATTTTGAATTTCAAATTTCAAATTCGCTCCCCCTTGATTTATGCAATCAGTTTCTATCTCCCCCTTAAATCATTCTCTCTCCATAAATCATGCATTCTCTCCCCCTTTATTTTGGAAAGTCAATCAAAAATGCATGTAAATATGGAAAGACAATCAAATCAAATTAGCAGAAATTATGCCTAATTTAGAACGAAGATTTTCGTACGTGGCTTGATTTAATGCCTTAGTAAAAATATCCGCTACTTGTCCCTCTGTGCGTACGTGATCTATGACAATATCACCATTACTTACGTGATCACAAAGGAAGTGATAGCGTACTTCTATATGCTTGACCTTAGAGTGAAGCACGGGGTTCTTAGATAGGTTGATTGCACTCATACTATCACAATATATAGGAATTTTATTGACGGTAATTCCAAAGTCAGAAAGTTGTTCTTTTATCCATAGTAATTATGTGCAACAAAGACTAAGTGCCATGTACTCAGCTTCGGTAGTGGATAAAGCTACACTTGCTTGCTTTTGGAAAACCAGGAAATAAGTGAGTTTCCTATAAATTGGCAAGTGCCACTCATGATTTTTCTATCTATTTTACATCCACCATAATCAGCGTCAGTGTAGGCATGCAAATTAAAATCACAATCTTTATCATACCAAATGCCTAAGGTGGGTGTGTCCTTAATATATCGGAATATTCTTTTCACTGCATTAAAGTGAGACACCTTAGGTTGACTTTGAAAACGTGCACACATACATACACTGAACATGATATCAGGCCTACTAACAGTAAGATATAGCAAAGAGCCAATCATAGATCTATATAAGGCATTATCAAAATCCTTACCATGTTCATCTTTATCTAATTTAGTAGTGACACTCATAGGGGTGGATGATGGTTTTAAGTTCTCAAAATTGAACTTTTTAATCATATCATTTATATATTTAGATTGACTTATGTGGATGCCTTTACTCGTTTGTTTAATCTGCAAGCCAAGAAAGTAGTTCAATTCGCCAACCATAGACATTTCAATTTCAGATTTCATGCAATTTTCAAAATGTTCAACAAGTTTATGAGAAGTGGAGCCGAAAATGATGTCATCAACGTAAATTTGAATAATAAGTAAATCCGATTTATCTTGTTTTAAAAATAAATTACTATCTATAGTGCCTCTTTTAAAACCATTTTCTAAAAGAAAAGTAGCAAAACGATCATACCATGCTCTAGGTGCTTGCTTTAGACCGTATAGTGCCTTCTTTAGTTTGTACACGTGATCGGGGTATTTCAAATCTTCAAAACCGGATGGTTTTTTCACGTATACCTCTTCTTGTATAAATCCATTTAAGAATGCACTTTTCACGTCCATTTGATAGAGTTTAAAATCTTTCATGCAACCAATGGCAAGTAAAAGTCGTATAGCTTCTAAACATGCTATGGGTGCAAATGTTTCATCATAATCAATTCCTTCTTCTTGATTATAGCCTTGTGCTACAAGTCTATGTTGAGAAATATGTTTGGATAATTTTCAAAGTCATGATTTTAAGTGGTGAATACTTAAAAATGTCACACATAGTGTTATATGTGATTAAAAGTTGAAAAAGTTGACATCGATCTCTCAGGTTGTGACACATCGATCGATCTATGTACATAGATCTCTCACATCGATCGATCTATGTAAGGCAGAAAAGTTGAAGACCTTTCTGTCAGACATCGATCTCTAAACCTGAGACACATCGATCGATCGATGTACATAGAACCCTCACTTCGATCGATCGATGTAGGTCAGAGGCAAACTCTGAA
>AP025048.1:14524654-14645152 GCA_036186865.1 Eustoma russellianum | reverse complement strand
ATGATGACTTACGATACCATTGCGTAGTTCTATCTTTTGCATGATTTGCAAAACAAAGGGGAAGATAGAATAAGAACATGATTTTAGTTGGTAAGTCATGATGAATCATATGCTAAGTTTTAATTGGTATTGGTATAAAATTTGGAGCATAGGTTAAGGGGGAGAGTATGAGTTGAGGGGGAGCAACATACTATTTAAAAGTTGAAAACATTTGGTTAAACTTTTGGTTACAAGTTGTGTCATTAAAATCATGTTAGGTTATTTTGAAAATCATCCAAAAGGGGGAGAATGTTGAGAAATATGTTTGGATAATTTTCAAAGTCATGATTTTAAGTGGTGAATACTTAAAAATGTCACACATGGTGTTATATGTGATTAAAAGTTGAAAAAGTTGACATCGATCTCTCAGGTTGTTGCACATCGATCGATCTATGTACATAGATCTCTCACATCGATCGATCTATGTAAGGCAGAAAAGTTCAAGACCTTTCTGTGAGACATCGATCTCTAAACCTGAGACACATCGATCGATCGATGTACATCGAACCCTCACTTCGATCGATCGATGTAGGTCAGAGGCAAACTCTGAAACTTTCTGTGAGACATCGATCTCTGAAGCTGAGGCACTTCGATCGATCGATGTCTAGGGTTTTTAGATTTAATTTTCTAAAATGTGTTGAAATGGTTGTTTTCATTTGTATATGAATTATACATGTCCATTATGTGATTATTACGTGTTTTTGGTGATTATTATTGTCTTGTGACTAACATGCCTTGGAAGTTTCTACAACTTACCAAAAAAAGGGCAAAATTGGTATTTTGAGTTTTGTAGGAACATCACATGATGAAAATATTTCAAGGATGTATTCTCATCCTATTTATCATGACAAAGGTGATATCATGAGTATTTATAACCATCCGGATCATTTCTGGAGTTTTCTCACACCAGGGGTATTTTGGTCATTTCACCCCCAAGGGTATTTATGGTATTTTCACTCAAGGAATCTCTTGAGCATAGTATTATCTTCATTCTGGAGCTATGTTATTATTATTTTGAAGATTATATGGTGATCTTATATCTTATTCTCTCACATGATGATATCAATGACTATAGCTGGATATGTGACGATTTGAGATGTCACATTCTATTTTTTCTTGAAGACCCTCTTATATATGTTATAAGAGAACATTTATCATCATTATTCAGAGATATTAAAGGTGCCAAAGGTGTGGAAATGTTCTTGACATATAAGAAGAAATATTGGAGAATTTCGATGTTACACGTTGACATAATCTTGTCAATTTTTATCTATTTATTTCTTCTTCAAAAATCTGAGTTGCTACACATATATATATGGTTAAAAACGTGAATATGCTGGTGGTTTGCAAAGGATAAATATGACTTGCCAAGGTATTCTTGTGTCATTATCCCTCTTATTTTCTTCGTTTTGCAAAGGATAAATATGACTTGCCAAGGTGTAAAATTTCGGCCAGCAATATGACATCCAAGGTGGACCAATCATTTTGTTTTATTTTGCCAAGTGTACAAAGCCAACCAATGATGAGAAGACATTTGGAATTGATGATGAAGATGGTGACACATGTGCATTCTTATCTTCAAGGCTCAAATCACACTATAAATATAGGCATTGGTGAAGAAGATGAAACACACTTGAAGCTCACAAGCATTTGTTGAATTGTCTAGCTTTCATCTTCATCTTCTTGTTGTTGTTGTTTTATATATTGTAGCAAAAGGTATTCTTGTTCTATTGTGGTGAGCTACAAGCCTCTTGAGCTTCATTTGTAAGATTGATTAGCCATCTTTATAAGGCTACATCAATAGGTTGTAGAGGTGTTGCAACTAAGCGTTGCTTAGAAGGTGATTATCCAAGTCTTGAGTAGGGTTGGTGTATAACCCAATGATCAAGCTCGGCTCTTGTTGTAAGGTGTTCATTTCATAGTGAAATCCAAGGAAAGGTGTTTCTTGGGACTGGAGTAGGTCACATTGACCGAACCAGGATAAATTCTTGGTGTTCTTCTCTTCTTTCTTTATTTCTGTTTTCTGCCCGTTTTTTACTGCAGTTTTCACACAACTTCTCACAATTTGAAAAATAGCTAAACATTTTCAAAATTTGTGATTTTTGGTGGAGTTATACTTCAGACTGTTAGATTTCATTTACAACACGAATCACTTGATTTGAGCAAGGGAAAGTTAGTCTTTCAGTCTTTGCAATATAACTGCTCCAATCTGGCTGCAATCTGACCAGTTTTGAGAAAACTTAAATTCTGTATTTTTCAAGAATTGTTTAAGGTCAGGGCCTTTTAGAAACTTTATCTACACATCCTAAAGAGTGTTTTTATATAAAGATCAACCTTTTTGGTTGAGTATTCAAAGAAAAACGCTATTTGCAAAATCAGCAACATTCTGTCCAATTCTGTCCAGATTGGCCATCTGAATCTTTTTATTTTTTGGAAGGGACAAACGATCTTATTTTTGTCTTTTTTCTGGACAGAGTCTTGTTAACTCATTGAAGTTCAATTCTGGAAAGTTTCATAATTTTTGGAGTTGTGTACAATTATTTATAAATTTTTAAAAACGGGTTCTGAATCTGAGGTGGTTTCAGATTCTATTTTCAAAGGGGATTTTAACAAAGGGTTATAGTGTAATTTCCGCTAACCACTATTCCCCCCCCCTTTAGTGGTGTTCATTGTAGGTGCACGGTCAAACAGTCTAGCTTTGACATGAAACACTTAACCTTAGCATCTACCATATCATCCATAGAAAGTGTAAAAATGTTTCCTTCCCGTTTTTCTTTTTTTGCAATAGGGATGAGTAAAGCACACATCGAAACCATTATCAATAAATTGTGAAATGCTAAGAAGATTATAAGATAAGTTGCTTACCAAAAAGACGTTGGAGATTTGAAAGGTGCTTGGGTTTCCAAATGTACCTTTTCCGATGATCTTGCCTTCATTGTTGTCTCCAAAGGTCACGGATCCGCCTTTTGTAACCTTCTTCAATTTAGTGAACAATCTCGGGTCACCCGTCATGTGCCTCGAGCAACCACTGTCAAGGAACCACTTGATAGATGTATCTTTTGATGTATGGGTTCCCTGCAATGTACAAAAGTGATTTAGGTACCCTTTTAATTTTGGGTCCTTACGAGTTAGTTATTCACCTCTTAGTAAAAGTACCTTTCGGTACCCATACTTGGGTGATCCTTCTCGGTCTAGCAAATGGCAAGAATGTAGATGAAGGTGCAATGTAGTAGACATGTGGTGAGTGAACTTTGGGCCTTTGGCCGAGAACTCCTTTATATGCATCATATTGATTTTGTTTTTTATATTTCCTTGTGTTGGTGTGCATAGTGCGTGATCTAGATGGATGAAATAAATGTCGTGTATGCATCACTTGTTTCTTCTCATATCTATATTTCACATAATTATATTTCGAATGATATGAAGAAGAAGTATGACGAGATGAGGGGAGATGGGATCTTTGCGTCATCTTAGATGTCGTATTTGCTTTTGGAGTATCTACTTTCTTAGACAAGACAAAGTTGGTTGTTTTAATGGATACTTCATTTATTTCAATGTATCCTAATCCCGTTTTATCACTATCATGCTTTTGTGATAAAATAATACGATCTAGCATGTTAGATCCTGTATCAAACTGTTTCATCATTTTCTCTAAGTCCGTATTCCTTGATTTCAAATTTGAAATCTCGGATTTCATTTCATTATTTTGCGTGGTCAATGACGAGATCTCTGTCTTTAATGCATTAATGATGCATGACGACTCTTCTTTTGAATCGTTTAATTGAGCGACAAGATTCTCGTTAGAAGATTCTGACAGCTTCTTGTCTTCAATTAATCGCTTCTTTTCTTTCGCGCGAGTCTTAGTAAATTTATGCAATTCTAAGTACTGACTAAAAAGTTCATCATAAGAAGGCTCAGAGTCAAAATCAGGGTCAGATGATACCTCGTTTGATGCTTTGGACACAAAGCATACTTGTGCAGTCTCCTCTTCTGTTTCAGTCTCGGAATCAGATGTATCACTCCAAGTGGAGGCCTTGAGAGCTCCTTTCCTTTGCTTAGGTTCTGAGACGAGTCTATTCTTAGTCCATTCCTTGTCAGGGTGTTTGTTTGTTTGCTTGTCCTTATTAGGGCAGTCATATGATAGATGTCCAAGTTTACCGCATTCGTAACATTTAACGTCCTTGTCATTTGTCTTGTTCTTATTTCTTTTAGTCGAAGTAGCCTTAGTTTTGTTTCTAAATGACTTTCTCATGAATTTTCTTAAGCCTTTAGCCAATAAAATTAAGTCATCGTTATCTGATTCAGAATCACTATCATCTACGTGATCGGAAGAAGTAGAGACGTATTCATTTGATTTAAATGCAATAGCCTTACCTTGTTTTGATGATGTGTCCGATTTTCTTATGGAGAGTTTGTTCTCATATACCTTAAATGATCCAATTAGTTCTTCCATCTTAATCGATTTAGTTTCTTTGCTTTCTTCTATGGCCGTTACTTTGAGGTCCCACTCGGATGGAAGGCTTCGCAAGACCTTTTGTACCTTTTCCTGCATAGTGAAGGATTTGCCAAGAGACTCAAGAGAATTGTAAATGTTAGTCAAGCGAAGATCCATATCAACGATAGATTCATTTGGCAATAATTTAAATGACTCGAGTGTGGACTTAAGCATGTTGATCTTGGACTCTTTTACTTGACTAGTGCCTTCGTGTTTCATTTCAAGAATTCTCCACATTTCTTGAGCACTAGAACAATTTGAAACATAGCTAGATTCACTTTTACTTAGTCCATTTAGAAGTAATTGCATAGCCCTAGCGTTCATGCTCAGTCTCTTTTTATCATCACTAGTGTACTCTTGTCTAGGCTTAACGACCTCTAGTGTGACTCCATCTACAGTGGATAATTTTGATGGAACAAATGGACCATCTTCTATAATTGACCAAAGATCAATATCAATTGCCATAAGGAAAGGTTTCATTCTTAACTTCCATTGAATGAAAGACTCATCGTCAAAGAGAGGAGGTCTTTGACTGTATATACCTTCTTGCTCAGTTTTGAAGTTTGTGGTTGTCATCTCACTTAGATCGTTGGATCCTTTAGTGGTGAGTGTTCCTGCGCTCTGATACCACTAGAAGGGGGGTTGAATAGTGGGTGCGGAAAATGTGGTTTTTAAAATTGTTTTAAACTAAAAAGCTAACTTCTGAAAATAGTTTCTATTTTTAGAACCAGTTTTGAAAACTAGGTTGCAGGTCTTCAAAAATTCTGAAATTTGAAAAGAACTTAGTCTCAGATGTTCTGAGTATCTCCTAAAAATTTCAGATTAAAATTCAACCTCTAACCCCTTGAAAAATCGTTGGTGGTCAGATTGCGCAAATCTACCAGAAACGGTAGTCTGATTTGAAAAATTAATTCCTATTTATTCGTAACTCCAAATGCTCTGAAAATTTAATGAATAACCCCTTATTAATTGTGTTGAAATAGTTTTAAAAAATTCTTTTGGGAAGATAGTCAAATACATTCAAAGTCTCAACCTTTGCAAGCCTGAAAATCAGACTGCACTAGTCTCAGAACTTTGGGAGTTTGGATGACTTATACTTGTCCAAAAGGGCTGAAACTTGTGCCAAAAGAACCTTAAGACATGTGTCCAGGATTCTGGAAAGTTTTGTGATTTTTGAAATTCGTTTACTATTTTTAATAACGTGATTAAAAATGATGCACATTGCTGAAACTGAAAGTAAGTGCTGAAAGTAAATAACAGCAGGAATTTTATACTGGTTCGGTTAAAACAACCTAATCCAGTCTTCAAGGACACCTTCCTCGGTTAGCACTAATCACAAAACACAAATAACACTTTACAACACAGGGTTGATGGAGTTACTGTTATGCCCCGCACCCTCCGTAGAATAATTAAAGGATAAAAGGAAGTTAAATGAAATTAATGGTAATTAATAGCATTAAATTAAGAATTTAAATATTATAACTAATTGGTATTTATTGAGGGAATTAAATAATAGAATATAATTTAGAAATTACAATTTCGACCCTACCCATATTAAAACTGACAGAACGTCAGTTTCTCTATTCATTCAGAGAAACCGACGTCCTCCCCCTCTTCTCCATAGGCGACTTTTCTCTTTTCTAACCCTAGGTGAAGAACTCTTCAAGAACAAATTCGATCTTCGTCCGTTCTTCAACCGTCTCCTAGTAATCAAAGGCAAGTAATCTACTTATGTGTTCCTACGATTTGCGAAAGAAAAGGCCTATATTTGATATCAAAATGGATCGCCATGTAGTAGTTTCTCTTTGTTGATCTATATGTGATGTATGTGTTATGGATTTGAGGTTTTGGCCACTATATATTGAAAATCGTTTTATTGTTGTTGATTACGTGAAATCTTGCAAATCCCAATCCCTTGAACCCTCTCCTTATTGCTATTTTTGATTGAAGGGAGAAGGGAGTGAAAGGTAGGATTTTTAGGTATGTTTTGGTGGATTATTTCAGTTTTAGGCTTGTATCTTTGATTGGTATATGTGTAGTGTTGAGTTGATGGATTAAGCATGAATTTTTAGTGAGGATTAGGCCTGGAATGATTGGGATGAAGTTTGGGAACGATTGGAGTTTTGGTTCTGCAGTTTCTGCAGAAATCGCAGACATCGATTGATCGATGTCAGGGTATGATGTGACATCGATCGATCGATGTAGAAGGGTGGAGAGGCTGTTGTGAGACCGAAAGTATTCTGATGGACTTCGATCGATCTATATGAGGGTATGAAGTCACATCGATCGATCGATGTAGGCTGAGGGAGAGACTGATGTGAGACAGAAAGTTTTCTGATGGACATCGATCGATCGATGTGAGGGTATGAAGTCACTTCGATCGATCGATGTAGGGTATGATGTAAGGCAAAAAGTTTTCTGATGGACATCGATCGATCGATGTGAGGGTATGAAGTGACATCGATCGATCGATGTAGGGGATGATGTTATACAGTTTTGTGGGAAAATAGAGGAAGGAAAAGGGAAGCTAGAGGACCAATTTGGGGGACACTAGAGGCTTCTTAGGACCTGATTGAGGTAGTGTAAGTCTTGGGAACACGACCTAGGATGGTGAACCAACGGTGAGGACTTCGTGGGGTATTTGAATTGGACTTCAGCGTGAATGAACTAAGGGGTTAAGGATGAACGTTTGAGGCTTTGATAAGGTTCAAATGGAACATGTGAGGGTGTCTACCTCATCCCTTGTATCCCTAGTATGAATGTTCATGTGAGGTAGACTTGAGCATGTAATGATACGCCTGAATGTGTGAATGAGATGAGCCTCAAGTGATTGTATGATATGTTGGTTGTGCATTTTTGCATCATGGAACTTGCATTTCCAGTATGATTTGACAAGACTTGTGCCTTGGCACAGGGTATAAATTTTGCGAAATGAGCTGTGATGCGTTACAGGGTATAAAGACAAGCTGTAACCATCACAGAGTATAAAGTGAGTTGTAATGTGACACAGGGTATAAAGACAAGCTGTGGAACATTACAGAGTATAAAGTTAAGCCGTGGTGCATCATAGGGTATAAAGACAAGATGTGGCCCATCACATGGTATAAAGACAAGTTGTGGAACATCACAGGGTATAAAGTTAAGCTGTGGTGCGTCACAGGGTATAAAGACAAGCTGTGGCCCATCATAGGGTATAAAGTTAAGCGACCGGACATTAAGACATGCATTGCACTGTTTTTGAAAAGTGAAGCATAATCATTTGGGTTGTGTAGTGTAGTGCATATTTTGAATTGTCATGCATCACGTGAGTCGTTTTGGTATGTTTGACTTGTAAGTGTTTTGTTATTGAAATGTCTACTACTTATTCGTTGTTGTTCTTTGTTTCTGTTGTGCTGGCAACTTATGATCTCTAAATTATACAAGACATGTGCCCCATTATTCCTTGATATAGATATTACTCATGTCTTGCCATGTGTTGATCCCGTATGTCTTATAAGCAGGTTACTTGCTAGCGTTTTTTTGCTAAGAGTTCTACTCGCTGTCGTGCAGATGAGCCCGGTTATGACATGATTTTCATAGAAGATGACGGCGAGTGGGCTGAATGGAGTGCTTAGAGCTTATCTTGGGATTTGTCAAAGACTGTTTCTTATTAACTTAACTTTCTTTCATTCATTTGAGGATTTAGTTGGCTGCGACCACGAACAATCTTTTGTAATTACATTATATCTTGTTGTACGGATTGATGGTTTAGATTTATTTTACACGTGTTTCCGTGCTTACTCTCTTACGTCATTGATGATGTGTATCCGAGAGATGAGACGTCTTGTAGTCCTCTCAGTAGGCTATGACGGGTGCACTGGTTCGGGTCCGCTGTCCGGGCCGGGGCGCTACAGTTACACACCAACTCCAACCCTTTACAAACCTTGTATGTGAATACAACGATCACAAACACCACCACCTTGCAAGTGCAAGATTGATCACACCTTGATCAATCCTTTACAACAATAAAGAGAGTATGTGGTGGTCTATATGAATCCTATTCAAATGTATGAATATAAGTACAATAGGATTTTAGAGAGAAGAAAGAAAGAGAGTGTAGAAGAAGAGAGGATGCAACGTTTTGATCTTTGAATTTTGCAAGACTTGTTCTTGTCTTTTGTTTGATCTCTTCTTTCCTTTTTATCCAAGTTGGCCGCCCCCTATAGCTTGTTCTTCCTCTTGAAAATTATCTTCTAAGTCCTTGGAAGAGTATATTGCATCATGGTGACATTTCCTTGCTAACTTGGCAACTCCTCATTGGATGATCATTAAGCTCTTACTTACTTGGCACTCATTGATTGGATGGAAGTTGTCATCATTTGATGACTAGATAAATCTGAAAATAAACCTCAAAAAGCATGTGCCAATTAGCCATAAAATTATTTCCATAAAGCATATAATCATCCCACAAAATTAGCAAGACAATTTTCTCCAAATCACTATGATAAAATCGGCCATTTACTTCCCTCACATGCTGAAATTTCAGCATGTGTAACATTTGTATTTTATTCAAAATGTTGCCAAGTTTGGTTTGATTTATTTCTTGAAAATAAAAAAGAAATAAATCATCATTTAGTACATAACATTCTTATCAATTTTGGAATAAAAATTAATCACCAATAGGGCCATGAATTCGGCCAACATACATTCCCACACATGCTGAAATTTTCAGCATGTGTGATATTCAAAGATATCACTTTATTTATTCCATAAAATATTCAAAACATTGCCATAACATCTTTCAATTAATCCACATGATTCAAGATAGTAAAATATGGCATTACTTAGTGTAAAAATCGGCCAGCTCAAGACAACACATGCTGAATTTCAGCATGTGTCACAAATGTGACAAAGTTTGAAATGTTACCTTGTATAGCTACTTTCTTTATGTCATCAACATTGCATGCTTCATTCTTGGCCAATCAAGATGCCAACAAAGCTCCACATATGCTTTTCCAAGCTGTAGTTGGCGTGCATAATGACTTGTGCATTTGCTGAATTTTATTTTTGCAAACTTTGTAAAATAGTGCACATATAATTATACACATATGGTATATTCCAATCAGCCCTTAATTGATTTTTCTAGAACATTTTAGAATGTATGAAGTACGTAAAAAGTGTCTAGATACATGTTATATGTCATGCCAAAAATGTTCCATGTGTCGTGTACGTAGAAAATCGAATTTTCGACGTTTATCGATTACCCGATTTTTCTCTAATTAAATTCCAACTTTTTTCACATGTTATATATATTATGTTACACATAATATACATAAATTAAACTTTAATATTTAGCACTTAGGCTGATCTAAAGTGGCGCCCAACATGTGACAAAATTGAAATTGGAATCTCCACAATTTGGCCTTAATTGAGGGTGATTTGTGTGTGCCAACATGGAATGATTTTATGGCTGCACATACCATGTAAGCCACGAAATTTGTGGCATTTTTGAAGTGTAGGGTCTGACCATCTATTTATGGCAAGTACGTGACACGTTGGCGAAGTTTCAATATTTACCCGATACGACAATTTTTGGTTTAGAACCTTTTAACGTGTCGTAATAAATTTGTCATCACCATGACTTATATCATATGATATAAGACCTGAATATACTCATAAATATGAGTTAAGTATAGTGATGTGACGTTAACGTATATAACGTGTCGGTAGTACGTTGGAATATATGTGTATGTGCCTTTTTAAAAAAAATATCTGAATATATATATATATATATATATATATATATATTAAATCAGCAAAATATTATTAAGAAACCTCACTTATGGTGTGAGAAAACCATATTACATCATTGTTCACAACTGATGAAAGTCTTTATACACAAAGAGCACATAAAGCGCTGAAAGTATGCGTAAACGCCAGTCATATACGATATGCCGCATTAAAACCTTGTCAAGTAAAACCACTCTTGTGGATAAAACCTTGACGAAGGAAAAAGCGTACATATTTATATGACTAGGTGATTGAATATGCGTAGAGTACAATAAGGTAGTGAAATGGATCAGCCTAAATCGTAGAAAATCAAGCTCCATGCAGACGTAGTGTTCATAGGCCTGTGGATGTAGCACATGGCAGCCTTGTCTCCATCGCTCCACGGGAAAACCTCGCAGATAAAGTGGATTAGTAACCAACGCATTATCAATGTCCATTAGGATGTCATATAAAGTATAGAACCATACCCAAGTTGCCCATAGCCAAATGACTATGAGCAACCTCCAATGATACACGTAGCCTTGTAAGTTGAAGATATCTTGAGAGTTATTTCTTGGTCGTTCCTCAGCACGTGTGTAAAAAAGAAAAACATGATCCTCAGATTTAACAAAAAGTGGAAATATGGATGCACCGATAAACAGAACATATAATGAAAAGAAATCATACCATGGCTCCCTACACCAATGACTGGTATAGGCAACCTCCAAGAAAGCACGCCACTTCATCATAGTCGGAGAGTTGGTAACGTGTCAAGTATGATGTTGGCGCGTACCTCACTTGGCAACGAAGACATGGTAGCATAGTGAGAAACTCCAGATGCATGAAAGCCATGCCTTGCTACAGCATATGCGGCCGTATTTGCCTCCCGAGGACAGAATCCTAGAGTGGATGCATTAAGAGTCAAAACGTGAACCGCACGTTTTATGGCCCAATGTAGTGATCCCGTGTATCTTGATGGATTACAGACTAATTGTAGCAATTGGCGACAATCCGTTTCAACATGTAGTTCATCATAAGTCAGCGTATAATAAGTAAGGGACAACCATAAAGCCATTAATTCAGCCTGTACTGGGGAAACACAAGGCAAGGCAAAGCAAATGGCCGAGATAAAAGTCCCAGTGGCATCACGCAGAACCGCCCCCGCTGCTGCTGATTTTCGCCCAGCAGCAGCGTCGATGTTTAACTTTAATTTGCCTGTAGGTGGAAATGCCCATTTAACAACACGATGTCGTCGTAACTTTATATGTGGGGAAAACCCTGTTGTAATGAGTTGAGGAATTGGTTGAGCAAATTTCCGCCCCTGCACAGATGCACACCATGTGTATATACTCATACGAATCTGTTGATATAGTCGATTAGCCGAAAATTTTTGATCACCAAATTTTATAGATGTGTATTCTTTCCAAATCCCCCATGCTACAAAAGCTGGAACCACCACACTTAAATGACCCTGCATGGTCGCAGCTGAAGACCGACGCCACCAACAACACAGATAAGCTTGTATAGTTGCTTGACGAGGCATAGGCCCCAAAAACAAAGAAGATACCTGGGTCCACAGTTGTTGCACTGCTGGACAGTGCAAGAAAATGTGATCTCTCGTATCTGACTATTGTAAGCAGAAAGCACATTGTGATGGGTATATAGCCTGCCATACTCTAAGATTATTTGTTAGGGGAAGAGCATGACTCCAAAGGCGCCACAAAAATACCTTCACCCCTGGGGGTGAGGTTCGCCACCAGATGTACTTAGATAGATCAAATAATGGGGCGTGCGAATGGAGTAACATATAAGCTGATTTGATAGTGTATTGGCCCGCTGAGTCTGCCAACCATTGAAAATCATCCGGCTGAGGATCAACGTATTCATGCATGTAGCTGTGGATATGGCAAATGCGCTTCCAAACCGATGAATCATAAATATGTGCGTAGAATTCTGTCCTCCGACCATATTTTGCTCGACTGTATGTTGCCCATAGTGTATTAGAAGTGTGATACTTCCACCATAGTTGCCCGTCATATGCCTTTTGGACGAATTCCAAATTGCGTATGCCCAATCCGCCATTCTCAATTGGTTGACACACTTGTGACCAGGATATCCAATGATGCCTTCCATTCCATAAGAAATCTGCCATTTTCTTATTTAAAGTGTTTATAACGCTCTTAGTCAATCTAGAGCTTGCAATGATGTGAATGGGCATTGTCGCCAAAACATACCTAATAAGACAAGTCTACCAGCCATGGAGAGCAACTTCGATGACCAAGAATTAAGGCGGTTATCAAAATGGTGTAATAGAGATGTACAGTAGCGTGAACGATTGATACCCTTATATAAGTATGAGCCAAGGTACTTAATGGGTAATGAAACCAACCGCATACCAAGTTGATTCGACACTCTAGAGCCGTCAACTGTGTTTCCCACCACTATTTGACTCTTATGAAAATTTACCAATTGTCCCGATGCAGACTGATAGATATCAAAAAAATTCCGGAATTTTCGAATGTTAGATGTTGTGCCATTCAGAAAGACCACCAAATCATCTGCGAAGGCCAAATGCGAGACATGTGGCACACGTCCCAGCTGAAAACCACGTAGGTCCCCCGAATTCCTTAATGCATTCATTCCACGTGAGAATCCTTCAGAAGCCAAGATAAACAGCAAAGGGGACAGTGGATCCCCTTGCTTTACCCCGCGTGTGACTGGGAAGAAACCCACCGGTTTTCCATTAATGAGTACTGAGCATCTAGTGGCTGACAAATTATTTAAGATCATACGCACTAATTTTGCGTCAAAGCCAAACTTCAATAAAAGATGGCGCAGATATGTCCAATCCACTCGGTCAAAAGCTTTAGCCATATCTAGTTTAACTATAACATGTCCTCCACGAATTTTTTTATCTAGCATGTGAACCATTTCTTGAGCTAACAGAATATGATCCGTAATTCCCCGGCCCTTAAGAAATCCTGCTTGTTCTGGAGATATAAGTCTTGGAAGAAACTAGGATAGGCACGTTGCTAAAAGACGGGTGATGGCCTTCGCAATAAAGTTAGTCAAACAAATAGGATGAAAATCATTAAAGGATTGTGGATTCGATACCTTTGGAATGAGTGTAATAATCGATGCTGCAAGCTGGGGAGGAGGACGCACACCAATAAAGAATTCTTGAACTGCTTTATGCACATCAGACTTAATAAAATTCCAAAAAGATCGATAGAATGAGCCGGGGAAGCCATCAGGACCCGCTGCACTGGTTGGGCTAAGATACCAGACTGCTTTTTGTACTTCTTGAAGATCCGGAATAACCATCAACATGGCATTGTCCGTCGGCGTTAGTATGGTGGGAATATACTGTAGAAAAGATGACGGATCCGTTAACTGTTCTGCCGTAAATAATGTTTGGTAATAGTGGACAGCCTGCCTCTCAATATCAGCGATATTTTGATATTCCACACCATTGGAATCTAATATTCTGCTAATTGTTTGCCGCCGACGTTTTTCTTTTACAATTTGGTGGTAATACCGTGTGTTGGCATCTCCGTCCTCCATCCATTTTACGTTAGCTTTTTGCTTCCAGAACAATTTAGCTCGGTGCTGCTGTTGGACTAATGAAGCCATGCTACGATGATATAACTCACGAGACGTTTCAGACGGCTGCTGATCATATGCTTTCTCATAACGGAGGGTCTCTTATTCTGCATGATCAAGAGCATAAAAAATGTTCCCAAAGACATCCTTATTCCATTGCCTTAATTTCTGCTTGAGTTGCCGAAGTTTGCTATAGAACCCCGTCATACCTCCCGTTGTGGTAAAGGAGCCCCAATGATGTATAACAAACTGCTTAAAGTCGGAATGTGTAGTCCATACATCCAAATATCTAAACGAAGAGGTCCTAGCTGGACATTCTGCCGTACATTGAAGGTAGATAGGACAATGATCCGATCTTGTGTGATTGAGATGTTGATACGAGACTGTGGCAAAGAGATCAAAAAAATTTGACGTACATAAATATCTATCTAGCCGTCTCCAAACCCGTCCAAGTCCTCTGCCGTCACTCCATGTAAATGGTGTACCTTGAAAAGCTATTGATTGCAGCGAACATGCTGAAACACAATTATTAAAATCATGTAGTGTTCGAAGAGAAGGAGATGAACGACCTTTGTGTTCGTCCAAGGTTAAAAAGGTATTGAAATCCCCTCCTATCAGCCACGGCAAATCAATCAAAGAATGTATCTGTTGGAGATCCTCCCAAAGCGGACGACGTGCCGCAGCAGTGTGTAAGCCATAAATGAATGTACTGTAAAAACGAGCTCCAGTAGGCAGCCACTGTAATTGTAGTGAATGATTTTGAACCCCAACTCGGTCTGCTTCTAAAGCCAAAAAAGACGAACTCCAAAACATCCAAATGTTATCCTGACAAACTGATAATGCATTTGTGAAACCTAATTGTAGTCTGTAATGTACCAACGAAGATGGTCGTAACTTAGGCTCAATAATTACTAGAAGATGCGGATGATGTCTACGTTGTAATGATAATAAACGTGGTAAAGAAGTACGGATACCGCGCACATTCCAGATCATTATCTTCATTGAGTTGATAAACAGTCAAAGGAGTTGGAGATAGCCGCCCTTGATCTTGTGTGTGGTGGTGAAGAGGGCTCAAAATTACGACGATGACGACGAAGAAGCTGAGGGGGAACCTGAAACTGGTCGTCAATAGGATTTGCTGTGGGATTTGTTGGGTGAGCATCCTCAGTTGGGTTGTGATCATTAGAGATAACAGCCTGCATTATATCAGTAAGAATTTCTGTAACAATTTGTTTAGGCGTAGGATCAATGGTTACCGGTGGATGCGGTTCATATAATTCTGGAGTGACTTCACTGTCTGAGATTGAAAACAAGTTGGTTGGATGGGAGATATATGCCATAAAACTATCATCCACTCCCTGTAATCTTGCAAGATCCTGAACATATGAGACCAAATTTGGTGCTGTGAAGTCCGGGGAAGCGGACAGTGCATCAGTCTCCTTGTTCTGCTGTGGATTTGAATCCAGAGTTTTTTTCGGTGTCCACCGTTGCGCCTTTGCAGTGTCTTTTGATTTTTGTATATAATCTTTAGCCTGCGATTAAGTTTCCTTAGTAGGTGGAAGTTCAACGATTTTTCCTTCATTATTCTGGTTGCAGTCCGCAACTTTATGTCCCAGCCTGAAGCATTTCGAACAGTATGTGGGTAAATCTTCATATACAACCTGTTGCTGCACCACCCTGTTCAATGCTTGAATAAAAACTCTGCTGGGAAGTTCCTTTGAAACATCAATTTCAATACATAGACGTGCAACTGATGGTCTTATTGCTTCCGCTGTTGCCGTGTCTAATTTCATTGGATCACCCAGCATCTTGCCTATTTGCATTAACGCAGATTTCTGATGATAATGCAATGGGAGGCCTGGGAAGGACACCCAAACTGGTACAATTGGAACATCAATGGTGGGATCATACGTAGGGGTCCACTTTGTGACTCGCATATACTTTCCTGCGATCATCCAACTACGTCGGGCAAAACATCGCAAATAATCTTGTTCCTGTTGAAAGTGTAATACCACATGTTTAGCATCCAGAAGACCGACCTGCACCGATCCAAGAAAACCGATTCTGTCTATTGTCGAGCGGATTGTGGTGATCGGAGGCTTGCCATACCAAAAAGTCCCAACCAATGAGAATTTGTATGGTTCCGCTAATGACGCAATTTCTTCGTCCGTAAATGAAATCATCGGACTCCCCTTATATTTCTGCACTGTTTTCGGAGGGATCATGGCGGAGGAGGACGTGTGGAATAGCGAGGAAAACGTTTTTTTGGCCGGCAACCCCGTAGGGTTTGTAGTAGTCGGTTCCGCCATTGCCAACAGAAAAGATTGGTTTTTTATGACAAAAACGAAGAAATATGGCGTTAACTTCCGAAGAATGATTGAGAGTGGAGAAGATGTCGGCGGAAGCTGAGGCTTCCGGCCGACCTAGTAACTATGGACGCCGATCATCACCTGTTATATATATATATATATATATATATATATATATATATATATATATATATATATATATATATATATATTTAAAATGGCGTGTGAAAAGGGTGTGGAGGACTTTCCTTTCTTCAACTTGTTGCCTTTGTGCCTTTTCCAAATATGGCTTCCCTTAATGAACTACTTAGTTTATTTAACTAAGTACTTCACTTAATGAACTAGTTTAGTTCATTAATGATGGCACCTGAAAATAGTTCAAACACAAAAAATGCTTGCCATTTGATGTAAGCTTTAAAGCTTCATGGCTCATTAGTATGACAACATTTTATATGAACTACATAAGGCAAGTTTTATGCAGCAATGTGTCATGTCATGAAATATGTCATGCATTTCTTTAATACACGTTTATTTAAATCATTCATTTTGTAATCACTCAAACCCCTTTTTCTCTACATATATATATAAATATGTTAAAAATGTGTGGAGAGGGTGAAGAGAACTTTCCATTCTTCAACTTGTTGCCTTTGTGCCTTTTCCAAATATAGCTTCCTTTAATTAACTACTTAGTGTATTTAACCAAGTACTTCACTTAATGAACTAGCTTAGTTCATTAATGATGGAACCTGAAAATAGTTCAAACACAACAAGTGCTTGCCATTTGATGTAAGCTTTAAAGCTTCATGGCTCGTTAGTACGGCAACAATATATATGAACTATATAAGGCAAGTTCTATGCAAAAAACGTGTCATGTCATAAAATATGTTATGCATTTCTTTAATACACGTTATTTAAATCATGCATTTTGAAATCACTCAAACCCCTTTTTCTCTACAATCTCCCCCTTTTGATGATTTACAAAATAACCTACATTCATGATTTAAATCTTGTCGCTCCCCCTCCAACCGTGCACAAATTCAAATTTGAATTTTGAATTCTCTCCCCCTTGATTTGTGCAATTGATCTTTCTCTCTCCCCCTTAAATCATGCATTCTCTCGCCCTTTATTTTGGAAATACAATCAAAAGCGCATGTAAAGAAGAAAAAATCACACATTTTAAATAATCTCAAAGGTGTGTTCTTAAAGGTTATTTATTCAACCCTTTGAGAGTGTCCCTTTTGGTACCCAAATTTGGGTGGCCTATCTAGGTCTTCCAAAAGGTGAGAAAGGTGTTGAAAACGTAACATAATATACGTTAGGGGCAAATGCGTTTGGCCTTTGGCCTAGAATCCCATCATGCATATAATATGGTTTTCGTTTTTGGTTTGCATGCACGGGAAGTGATCTAGATGCATTTTTATGATATGAATGTCGCATATGCATCAGTGACTTTCTATATGGCACATGATTTCTCTTTGTATGATAAGAAGCATGATGAGATGAGATGAGTGGTGTACTAGTCTTCTTCTCATATTTATACGGCACATAATTATACTTCATATGATATGAAGAAGAGATATGACGAGTGAGGGGAGAGGGGGTCTTTGCGTTACATTAGGCGCTACGCATGCCTTTGATGTGTCTACTTTCTTAGACAAAACAATCTTGGATGGTTTAGATGATGCTTCGTTTGTCTCACTGTATCCTAATTCAGTTTTATCACTGTCATGTTTTTGTGATAAAATAATGCGATCTAGCATGTTAGATCCCGTATCAAATTGTTTTCTAGTCTTTTCTAGATCTTCGTTTCTTGATTTCAACTTTGAAATCTCGGCTTTCATTTTAGTGTTCTCGGATGTCAATGATGAAATTTCAGTCTTTAATGCATTAATGATGCATGACGACTCTTCTTTTGAATCGTTTAATTGAGAAACAAGGTTCGTGTTAGAAGATTCTAACAACTTCTTGTCTTCAATTAGTTGTTTCTTTTCTTTTGCAAGAGTCTTTGAAAACTTATGCAACTCTAAATATTGACTAAATAAATCATCGTAAGAACATTCAGAATCAGAATCAGAGTTGGAAGATAACTCATTTCATGCTTTAGATGTAAAGCATACTTGTGCCTTTTGTTCTTCCGTATCATCAGTTTCAGAGTCGGATATGTCACTCCAAGTGGAGGCTTTGAAGGCTCTTCTCCTTTGTTTAGGTTCTGAGACGAGTCTAGTTTTGGTCCGATCCTTGTCAAGGTATTTGTTTGTTTGTTTGTCCTTGTTCGGGCAATCATATGACAAGTGTCCAGGTTGTCCACATTCATAACACTTTATTTCCTTATTTTTATTTTTATGATCCTTAGATGAAGTAGACTTATGTTTAATCGATTTTCTCAAGTTTTTTCTTAATCTTTTAGCCATCATGATTAAATCCTCATCATCGGAATCTATGTCACTATCATCTATGACGTATTCATTTGATTTAAATGCTATAGCCTTATCATTTTTGGAAATAGACTCAGAATGTCTTAAAAGTGAGTTTGTTTTCATATACCTTTAAAGAACCGATTAGTTCCTCCATTTTTATTGATTTGGTTTCCTTACTTTCCTCTATTGCTGTAACTTTAGGGTCCAATTAAGACGGAAGACTTCATAGTACCTTTTGGACCTTTTCCTGCATGGAGAAAGCTTTGCCAAGAGACTCAAGAGAATTATAGATGTTAGTCAATCGTAAATCCATCTCAACAATAGACTCATTTGGCAATAATTTAAAGGACTCAAGTGTGGACATAAGCATATTAATCTTGGACTCCTTTACTTGGCTAGTCCCTTCATGTTTCATTTCAAGAATTTTCCACATCTCTTGTTCTTGTCTTTTGTTTGTTCTCTTCATTCATTTTTATCCAAGCTTGGCTTATGTGGATGCCTTTACTCGTTTGTTTAATCTGCAAGCCAAGAAAGTAGTTCAATTCGCCAACCATAGACATTTCAAATTCGGATTTCATGCAAATTTTCAAAATCTTCAACAAGTTTATGAGAAGTGGAGCCGAAAATGATGTCATCAACGTAAATTTGAATAATAAGTAAATCCGATTTATCTTGTTTTAAAAATAAAGTACTATCTATAGTGCCTCTTTTAAAACCATTTTCTAAAAGAAAATTAGCAAAACGATCATACCATGCTCTAGGTGCTTGCGTTAGACCGTATAGTGCCTTCTTTAGTTTGTACAGGTGATCGAGACGTTTCAAATCTTTAAAACCGGGTGGTTGTTTCACGTATACCTCTTCTTGTATAAATCCATTTAAGAATGCACTTTTTACGTCCATTTGATAAAGTTTAAAATCTTTCATGCAAGCAATAGCAAGTAAAAGTCGTATGGCTTCTGTGCTAAGGGTGCAAATGTCTCATTATAATTACTTCCTTCTTCTTGATTATATCCTTGTGCTACAAGTCTAGCTTTATTTCTAACAACTTTTCCTTCTTCATTCATTTTATTTCTAAACACCCACTTTGTGCCTAGTATAGTCTTATCTTGTGGTCGTGGCACCAAATCCCATACGTCATTTCTAACAAATTGATTAAGTTCATCATGCATAGCATCAATCCAAGAAGAATCACTCAAAGCATAATGCACATTTTTAGGTTCAATTTCTGAAATCATGGCATGAAATTGATTTATTTCATCCGGATTTATTCTTCTACGTGGTCGCACACTATGATTGATATCGCCTATAATGAGATCGTGTGAGTGATCACTATGCCATTTTGGTTGATTATTTTCTATGTTCTCATGAATTTCTAAGTGATCATGCATTTCTAGTGTATCATGCATATCATGCGTGTCATCATCATCATTCAACACGGGTTTCAATTCGAAATCATCGTCATATTTTTTATCTTTATCAATCTCACCAAATTCATTAAATTTCACATGAATGGATTCTAGAATTTGTCTAGTGAGAGGATCATAACAGCTATATGCTTTTGAATTCACAGAATATCCAACAAAGATGCATTCAATTGATTTAGATTTAAACTTATCCAAATTATGTTTCGTATTTAACACAAAAAATTTACAACCAAACACACGTAAACAGTCAATTTTAGGCATGCGATCATTTAATATCTCATAAGGCGTCTTATTTATTTTCTTTCTAATTGACAAACGATTAACTATGTAGCATGCACAATTTACGGCTTCCGCCCACAAAAATCTAGGCAATTTATTCTCGTACAACATGGTTCTAGAAATTTCTTGTAATGTCCTATTCTTTCTTTCTACTACTCCATTTAAATGTGGAGTTCTAGGTGGCGAAAACTCGTGTTTAATTCCTTTTTCTTCGCAAAATAAAATCATGTCCTTGTTTTTAAATTCACCGCCTCTATCACTTCTTATCTTTTTCACATTGACACCATATTGATTTTCAAGTTGTTTTATTAGTTTCGCAATCTCAATGGCACTATCATCCTTATGTGCAAGATATAAAGTCCAAGTATAACGAGAAAAATCATCAACAATCACACAAGCATAATGACGTCCACCAAGACTCATAGTGCGATTAGGACTAAACAAATCAATATGTAACAATTCTAAAACTCTAGTCGTGCTTGTTTCATTTTTAGGTTTAAGTGACTCGCATGTTTGTTTGCATTTTATGCAAGATTCACACAACTGAAAGTTGTCTAAATCAAGTGTAGGCAATCCTCGTATTTGGTTCTTTCATTGGAGTTTTTCAAGTGTAGAAATGCCTATGTGTCTTAAACGTCTATGCCACAAATTTACGTTAGGTTCATTTGACATGAAACACTTAACCTTAGCATCTACCGTATCATCCATAGAAAGTGTAAAGATGTTTCCTTCCTGTTTTCCTTTAGCACTACTTCTCCATTTTTATTTATGATATTGCAATATGGATGAGTAAAGCACACATCGAAACCATTATCAATAAATTGTGAAATGCTAAGAAGATTATAAGACAAGTTGCTTACCAAAAAGACGTTGGAGATTTGAAGGGTGCTTGGGTTTCCAATTGTACCTTTTCCGATGATCTTGCCTTCATTGTTGTCTCCAAAGTCACGGATCCGCCTTTTGTGACCTTCTTCAATTTAGTGAACAAGCTCGAGTCACCCGTCATGTGCCTCGAGCAACCACTGTCAAGGAACCACTTGATAGATGTATCTTTTGATGTGTGGGTTCCCTGCAATGTACAAAAGTGATTTAGGTACCCTTTTAATTTTGGGTCCTTACGAGTTAGTTATTCACCTCTTAGTAAAAGTACCTTTCGGTACCCATACTTGGGTGATCCTTCTCGGTCTAGCAAATGGCAAGAATGTAGATGAAGGTGAAATGTAGTAGATATGTGGTGAGTGAACTTTGGACCTTTGGCCGAGAACTCCTTTATATGCATCATATTGATTTCGTTTTTGATATTTCCTTGTGTTGGTGTGCATAGTGCGTGATCTAGATGGATGAAATGAATGTCGTGTATGCATCACTTGTTTCTTCTCATATCTATATTTCACATAATTATATTTCTCATGATATGAAGAAGAAGTATGATGAGATGAGGGGAGATGGGGTCTTTGCGTCATCTTAGATGCCGTATTTGCTTTTGGAGTATCTACTTTCTTAGACAAGATAAACTTGGTTGGTTTAATGGATACTTTGTTTGTTTCAATGTATCCTTATCCCGTTTTATCACTATCATGCTTTTGTGATAAAATAATACGATCTAGCATGTTAGATCCTGTATCAAACTGTTTCATCATTTTCTCTAAGTCTGTATTCCTTGATTTCAAATTTGAAATCTCGGATTTCATTTCATTATTTTGCATGGTCAATGATGAGATCTCTGTCTTTAATGCATTAATGATGCATGACGACTCTTCTTTTGAATCGTTTAATTGAGCGACGAGATTCTCGTTAGAAGATTCTGACAGCTTCTTGTCTTCAATTAATCGCTTCTTTTCTTTTGCGAGTCTTAGTAAATTTATGCAATTCTAAGTACTGACTAAAAAGTTCATCATAAGAAGGCTCAGAGTCAGAATCAGAGTCAGATGATACCTCGTTTGATGCTTTGGACACAAAGCATACTTGTGCAGTCTCCTCTTCTATCTCAGTCTCGGAATCAGATGTATCACTCCAAGTGGAGGCCTTGAGAGCTCTTTTCCTTTTATTAGGTTCTGAGACGAGTCTATTCTTAGTCCGTTCTTTGTCAGGGTGTTTGTTGGTTTGCTTGTCCTTATTAGGGCAGTCATATGATAGATGTCCAAGTTTACCGCATTCGTAACATTTAACATCCTTGTCATTTGTCTTGTTCTTATTTCTTTTAGTCGAAGTAGCCTTAGTTTTGTTTCTAAATGACTTTCTCATGAATTTTCTTAAGCCTTTAGCCAATAAAATTAAGTCATCGTTATTTGATTCAGAATCACTATCATCTACGTGATCGGAAGAAGTAGAGACATATTCATTTGATTTAAATGCAATAGCCTTACCTTGTTTTGATGATGTGTCCGATTTTCTTATGGAGAGTTTGTTCTCATATACCTTAAATGATCCAATTAGTTCTTCCATCTTAATCGATTTAGTTTCTTTGCTTTCTTCTATGGCCGTTACTTTGGGGTCCCAATCGGATGGAAGGCTTCGCAAGACCTTGTATACCTTTTCCTTCATAGTGAAGGATTTGCCAAGAGACTCAAGAGAATTGTAAATGTTAGTCAAGCGAAGATCCATATCAACGATAGATTCATTTGGCAATAATTTAAATGACTCGAGTGTGGACATAAGCATGTTGATCTTGGACTCTTTTACTTGACTAGTGCCTTTGTGTTTCATTTCAAGAATTCTCCACATTTCTTGAGCACTAGAACAATTTGAAACATAGCTAGATTAACTTTTACTTAGTCCATTTAGAAGTAATTGCATAGCCCTAGCGTTCATGCTCAGTCTCTTTTTATCATCACTAGTGTACTCTTGTCTAGGCTTAACGACCTCTAGTGTGACTCCATCTACAGTGGATAATTTTGATGGAACAAATGGACCATCTTCTATAATTGACCAAAGATCAATATCAATTGTCATAAGGAAAGGTTTCATTCTTAACTTCCATTGAATGAGAAGACTCACCGTCAAAGAGATGAGGCCTTTGACTGAACATACCTTCTTGCTCGGTTTTGAAGTTTGTGGTTGTCATCTCACTTAGATCGTTGGATCCTTTAGTTGTGAGTGTTCCTACACTCTGATACCACTTGTAGGATCTGCAAGGCACCACTAGAAGGGGGGTTGAATAGTGGGTGCGAAAAATGTGATTTTTAAAATTGTTTTAAACTAAAAACCCAACTTCTGAAAGCAGTTTCTGTTTTCAGAATCAGTTTTGAAACGTTTTGAAAACTAGGTTGCAAGTCTTCAAAAATTCTAAAATTTGAAGAACACTTAGTCTCAGATGTTCTGAGTATCTCCTAAAAATTTGAGTTTTAGGCTTGAATCTTTGATTGGTATATGTGTAGTGTTGAGTTGATGGATTAAGCATGAATTTTTAGTGAGGATTAGGCCTGGAATGATTGGGATGAAGTTTGGGAACGATTGGAGTTTTGGTTCTGTAGTTTCTACAGAAATCGCAGAGTTTCTTTTCTGGAATCCCAGACATCGATTGATCGATGCAGGGTATGATGTGACATCGATCGATCGATGTAGAAGGGTGGAGAGACTGATGTGAGACAGAAAGTATTCTGATGGACTTCGATCGATCGATGTGAGGGTATGAAGTCACATCGATCGATCGATGTAGGCTGAGGGAGAGACTGATGTGAGACAGAAAGTTTTCTGATGGACATCGATCGATCGATGTGAGGGTATGAAGTCACTTCGATCGATCGATGTAGGGTATGATGCAAGGCAGAAAGTTTTCTGATAGACATCGATCGATCGATGTGAGGGTATGAAGTGACATCGATCGATCGATGTAGGGGATGATGTTATACAGTTTTGTGGGAAAACAAAGGAAGGAAAAGGGAAGCTAGAGGACAAATTTGGGGGACACTAGAGGCTTCTTAGGACCTGATTGAGGTAGTGTAAGTCTTGGGAACACGACCTAGGATGGTGAACCAACGGTGAGGACTTCGTGGGGTATTTGAATTAAACTTCAGCGTGAATGAACTAAGGGGTAAATGATGAATGTTTGAGGCTTTGATAAGGTTCAAATGGAACATGTGAGGGTGTCTACCTCATCCCTTTTATCCCTAGTATGAATGTTCATGTGAGGTAGACTTGAGAATGTAATGATACGCATGAATGTGTGAATGAGATGAGCCTCGAGTGATTGTATGATATGTTGGTTGTGCATTTTTGCATCATGGCACTTGCATTTGCATTATGATTTGACAAGATCTGTGCCTTGTCACAGGGTATAAATTTTACGAAATGAGCTGTGATGCGTTACAGGGTATAAAGACAAGTTGTAACCATCACAGGGTATAAATTGAGCTGTAATGTGACACAGGGTATAAAGACAAGTTGTGAAACATCACAGGGTATAAAGTTAAGCTGTGGTGCGTCACAGGGTATAACGACAAGTTGTGGCCCATCATAGGGTATAAAGTTAAGCGACCGGACATTAAGACATGCATTGCACTGTTTTTGAAAAGTGAAGCATAATTTGAATTGTCATGCATCACGTGAGTCGTTTTGGTATGATTGACTTGTAAGTGTTTTGTTATTGAACTGCCTACTACTTATTCGTTGTTGTTCTTTGTTTCTGTTGTGCTGGCAACTTATGATCTTTAAATTATACAAGACATGTGCCCCATTATCCCTTGATATAGATATTACTCATGTCTTGCCATGTGTTGATCCCGTATGTCTTATAAGCGGGTTACTTGCTAGCGTTTTTTTGCTAAGAGTTCTACTCGTTGTCGTGCAGATGAGCCCGGTTATGACATGATTTTCATAGAAGATGAGGGCGAGTGGGCTGAATGGGGTGCTTAGAGATTATCTTGGGATTTGTCAAAGACTGTTTCTTATTAACTTAACTTTCATTCATTCATTTGAGGATTTAGTTGGCTGCGACCACGAACAATCTTTTGTAATTACATTATATCTTGATGTACGGATTTGATGGTTTAGATCTATTTTACACATGTTTCCGTGCTTGCTCTCTTACGTCATTGATGATGTGTATCCGAGAGATGAGACGTCTTGTAGTCCTCTCAATAGGCTACGACGGGTGCACTGGCTCGGTTCCGCTGTCCGGGCCGTGGCGCTACAGGTGGTATCAGAGCCTAGGCTTCAGATCTAGCTCGGAGACTTAGGCTGTGTCATATAGAGTCTTAAGCTATGATTTTGACTTAAGTTGATCCGTAGGTCTAAGTATTTGATCCTATATATAAGTTGGATTGGGTTGGGTGTGAGCAAGTGCGATATAAATTAATTAAAGACTAGACTATTTGTTTTCCCTTAACGTATGCAAGTTCGATCCATGTAACATGTAGGAGCTTTCAGTATTATCTTTGAAATTGCTGAATGCTAATAAGCGCTGATCTTGCAGAAAGACGCCTCCTAGAAGGGATAACTCTAGAAACGGTGGCAACGGAAATGAGAACCCACAGCCACCACAGATGGTAATGCCCCAGGCACTAATGGACGCCATAACGGTGATTTCACAGAGTGTTGCTCAGCAGCAGTAGTAGCCTCCTCCTCCACCACCGCCCCAGCACGGTATGCGGTATTATATTATAGAGGTGCGAAAGATGCATGCCCCAACCTTTGAGGGGACCACTAATTCAGAGGTGACAGAATTCTGGTTGGACGAGGTAGAAAAGTGCTTCAGGCTAGTGCAGATGCCTGAAGAGCACAAGGTGGATGTGGCCACGCCTTTGCTGAGTGGCCGGGCTAACGCATGGTGGAATGGTATGCTTCCTAAGATGACTCCCCCATCTTGTGGAGACAGTTTGTCGAGGCTTATAAAGATTACTACGTGCCTGAGACTGCTATTCTGGAGAAGATGAGGCAGTTTGATAACTTGGAGCAAGAAAGGATGTCCATTTTGGATTACGCCGACAGGTTCCATGCCTTGGGAAAATTCACACCCATGGTATTGGAAAATAACCAGATGAAGATGCTCAAGTTTGAGCAAGGTTTGAACCCCCGCATTCGGACAGCTATAGCGGGGTCTAGTCTGAAAACTTTTGAGGAGATGTTGGATGCCTGTTATCGGGTGGAAAGTGATATGCGCAGATCACAGCCTAGAGAGGTCCGTGATGAAACAAGCAAGAGGCCCAGGGATGAGAGAAGTGGAAGTAGACCCGGACGATGGGTCAAAATTCCTAGAAGAGGTCAGATGGTAAGTTCCAACGACCACCGCAGCAAAGCCAGCCTGACCGATCGGCTTCAGGTGTATGTCTCCACTGCCAGAAGAACCACGTTGGGGAATGCTAGAAGAAAACAGGGGCTTGTTTCAAACATGGTAAAACAGACCACAGAATCAAGGATTGCCCCGAGTGGAAGCAAAAGCCACAGGGGGAAGCAGGGCCGTCGCAGCAACAAAGGGGTAGGCCCAAACCTAATGCGAGGGTACATGTCATGACTAACGCTGAAGTGCAGGAGAGCACTGACGTTTTGATAGGTACAATTCAAGTTAATATCTTAGTTGTTTAAGTTGCATTTTAGTCGTTTAAGTTGAAATTGAATGTGCTATACATGAAAACCTTAATATGCTATATTCTTTGTGTTTAGGTGCGATTCTAATTAATAAAGTGCCTGCAAACGTATTGTTTGATAGTGGAGCGAGTCACTCGTTCATATCTAAGAGATTTGTCAGAGGACTTGACTGTCTACCCGAGTGGCTTGAAACCCCTTTCAGGGTGCAGGCAGCTGGTGAACAAGTATTGGTTTCACACCACCAATATGAAGACTGTGAATTGGAGTTGGATGGGAGGGTGTTTCCTGTTACATTGGTCCCAATTGCGATGAGGGATTTCGATGTGATATTGGGCATGGATTGGCTGACCAAGTATCATGCCAATATCGACTGCAGACTGAAGCTAGTAACTGTCAAAGATCCCGAAATGAATGAAGTGACAGTTCAAGGGAACACCAAAATAACGAAAGCCCCGAAGAAAATATATTTGACGGCGATCAAGGCTTTCAAGGCTTTGAAGAAGGGAGCGGAGGGACTTATGGTGTATGCTTTGGTCGCGAAGCAAGAGATTCCCTCCATAGATCAGATTCTGGTAATCAATGAATTTAAGAACGTATTCCCTGATGATTTGCTGGGAGTTCCACCATCAAGAGAAGTGGAGTTCGAAATCAACTTGATTCCTGGTGCGGAACCTATATCTAAAGCACCTTACAGAATGGCTCCAACTGAGCTTAAGGAGCTGAAGGGACAACTTCAGGAGTTGTTAGATAAGAAGTTGATTCGTCCCAGTGTATCACCTTGGGGAGCTCCAGTATTATTTGTGAAGAAGAAGGATGGCAGCATGCGGTTATGTATTGATTACCGAGAGTTGAACAAAATCACCATCAAGAACAAATATCCTTTGCCAAGGATTGAGGATTTATTCGATCAACTAAAAGGAGCCCGATGGTTCTCAAAGATTGATCTTTGTCAGGGATATCATCAGTTGCTCATGAAAGCAGGTGACGTCCCTAAAACAGCTTTCCAGACTAGATATGGGCATTATGAATTTTTGGTGATGCCTTTTGGGCTGACTAATGCCCCAGCAGCTTTTATGGACTTGATGAACACCGTGTTCCGAGAGCAGTTGGATGAATTCGTGGTGGTATTCATCGATGATATGTTGGTCTACTCTCCCAATGAGCAAGCCCATGCAGAACACCTAAGAGTGGTGTTGGAAATTTTGAGGCAGCAGAAGCTATACGCCAAATTCAGCAAATGTGAATTTTGGCTAAGAAGTGTAGCCTTTCTCAGTCACGTAATTTCGGAGGATGGGATCTCAGTGGATCCTAAGAAGGTGGAAGCCATTACGGAATGGCCAAGGCCTACAAATGTAACCGAAGTCAAAAGCTTCCTAAGCCTGGCAGGCTACTATAGGAAGTTTGTTGAGAGATTTTCGACAATAGCAGTTCCATTGAGTCGACTTACTCAAAAAAAGACTAAGTTTGAGTGGACTGCTGAATGCGAGCAGAGTTTTTCGGAACTCAAGAAGAGATTGACCACTGCCCCGGTGTTGGCGCAACCCTCCGGTACCGACGGTTTCGTGATCTATAGTGATGCGTCCAAGAAAGTACTAGGTATGTACATCATTACAACTAATGCATTGTATATACATATGCCAGTCTTAAACTAACTTTCTGTTTATAGGTTGTGTTCTGATGCAAAATGGACGAGTTATCTCGTACGCGTCGAGACAGTTGAAACCATATGAACAGAATTACCCGACGCATGACTTGGAGCTTGCAGCTGTAGTATTTGCTCTTAAGATCTGGAGGCACTATTTGTATGGAGAGAAATGTGCAGTGTTCACGGATCACAAGAGCCTGAAGTATTTATTCTCACAAAAGGAGCTTAACATGAGATAAAGAAGATGGTTGGAATTACTCAAAGATTATGACTTAACCATCAACTATCATCCGGGTAAAGCAAATAGAGTGGCAGACGCGTTGAGCAGAAAGTCTAGTCACGTCAGACAGTCCCTGTTGGAAAGGGAGATTGAGGAGTTTGGTCTCGATGTGGTGGACTCAGCGGCGAATGTTCTCACAACTCTGTCTATCAGTCCAGACTTGGTAATAGAATTAAAGGAGCGCTGTATGATGATGCAACACTGAGAGAAATCCGCGACAAATTGTATACGGGACCAGTAAAAGATTTCTAGTTGAAAGAAGATGGAAGTCTATGGTTCCAGAATCGGTTATGCGTACCAGGTAAGGATGAACTTCGGAGAGAATTGCTATGCGAAGCGCATAACTCGAGGATGTCTATTCACCCCGGAAGCACAAAAATGTACAAGGACCTCAAAAGGAATTATTGGTGGATAGGGATGAAAAGAAATGTCGCGAAGTATGTTGAGAGGTGTCTAGTGTGCCAACAAATTAAAGTAGAACACCAACGACCTGGTGGTTTGATGATGCCACTTGAGATTCCTGAATGGAAATGGGAATACGTAACGATGGACTTCGTGATGGGATTACCACGAACCCAAAGTGGTAATGACATGATTTGGGTTATCGTGGACCGTTTGACTAAGTCAGCACGCTTCCTGGCTATGCCACACAGTACCCCGTACGAGAAATTGGTAAACTTGTACGTGGACAACATTGTGAGTCTACATAGAGTTCTTGTCAGCATTGTGTCAGACCGTGATTCTAGATTTACTTCTAAGTTTTGGATGGCATTTCAGAAAGTGATGGGTACTGAGCTAAGAATGAGTACCGCTTATCATCCTCAGACAGATGGACAGTCGGTGTCATACCCTGTGATTTTTGAGTTCAACGTCAAATAATTCTAAAACAACTTAAAATACAACTATAATAATTATGTATGTTTATGAGGACTAGTGAAATAAAATGTAAGTGGATAAATAGTCAAAAGTTGGAAAATTGCCAAAATTGCCCCTCTCCCCCAATTAAATGTTGAGGGAGTTGCACAAATCATGCACAACTCCCCATTAAGGCCATGAAACTGCCAGTTACAACACAAAAGAGAGGGGGAAAACGTCTAAGAGAAGGAGGAGAAAGGAAGAGAAAAGAGAAAGGAGAAGAAGAGAAGAAGAGAAGGAAGAAAGAGCGGCCAATCTAGGTTCAACCTTTTCCGAAATCCTGCAGTACACTCGTAAAGCTATCTAGAAACAAAGGCCAATAATCTTTCTATACGCTTTACGCAAGTTTTGATTCTATAGGCCTTATGTTCTTATAAAGAGAAAATCCGGGTCACACATTAGTAACTTTGATTTGTTGATGTTAAATGCTTTACTCTATGTAATTGTTGTTGTTGATGGAGTAAATCATGTTCTTTGGGCCAAATTCTGAAAATGATTATGTTGTGATCTTTCTTGACAAACATGCCCTTCAACTGTGATCTTTGGTGTAAATATCGCTTTATGATAGGTTACTGAATTTTTCAACTTTTGTCTTAGATGATTTAAGATAAATGGAGAAAGGTTGAGGGTGAAGAAGGTGTCTTGATGCAAATAGAGTGTGGGTTAGAAGATTGATGATTCATTAGAGATGTGAACAATAGAAGGTTTAAGGTTGATGCAAACCGATAGATGTAAGGATTAAACTCATGTTAGCTGTATGTTAAGCATGATGAATCTAGGTGCTAAGATGGATCTTGAAGTGATATAAACATGAAAGGGTTGAAGGAGGAAGGTGATGGGAGGAAGTTACTGCAGAAAATTGCAGTTCTGAAACCGTCAGAACACTTCGAACACCTACTTTAGGCGCTTCAAGTCACATTAGGCGCCTAAAGTAGGCGTTCAATGTGTCCAAGAGCATCTCCATACACTTCAAACACTTACATTAGGCGCTTCATGTCACATAAGGCGCTTCATGTATGCGTTCGATGTGTCACAGCACATTAGGTGTTCGATGTCACATAAGGTGCTTCATGTAGGCATTCGATGTATACCAGCACATTCTAGAACACTTCGAACGCCTAGTATAGGCGCTCCAAGTCACTTTAGGCGCCTCAAGTAGCGTACCAAGTGTACTGGAAGTCTCTTTGACCCACTAAGCGCCCCATGTTTGTGTGATAACTATATTCTCTTCCTTTGATAATAAAATACGAGGGTATTTGAGGTGTACTTGAGGTGTAAACTTTAAGTGTGAATGAGTAAGGTTAAGTATGTATTCGAAGTGAATTTACGATACGAACGGGCATGAAATGGTACGAATGGGGTGTGTTTGAGTTGTAAACATTAAGGGTGAATGAGCAAAGTTAGGTATGAATTCAAAGTGAGTTAACGATATGAAAGGGCATAATGGTACGAATAGGGTGTGTTTGAGGAAGTATGATTGAGCAAGGTTAAGTGTGAACTCGATATGATTTTTGTAATACTAAAGAGCAAGAAAGGGTACGAGCATGGCGTGATTAAGCTTCAAGACTTTGTACTTGATATGTAAAGTGTGTATGCATGTTTATATGTTTGATATGATGTTTCATAAGCATTCTGCATCATGACATGAACACTTTGCATTTCGACATGAGTTTCGTTTTGCGAAAAGAATACGTGTTTGAAAAGAATATTAAAGTTTTCGAAAAGCAACTATGGCTGCTGGTTGATCGCAGGGTATAAAAGTCACGCCTGCAAAAGCAGTGTATAAAAGCGTGATCTGTGAATCAACAGCAGGGTATAAAGTATTTTATGGGGCCAGGGACCTATCAGCACGGAAAATAAAGTTATTTTGTGGGGTCGTGGACCTATCAGCACGGATATATGATATATGTAATGGGGTCGTGGACCTATCAGCACGAATATATGATATATGTAATGGGGCCGTGGACCTTTCAGCACGGGGTATACAGTTATATGTTATGGGGCCGTGGACCTTTCAGCACGGGGTATAAAGTTATATGTTATGGGGCCGTGGATCTTTCAGCATAGGGTATAAAGTTCTGTTTGCTGTGGACTGATCACCCACAGGGTATAAAGTTCTGCTACGCGAAGAATATGATAAGAAGTATTATGAAAAGTTTTGTGAAATGACACGCATGACATGTTTACGAAAGAAGACATATGCATGTGTGTTGTGTGTGGTTTTCAAGAAGTACATGCATCATGTTACACGAAGCATAAGATTTGACATGCAAGAAATGTTTCTAGCATATGTTCTGTTTATGTAGTATGTTTGGCTCTACATGTGTTGGTTTCATTTTGTGTGTTAATTATGTGGCTTATATGGATTTGATGACTTGTTATAAAGATGTTATTTGCCAACCCGAGTACCTTATTTTGGGTATTGATTTATATACTGGTGACTCGTCGTGTGTGATCCCGTAAGGTGTATAGACGGGTTACTTGCTGGCGATGTTTTCGCTAAGAACAATTACTCTATCTGCTTTTCAGGTGAACCAAAATACAAGATGATTTTTGTAGAAGATATCAGCGAGTGGGCTTATTGGGTCGATAGTCACTAAAATGGACGGGCTTACAGTCCTTATCCTTTAGTTGAGGGATTTACTGTTAAAACTTTGTATCGAAAGATACTTTAGACACTCTCCCTTACACGTATTATTTCCGCTGTGTTTCATTTGGGATACTATTGTTATTGAAGTTTTTAATTCTACAACGTTTTTGCTGATTTATCTTACGTCAGGAATGACGTGTGCTTGATCCGCTTTGACGCTTCGTAGTCCTCGTAGTAGGCTACGACGGGTGTACTGGTACCGATGTCTAGTATCGGGCCGGGGCGCTGCAGTCTGAGAGGACCATCCAGACTTTAGAAGATATGTTGAGGGCTTGTGCTCTGGATTTTAAAGGAAACTGGGATACTATGCTGAAGCTGATGGAGTTCTCATACAATAATAGCCATCACAGTGCAATCGGCATGGCACCGTTTGAGGCTCTCTATGGACGGAAGTGTAAAACCCTATTTTGTTAGGACGAAGTTGGGGAACAGACAATTACTGCCCCAGAATTGGTTGAGCTGACCATGGGTAAACTGAAGATTATAAGAGGAAGATTAAGGGTGGCCCAAGACCGCGGCAAAAGTTGGGCAGATTCCAAAAGAAGGCCCCTAGACTTTGAAATTGGTGAAAAGGTCTATTTACGAGTCTCGCCCACGAAAGGAGTTGCAAGATTTAGGATGAAAGGCAAGCTAAGCCCTCGATATATTGGTTCATACGAGGTGCTTGGTAAATTTGGTGAAAGAGCATATCGGTTAGCTTTGCCTCCGAGTTTGTCGCAAGTCCATAATGTATTTCATGTGTCTCAACTAAGGAAATACATATCGGACACGAGCCATGTCCTTGAGACTCAACCATTAGATGTTAGAGAAGATGTCACATATGAAGAACATCCAATAAAGACTGTGGATAAGAAAGATCAAGTCCTACGCAAGCGCAAGATTCCATATGTCAAATTTCAATGGAGTAATCATACGGAGCGTGAAGCCACATGGGAGCTTGAGGAGCAAATGAAAGAGTTATATCCACATCTTTTCCAATAAGGTACGTCAGTTTCGAGGAAAAAACTTTTTGTAAACAGGGGTGGAATGTTATGCCCCGCACCCTCCGTAGAATAATTAAAGGATAAAAAGAAGTAAAATGAAATTAATGGTAATTAATAGCATTAAATTAAGAATTTAAATATTATAATTAATTGGTATTTATTGAGGGAATTAAATAATAGAATATAATTTAGAAATTCTAATTTCACCCCTACCCATATTAAAACTGACAGAACCTCAGTTTCTCTATTCATTCAGAGAAACCGACGTCCTCCCCCTCTTCTCCATACGCGACTTTTCTCTTCTCCAACCCTAGGTGAAGAACTCTTCAAGAACCAATTCGATCTTTGTCCGTTCTTCAATCCATCTCCTAGTAATCAAAGACAAGTAATCTACGTATGAGTTCCTACGATTTGCGAAAGAAAAGGCCTATATTTGCTATCAAAATGGATCACCATGTAGTAGTTTCTCTTTGTTGATCTATAAGTGATGTATGTGTTATGGATTTGAGGTTTTGGCCACTATATGTTGAAAATCGTTTTGTTGTTGATTATGTGAAATCTTGCAAATCCCAATCCCTTGAACCCTCTCCTTGCTGCTATTTTTGATTGAATGGAGAAAGGATTGAAAGGTAGGATTTTTGGGTTTGTTTTGGTGGATTATTTGAGTTTTAGGCTTGAATCTTTGATTAGTATATGTGTAATGTTGAGTTGATGGATTAATCATGAATTTTTAGTGAAGATTAGGCCTGGAATGATTGGGATGAAGTTTGTGAACGATTGGAGTTTTGGTTCTGCAATTTCTGCAGAAATCACAGAGTTTCTTTTCTGGAATTGCAAACATCGATCAATCGATGTCAGGGTATGATGTGACATCGATCGATCGATGTAGGAGGGTGTAGAGACTGATGTGAGACAGAAAGTATTCTGATGGACTTCGATCTATTGATGTGAGGGTATGAAGTCACATCGATCGATCGATGTAGGCTGAGGGAGAGACTGATGTGAGACAGAAAGTTTTCTGATGGACATCTATCGATCGATGTGAGGGTATGAAGTCACTTCGATCGATCGATGTAGGGTATGATGTAAGGCAGAAAGTTTTCTGATGGACATCGATCGATCGATGTGAGGGTATGAAGTGACATCGATCGATCGATGTTGGGGATGATGTTATACAGTTTTGTGGGAAAATAGAGGAAGGAAAAGGGAAGCTAGAGGACCAATTTGGGTGACACTAGAGCCTTCTTAGGACCTGATTGAGGTAGTGTAAATCTTGGGAACACGACCTAGGATGGTGAATAAACGGTGAGGACTTCGTGGGGTATTTGAATTGGACTTCAGCGTGAATAAACTAAGGGGTTAAGGATGAATGTTTGAGGCTTTGATAAGGTTCAAATGGAACATTTGAGGGTGTCTACCTCTTCATTTGTATCCCTAGTATGAATGTTCATATGAGGTAGACTTGAGCATGTAATGATACACCTGATGTGTGAATGAGATGAGCCTCGAGTGATTGTATGATATGTTGGTTGTGCATTTTTGCATCATGGCACTTGCATTTGCATTATGATTTGACAAGAGCTGTGCCTTAGCACATGATATAAAGTTTGCAAAATGAGTTGTGATGTGTTACAGGGTATAAAGACAAGTTGTAACTATCACAGGGTATAAAGTAAGCTGTAATGTGACACAGGGTATAAAGACAAGCTGTGGAACATTACAGTGTATAAAGTTAAGCTGTGGTGCGTCACAGGGTATAAAGACAAGTTGTGGCCAATCACAAGGTATAAAGTTAAGCGACCGGACATTAAGACATGCATTGCACTATTTTTGAAAAGTGAAGCATAATCATTTGGGTTGTGTAGTGTAGTGCATATTCTGAATTGTCATGCATCACGTGAGTCGTTTTGGTATGATTGACTTGTAAGTGTTTTGTTATTGAACTGTCTACTACTTATTCGTTGTTGTTCTTTGTTTCTGTTGTGCTGGCAACATATGATCTTTAAATTATACAAGACATGTGCCCCATTATCCCTTGATATAGATATTACTCATGTCTTGCCATGTGTTGATCCCGTATGTCTTATAAGCGGGTTACTTGCTAGCGTTTTTTGCTAAGAGTTCTACTCGTTGTCGTGCAGATGAGCCCGGTTATGACATGATTTTTATAGAAGATGACGGCTAGTGGGCTGAATGGGGTGCTTAGAGCTTATCTTGGGATTTGTCAAAGACTGTTTCTTATTAACTTAACTTTCTTTCATTCATTTGAGGATTTAGTTGGCTGCGACCACGAACAATCTTTTGTAATTACATTATATCTTGTTGTACGGATTGATGGTTTAGATTTATTTTACACGTGTTTCCGTGCTTACTCTCTTACGTCATTGATGATGTGTATCCGAGAGATGAGACGTCTTGTAGTCCTCTCAGTAGGCTATGACGGGTGCACCGGCTTGGGTCTGCTGTCTGGGCCGAGGCGCTACAGTTACACACCAGCTCCAACTCTTTACAAACCTTGTATGTGAATACAACGATCACGAACACCACCACCTTGCAAGTGCAAGATTGATCACACCTTGATCACTCCTTTACAACAATAAAGAGAGTATGTGGTGGTCTATATGAAGCCTATTCAAATGTATGAATTTAAGTACAATAGGCTTTTAGAGAGAAGAAAGAAAGAGAGTGTAGAAGAAGAGAGGATGCAACGTTTTGATCTTTGAATTTTGCAAGACTTGTTCTTGTCTTTTGTTTGTTCTCTTCTTTTCCTTTTATCTAAGTTGGCCGCCCCCTATAGCTTGTTCTTCCTCCTGAAAATTATCTTCTAAGTCTTTGAAAGAGTATATTGCATCATGGTGACATTTCCTTGCTTACTTGGCAACTCCTCATTGGATGAACATTAAGCTCTTGCTTACTTGGCACTCATTGATTTGATGGAAGTTGTCATCATTTGATGACTAGATAAATCTGAAAATAAACCTCAAAAAGCATGTGCCAATTAGCCATAAAATTATTTCCATAAAGCATATAATCATCCCACATAATTAGCAAGACAATTTTCTCCAAATCACCATGATAAAATCGGCCATTTACTTCCTTCACATGCTGAAATTTCAGCATGTGTAACATTTGTATTTTATTCAAAATGTTGTCAAGTTTGCTTTGATTTATTCCTTGAAAATAAAGAATAAATCAATCATCATTTAGTACATAACATTCTTATCAATTTTAGAATAAAAATTAATCACCAATAGGGTCATGAATTCGGCCAACATACATTCCCACACATGCTGAAATTTTCAGCATGTGTGATATTCAAAGATATCACTTTATTTATTCCATAAAATATTCAAAACATTGCCATAACATCTTTCAATTAATCCACATGATTCAAGATAGTAAAACATGGCATTACTTAGTGTAAAAATCGGCCAGCTCAAGACAACACATGCTGAATTTTCAGCATGTGTCACAAATGTGACAAAGTTTGAAATGTTACCTTGTATAGCTCCTTTCTTTATGTAACCAACATTGCATGCTTCGTTCTTGGCCAATTAAGATTCCAACAAAGCTCCACATATGCTTTTCCAAGCTGTAGTTGGCGTGTATAATGACTTGTGCATTTGCTGAATTTTATTTTTTCAAACTTTGTAAAATAGTGCACATATAATTATACACATATGGTATATTCCAATCAGCCTTTAATTGATTTATCTAGAACACTTTAGAATGTATGAAGTACGTAAAAAGTGTCTAGATACATGTTATATGTCATGCCAAAAATGTTCCATGTGTCGTGCACGTAGAAAACCAAATTTTCGACGTTTATCGATTACCCGATTTTTCTCTAATTAAATTTCAACATTTTGCAGATGTTATATATATTATGTTACACATAATATACATAAATTAAACTTTAATATTCAGCACTTAGGCTGATCTAAAGTGGCACCCAACATGTGACAAAATTGAAACTGGAATCTCCACAATTTGGCCTTAATTAAGGGTGATTTGTGTGTGCCAACATGGAATGATTTTATGATGCACATACCATTTAAGCCACGAAATTTGTGGTATTTTTGAAGTGTAGGGGCTGAACATCTATTTATGGCAAGTACGTGACACGTTGGCGAAGTTTCGGTATTCACCCGATACGACAATTTTTGGTTTAGAACCTTTTAACGTGTCGTAATAAATTTGTCATCACCATGACTTATATCATATGATATAAGACCTGAATATACTCATAAATATGAGTTAAGTATAGTGGTGTGATGTTAACGTACGTACGTAAAATATATAACATGTCGGTAGTACGTTGGAATATATGTGTATGTGCCTTTTTTAAAAAAATCTGAATATATATATATATATATATATATATATATATTTAAAATGGCATGTGAAAAGGGTGTGGAGGACTTTCCTTTCTTCAACTTGTTGCCTTTGTGCCTTTTCCAAATATGGCTTCCTTTAATGAACTACTTAGTTTATTTAACTAAGTACTTCACTTAATGAACTAGTTTAGTTCATTAATGATAGTACCTAAAAATAGTTCAAACACAACAAATGCTTGCCATTTCATGTAAGCTTTAAAGCTTGATGGCTCGTTAGTACGACAACATTATATATGAACTATATAAGGCAAGTTTTATGCAGCAACGTGTCATGTCATGAAATATGTCATGCATTTCTTTAATACACGTTTATTTAGATCATTCATTTTGTGATCACTCAAACCCCATTTTTTCTACATATATATATAAATATGTTAAAAATGTGTGGAGAGGGTGAAGAGGGCTTTCCATTCTTCAACTTGTTGCCTTTGTGCCTTTTCCAAATATAGCTTCCTTTAATGAACTACTTAGTTTATTTAACTAAGTACTTCACTTAATGAACTAGTTTAGTTCATTAATGATGGCACCTGAAAATAGTTCAAACACAACAAATGCTTGCCATTTGATGTAAGCTTTAAAGCTTCATGGCTCGTTAGTACGGCAACAATATATATGAACTATATAAGGCAAGTTCTATGCAAAAACGTGTCATGTCATAAAATATGTTATGCATTTCTTTAATACACGTTATATAAATCATGCATTTTGAAATCACTCAAACCCCTTTTTCTCTACAATTTCCCCCTTTTGATGATTTACAAAATAACCTACATTCATGATTTAAATCTTGTCGATCCCCCTCCAACCGTGCACAAATTCAAATTTGAATTTTGAATTCTCTCCCCCTTGATTTGTGCAATTGATCTTTCTCTCTCCCCCTTAAATCATGCATTCTCTCCCCCCTTTATTTTGGAAAGACAATCCAAAGCGCATGTAAAGAAGAAAAAATCATGCATTCTAAATAATCTCAAAGGTGTGTTCTTAAAGGTTATTTATTCAACCCTTTGAGAGTGTCCCTTTTGGTACCCAAATTTGGGTGGCCTATCTAGGTCTTCCAAAAGGTGAGAAAGGTGATGAAAATCCAACATAATATACGTTAGGGGCAAATGCGTTTGGCCTTTGGCCTAGAATCCCATCATCATATAGTATGGTTTTCGTTTTTGGTTTGCATGCACGGGGAGTGATCTAGATGCATTTTTATGATATGAATGTCGTATATGCATCAGTGACTTTCTATATGGCACATGATTTCTGTTTGTATGATAAGAAGCACGATGAGATGAGATGAGTGGTGTACTAGTCTTCTTCTCATATTTATACGGCACATAATTATACTTCGTATGATATGAAGAAGAGATATGACGAGATGAGGGGAGAGGGGGTCTTTGTGTTACATTAGGCGCTATGCATGCCTTTGATGTGTTTACTTTCTTAGACAAAACAAACTTGGATGGTTTAGATGATGCTTTGTTTGTCTCACTGTATCCTAATTCAGTTTTATCACTGTCATGTTTTTGTGATAAAATAATGCGATCTAGCATGTTAGATCCCGTATCAAATTGTTTTCTAGTCTTTTCTAGATCTTCGTTTCTTGATTTCAACTTTGAAATCTTGGCTTTCAGCTCAGTGTTCTGGGATGTCAATGATGAAATTTCAGACTTTAATGCATTAATGATGCATGACGACTCTTCTTTTGAATCGATTAATTGAGAAACAAGGTTCGTATTAGAAGATTCTAACAACTTATTGTCTTCAATTAATCGTTTCTTTTCTTTTGCAAGAGTCTTTGAAAACTTATGCAACTCTAAATATTGACTAAATAAATCATCGTAAGAACATTCATAATCAGAATCAGAGTCGGAAGATACCTCATTTGATGCTTTAGATGTAAAGCATACTTGTGCCTTTTGTTCTTCCGTATCATCAGTCTCAGAGTCGGATATGTCACTCCAAGTGGAGGCTTTGAAGGCTCTTCTCCTTTGTTTAGGTTCCGAGACGAGTCTAGTTTTGGTCTGATCCTTGTCAAGGTATTTGTTTGTTTGTTTGTCCTTGTTCGGGCAATCATATGACAAGTGTCCAGGTTGTCCACATTCATAACACTTTATTTCCTTATTTTTATTTTTATGATCCTTAGATGAAGTAGACTTATGTTTAATCGATTTTCTCAAGTTTTTTCTTAATCTTTTAGCCATCGTGATTGAATCCTCATCATCGGAATCTATGTCACTATCATCTACGACATATTCATTTGATTTAAGTGCTATAGCCTTATCATTTTTAGAAATAGACTCAGAATGTCTTAAAACTGAGTTTGTTTTCATATACCTTTAAAGAACCGATTAGTTCCTCCATTTTTATTGATTTGGTTTCCTTACTTTCCTCTATTGATGTAACTCTAGGGTCCCATTCAGATGGAAGACTTCGTAGTACCTTCTGGACCTTTTCCTGCATGGAGAAAATTTTGCCAAGAGACTCAAGAGAATTATAGATGTTAGTCAATCGTAAATCCATCTCAACAATAGACTCATTTGGCAATAATTTAAAGGACTCAAGTGTGGACATAAGCATATTAATCTTGGACTCCTTTACTTGGCTAGTCCTTTCATGTTTCATTGCAAGAATTTTCCACATCTCTTGAGCACTCGAACAATTAGACACGTAACTAGACTCACTTTTACTTAGACCGTTTAAGAGTAGTTGCATGGCTTTAGTGTCATACCCCGTAACTTTTAAGTACGACTTTCAATAGTTAGAAATCAATGTTAAATATAATTTCATTAAATGCATAGGTTTACAAGGCTGAATTAGATAAAATATAAGTGAGAAAATAAGCGAAATGGTGAAATTAAGAAATTAGGCTAAATTACCTAAAGTACCCCTCCCCACTTAAATAATGGGGGAGTTACACAAAGGAGTATAACTCCCCATTAGCCTAGCCATCGGTTACAAAAACAAGGGAGAGGGAAAGGACAAAGAGAAGGAAGAGGAAAGAAAAAAGAGAGAAAAGAGAAAGAGAGAAAGGAAGAAGAAGAGGTAGAAGAACTTGCAGTCAACCTAGGTTCAATCCTTACCGAAATCCTGCAGTACACTTGTAAGCTTATCTAGATTCCAAGGCAAGTAATCTTTCTATACGCTTTATGTAAATTTTGATACAATAGGCCCTATGTTCTTATAAAGAGCAAACCCGGATCACACATTAGTAACTTTGATTTGGTTATGTTAAGTGCTTTACTATATATAATTGTTGTTGTTGATTGAGTAAAGTTATGTTCTTTGGGCCAGTATCTGAAAATGGTTATGTTGTGATCTTTGTTGTTAAATATGCCCATAAGAGTGTTATACGTGATGTGTTCCTTGTCTTGGTGTAAGTTCTTAAGTTTGGTAACTACACCTTAGATGTTTTGAGAGTATTTGCAGAGAGTCAAAGGATGAATGTTGGCATTTTTGTAGACTTCTTGTGTGGGAAGGTTTGAAGATATCTATTGAAGGTTGTGGGTGATAGAAGGTTTAGAGTGGATACTATTTTACATGTTTGAGAATCAACTCATGTTAGTTGTGTGTTAAGCATGATGAATCTAGGTGTTAAGATGGATCTTGAAGTGTTAAACATGAAAGGGGTGAAGGAGGAAGGTGATAGGAAGAAGTTACTGCAGAAAATTGCAGTTCTGGAACCATCAGAAAACTTCGAACACCTACTTTAGGCGCTTCAAGTCACATTAGGCGCCGAAAGTAGGCGTTCAATGTGTCCCAGTGCATCTCCGTACACTTCGAAAACCTACATTAGGCGCTTCATGTCACATAAGGCGCTTCATGTAGGCGTTCGATGTGTCACAGCACATTCCAGAACACTTCGAACACCTCCAAAGGCGTTTGATATCACATAAGGTGCTTCATGTAGGCGTTCGATGTATACCAGCACATTCCCAAACACTTCGAACGCCTAGTATAGGCGCCTCATGTCACTTTAGGCGCCTTAAGTAGCGTTCCAAGTATACTGGAAGTCTTTTTGACCCATTAGACGCCCTATGTATGTGTAATAACTCTATTCTCTCCATTTGATTATAAAATGCAAGGGTATTGGAGGTGTACTTGAGGAATAGATGTTAAGTTTGACTAAGTAAGAATAAGATTGAATCCCTAGTGAGTTGGTGAAACAACGGACTTAGAAAGGTACAAGCATGGAGAGTTTGAGGTACAAGATCATGTACTTGATATGTAAGATGTGTGTGATATTACATGTTTGATATGAAGTTGCATGAGCATCCTGCATCATGACATGAACACTTTGCATTTGACATGAGATTTGCTTTGTGAAAGAACATGTGTTTACAAGAGAAGATTAAAGTTTTCGAAAAGCAAACTATGGCTGCTGGTTGATCGCAGGATATAAAAGGCACGCCTGCGAAAGCAGGGTATAAAAGCGTGACCTGTGAATCAACAGCAGGATATAAAGTATTTTATGGGGCCGTGGACCTATCAGCACGGATAAATGATATATGTAATGGGGCCGTGGACCTATCAGCACGGATATATGATATATGTAATGGATCCGTGGATCTTTCAGCATGGGGTATAAAGTTCTGTTTGTTGTGGACTGATCACCCACAGGGTATAAAGTTCTGCTACGCGAAGAATATGAAAAGTTTTGTGAAATGACACGCATAGCATGTTTACGAAAGAAGTCATATGCATGGGTTCTGTGTGTGGTTTTAAAGAAGTAAATGCATCATGATACACGAAGCATAAGATTTGACATGCAAGAAACGTGACTAGCTTATGTTCTGTTTATGTGGTATATTATTTTAGTTACATGTTTGTTCTCGTATCCGCGTATCATTTATGTGATTTATCTGTTTTGAGGAATTGTTATAAAGATGCTATTTGCTAACCTGAGCACCTTTTTTTGAGCAATGACTTATACACTGGTGACTCATCGTGTGTGATCCCGTAAGGTGTATAGATGGGTTACTTGCTGGCGATATTTTTGCTAAGAACAGATACTCCATTTCCTTTTCAGGTGAGCCAGAACACGAAATGATATTTGTCGAAGACGATGGCGAGTGGGCTCAATGGGATCATGGTCATGGAAGTAGATAGATGTTTGATTACTTACTTTAAGTTGGAAAACCCGATGTTTATTATGTTGTACTGGAAGATATGTTAGACAGTTGATCGAACATCTTTTATTTCCACTGTATTTTTCTGGTTACATTAATGTTGGTGAAGTTTTAAATTTTACGACGTTTCCGCTGATTTATCTTATGTCATGAATGATGTACGCTCGATCTGCTTTGATGCTTCGTAGTCCTCGTAGTATACTATGGCAAGTGCACTGGTTCTGATGCTAGTATCGGGCCGGGTCGCTACATTTAGCATTCATACTCAACTTCTTTTTGTCATCACTAGTATATTCTTGTCTTGTTTTTATAACTTCTAGTGTGACACCATCAACAATTGACAATTTAGAAGGAACAAATGGACTGTCTTCTATGATGGACCATAGATCAATATCAATAGCCATAAGAAAAAGTTTCATTCTTAATTTCCATTGAATAAATGATTCACCATCGAAATGAGGAGGCCTTATGGTTGACATTCATTCTTGCACGGTGTTATAGCTAGTGGATGCCATCTCACCTAGATCGATGGATCCTTTTGTTGTGAGTGCTCCTGCGCTCTGATACCACTTGTAGGATCTGCAAGGTACCACTAGAAGGGGAGAGGGGTTGAATAGTGGGTGCGGAAAATGTGATTTTTAAAATTGTTTTAAACCAAAAACCCAACTTCTGAAAACAGTTTCTGTTTTCAGCACCTATTTTGAAACATTTTGAAAACTAGGTTTCAGGTCTTCAAAAATTATGAAATTTGGAGAGAGCTTAGTCTCAGATGTTCTGAGTATCTCCTAAAAATTTCAGGTTAAAATTCAACCTCTAACCCCTTTAAAAGTCGTTGGTGGTCAAATTGCACAAATCTGCCAGAAACGGTAGTTTGAAAATTTTATTCCAATTAAACCGTAACTCCAAATGCTCTGAAAATTTAATGATTAACCTTTATTAGGTGTATTTAATTGCATTGAAACAGTTTTGAAAAATTCTTTTGGGAAGTTAGTCAAATACGTTCGAAGTCTCAACCTCTGCAAGCCTGAAAATCAGACTGCACTAGTCTCAGAACTTTTGATGTTTGGATGACTGATACTTGTCCAAAAGGGTTGAAACTTGCGCCAAAATAACCTTAAGACGTGTGGATATGTTTTCTGAAAGTTTCGTGATTTTTGAAATTCGTTTACTATTTTTACGAACGTGATTAAAAATGATGCACAATGCTGAAACTGAAAGTAAGTGCTGAAAGTAAATAACACCAGGAATTTTATACTGGTTCCGTTAAAACGACCTACTCTAGTCTTCGAGGACACCTTCATCGGTTAGCACTAATCACAAAACACAAATAACACCTTCTCACAGGGTTGATGGAGTTACACACCAACTCCAACCCTTTACAAACCTTGTATATGAATACAATGATCACGAACACCACCACCTTGCAAGTGCAAGATTGATCACACCTTGATCGATCTTTTACAACAACAAAGAGAGTATGTGGTGGTCAATATGAACCCTATTCAAATGTATGAATATGAGTACAATAGGCTTTTTAGAGATAAGAAAGAAAGAAAATGTAGAAGAAGAGATAGAAGACTCTTTTTGCACTTTTGAACTTCTGAGGCTTGTCTTATTTTGATTTGCTCTTCTTCTCTCTTTTTATCAAGATGTGACGCCCCCTTTAGCCTTCTCTTCTTCTTGAAAATTATCTTTTAAGTCCTTGAAAGAGCATATTGCATCATTGTGACATTTCCTTGCTTACTTGGCAACTCCTCATTAGATGATCATTAAGCTCTTACTTACTTGGCACTCATTGATTGGATGAAAGTTGTCATCATTTGATGACTAGATAAATCTGAAACTAAACCTTAAAAAGCATGTGCCAATTAGCCATAAAAGGGTTGCTATAATTTACATAATCATCCCACATAATTAGCAAGACAACTAATCACAATTTCCACATAAAAATCGGCCATTATGTCTCTTTACATGCTGAAATTTCAGCATGTGTAACATTCACATTTTATTCAAATGATTGTCAAGTTTGTATTTGATTTATTCCTTGAAAATAAAGAAGAAATCAATCATCATTCAGTACATAACATTTCCACTCAATTTGGAATAAAAATTAGTCACCAATAGGGCCAAGAATTCGGCCACATGCATTCCCACACATGCTAAAATTTTCAGCATGTGTGATATTCAAAGATATCACCATATTAATTCCATAACATATTCAAAACATTGTCATAACATCTTTCAATTAATCCACATGATACAAGATAGTAAATATGCCATCATTTAGTGTGAAAATCGGCCAGCCTAAGACAACACATGCTGAATTTTCAGCATGTGTCACAAATGTGACAAAGTTTGAAATGTTACCTTTTGTAGTTCCTTTTTTTATGTCACCAACATTGCATGCTTCATTCCTGGCCGATCAAGATGCCAACAAAGCTCCACATATGCTCCAACATGGCTGAGCTAGGCGTGTATGATGAATATACATGTGCTGAATTTTATTTTTGTAAACTTTGTAAAATAGAGCACATATAATTATACACATATAATATATTCCAATCAGCCCTTAATTGATTTTTCTAGAACACTTTAGAATGTATGAAGTATGTAAAAAGTGTCTAGATACATGTTATATGCCATGCCAAAAATGTTCCATGTGTCGTGTTCGTAGAAAACCGAATTTTCGACATTTGTCGATTACCCGATTTATCTCCGATTAAATTCCAAATTTTTGCACATGTTATATATATTATATAACACATAATATACATAAATTAAACTTTAATATTCAGCACTTAGGCTGATCTAAAGTGGCGCCCAACATGTGACAAAAGTGAATTTAGAATTTCCACAATTTGGCCTTAATTGAGGGTGATTTGTGTGTGCCAAAATGGAATGATTTTATGGCTGTACATACCATGTAAGCCACGAAATATGTGGTCATTTTTGAAGTGTAGGGGCTGGACATCTATATATGGCAAGTACGTGACACGTTGGCGAAGTTTCGGTATTCACCCGATACGACAACTTTTGGTTTAGAACTTTTTAACGTGTCGTAATAAATTTGTCATCACCATGACTTATATCATATGATATAATACCTGAATATACTCATAAATATGAGTTAGATATAGTGGTGTGACGTTAATGTCGGTACATAAAATGTATAACGTGTCGGTAGTACGTTGGAATATATGCGTATGTGCCTTTTTAAAAAAATCTGAATATATATATATATATATATATATGTGTGTGTGTGTGTGTGTGTGTGTGTTAAAAACGTGTGGAGAGGGTGAAGAGGACTTTCCATTCTTCAACTTGTTGCCTTTATGCCTTTTCCAAATATAGCTTCCTTTAATGAACTACTTAGTTTATTTAACTAAGTACTTCACTTAATGAACTAGTTTAGTTCATTAATGATGGCACCTGAAAATAGTTCAAACACAACAAATGCTTGCCATTTGATGTAAGCTTTAAAGCTTCATGGCTCGTTAGTAAGGCAACAATATATATGAACTATATAAGGCAAGTTCTATGCAAAAACGTGTCATGTCATAAAATATGTTATGCATTTCTTCAATACACGTTATTTAAATCATGCATTTTGAAATCACTCAAACCCCTTTTTCTCAACAATCCTGATAGTATCTATCTTTGCAACTGGAGAGATGGTCTCTGAATAATCAATACCATATGACTGAGTATAACCTTGGCGACCAACCGTGCTTTTTATCGCTCAACAATACAATCCACGTTGTATTTGATAGTGAAAACCCATCGACAACGATGGTCTTAGCAATGTGCACTCCTCTCGTGTGCCATTTTTCTTAGAGCTTCCATCTCCATATTCATCGCCTGTTGCCATTCTGTTTGCATACTAGCTTCCTGTGTCATATGAGGAATAGACTCTAACAAAAGAAAGACCGAGAATGTCTGTGCAACATCTACAATTGTCCCCCTGTCTATGATCGCAGGATATCTAGAGTTTTGTGACACGTGTTTTGTGGTAAAATTGACACCTGTTGTTCATCAAATCTCTCTTCATTAGTAGCATTGACACGAATATCAATCTCTTGTGAAGTAGGAGTTTCATCAGAATTACTTACCTCTTGCCGAACATTGGACGAAGAAGGCTTACTAGTTGTGGGAACTATCTCATCGACCTTGTCTAAGTTTTCAGAGGCAGACTCGGTAGGCCATTTACTTGTTTTTGTGGAACAGTCTTCGGAAAACTTATGCTGCTTAACCAGTCTAGTGGTTCACTAATCGTCTCCTCTGAACACAAGGCTGGCGGATTAAGAAATAGTCAGACTCGATAAATGTATAATCTATGGTGACATGGGTGCCACATGTAGTAGGATTATAACATCGATATCTTTTTTTGATGGATAGCGTAGCCAACGATACATATTTCTTCCATGCATAGGCTGAGTTTGGAGGTTCAATTTTTAGAATATAGATAAATAAAGAGCAACCAAAAATTCGGGTGGAAGAGTAAGGACTGATGGAATGGTGGTCTAAGTAGCGAGTATCTGTAATGGCGTTATGTGGGAAGAACTTTTGTGGGCAAGCAGTTTAGTAGGTAAGTTGCGATGGCTACAACTTTGGGCTAGAAAGTTTTTGAAACCTGGGACTCGAGCATCATGGCTCGGGTTATTTGGTGAATGATCTGGTTTTTTCTTTCTGCAACCCTATTTGTTAAGGCGTATTTGGACATGAGATTTGGTGGATGAGGCCGTTGTCACCGAAAAATGACATCGCTCTCGGTACATATACTTGTTGGTGATGGAGTCATGGTTTCCGGTCGTCCGAATGCCTGCGTTGAATTCTTGATCTTCTATCCCCGATAATGTGTTCATTGTTGCCGAAGGACCGTTTGTAGAAGATTTGTATTGGTAAAGAGTTGATCTTTTTCACCCTGCTGATGATTTGAGGAACGTTGCTACGTTTTTATTTTTTTATTTTTTCCTTTTTTTCCTTTTTTTCTCATTATTTAAACTATGGAATCGCCGTCTGAAACAAAGTGGGGATGGGGAAAATTTTTCGATCAGCTGGTATTAGAGCCTAGGCTTCAGATCTACCTCAGAGACCTAGGTTATGTCATATAGAGTCTTAAGCTATGATCTTGACCCTAAGTTGATCCATAGGTCTAAGTATATGATCTTAGATATAAGTTTGATTGGTTTGGGTGTGTGCGAGCGCGATAAAATTTAATTAAGCAGCTTTATTATTCTTTTGGTTTACGAGTTCCGTTCTGTACAACGCATATGGGCTTTCAAGATTATCCTTGGAATTACTGAATGCTAATAAGCGTTGATTTTGCAGACGATGCCTCCAAGAAGGAAAAACCAAGGAAACGGTGGCAACGAGAATGAAAACCCACAACCACCCCAGATGGTCGCACCTCAGGCCCTTATGGATGCTATAACAGTTATAGTACAGGGTGTTGCTCAGCAGTAGCAACAACAGCCCCCTCCGCCACCACCGCCTCAGCACGGTATCCGATACTATATTGGGCAAATGCGGAAGATGCATGCCCCCACCTTTGAAGGGACCACTGATCCAGAGGTGGCCGAGTTTTGGTTGGACGAAGTTGAAAAGTGCTTCAGGCTGGTGCAAGTTCCTGAAGAACTTAAGGTCAATGTGGGCACGCCTTTACTGAGTGGACAGGATGTCCATTTCGGATTATGCTGACAGGTTCCACGTCTTGGGAAAGTTCACACCCATAGTGTTGGAAAACAACAGAATGAAGATGCTCAAGTTTGAGCAAGATTTGAACCCCCGCATTCGGACGGCTATAGCGGGGTCTAGTCTGAAAACCTTCGAGGAAATGTTGGATGCCTGCTATCGCGTAGAAAGTGATATGCGCAGGTCACAGCCTAGAGAGACCCGTGACGACACTAGCAAGAGGCCGAGGGATGATAGGAGTGGGAGTAGACCCGGACGTTGGGTCAAGATTCCTAGAAGAGGCCAGACGAGACAGATTCAGAGGGAATCACAGCAGAGCCAGCCGGATCAACAGGCGACATATGTATGCCCCCATTGCCAGAAGAATCATGTAGGGGAGTGTTGGAAGAAAACGGGAGCCTGTTTTAAGTGCAGTAAGTCATGCCACAGGATAAAGGATTGTCCCAAGTGGAAGCAAAAGCCACAGGGAGAAGCAGGGCCGTCGCAGCAACAAAGGGGTAGGCCCAAGCCCAATGCGAGGGTACATGTCATGACTGACGCTGAGGTGCAGGAGAGCAATGATGTCGTGACATGTACGATTTAAGTTAAATCTTAGTTGTTTAAGTTGAATTTTAGTCGTTTAAGTTGAAATTGAATGTGTTATACATGAAAACCTTTATGTGCTATACTCTTTGCGTATAGGTGTGGTACTAGTAAATAAAGTGCCTGCAAATATATTATTTGATAGTGGAGCAAGTCACTATTTTATATCTAAGAAATTCGCCAATGGACTTGATTGTCTGCCCGAGTGGCTTGAGACCCCCTTCAGAGTGCAGGCAGCTGGTGATCAAGTTCTAGTGTCACATCATCAGTATAAAGATTGTGAATTGGAGTTGGATGAGAAGATGTTTTCTGCCACATTAGTTCCGATTGCGATGCGGGATTTTGATGTGATATTGGGCATGGATTGGTTGACTAAGTATCATGCCAACATCGACTGCAGACTTAAGCAAGTGACCGTTAAGGATTCCGAGATGAACGAGGTGATGGTTCAAGGAAATTTCAAGCTGTCAAAGGCCCCTAAGAAAATTTATTTGACGGCGATTAAAGCTTTTAAGGCTTTGCAAAAGGGAGTAGAGGGATTTATGGTTTATGCTATGGATGCTAAGCAAGAAACTCCCGCTATTGACCAGATTCCGGTAATCAACAAATTCAAAGACGTATTTCCAGATGATTTGCCTGGAGTAACCCCATCAAGAGAAGTGGAATTTGAAATCAACTTGATTCCCGGAGCTGAGCCTATATCTAAGGCACCTTACAGGATGGCCCCAGCTGAACTTAAGGAGTTAAAGGGTCAACTATAGGAGTTGTTAGACAAAAATTTAATCAGACCCAGTGTATCACCTTGGGACGCCCCTGTCTTGTTTGTCAAGAAGAAAGATGGCAGTTTGAGATTGTGCATTGACTACAGAGAGCTGAACAAAGTAACCATTAGGAACAAATACTATCTATAGTGCCTCTTTTAAAACCATTTTCTAAAAGGAAAGTAGCAAAACAATCATACCATGCTCTAGGTGCTTGCTTTAGACCGTGTAGTGCCTTCTTTAGTTTGTACACGTGATCGAGACATTTCAAATCTTCAAAACCGGGTGGTTGTTTCACGTATACCTCTTCTTGTATAAATCCATTTAAGAATGCACTTTTCACATCCATTTGATAAAGTTTAAAATCTTTCATGCAAGCAATAACAAGTAAAAGTCGTATGGCTTCTAAGCGTGCTAAGGGTGCAAATGTTTCATCATAATCAATTCCTTCTTCTTGATTATATCCTTGTGCTACAAGTCTAGCTTTATTTCTAACAACTTTTCCTTCTTCATTCATTTTATTTCTAAACACCCACTTTGTGCCTATTATAGTCTTATCTTGTGGTCGTGGCGCCAAATCCCATACGTCATTTCTAACAAATTGATTAAGTTCATGCATAGCATCAATCCAAGAAGAATCACTCAAAGCATCATGCACATTTTTAGGTTCAATTTCTGAAATCATGGCATGAAATTGATTTATTTCATCTGGATTTATTCTTCTACGTGGTCGCACACTATGAGTGATATCGCCTAAAATGAGATCGTGTGGGTGATCTCTATGCCATCTTGGTTGATTATTTTCTATGTTCTCATGCATTTCTAAGTGATCATGCATTTCTAGTGTATCATGCATATCATGCGTGCCATCATCATCATTCAACACGGGTTTCAATTCAAAATCATTATCATATTCTTTATCTTTATCAATCTCACCAAATTCATTAAACTTCACATGAATGGATTCTAGAATTTGTCTAGTGAGAGGATCATAACATCTATATGCTTTTGAATTCACCGAATATCCAACAAAGATGCATTCAATTGATTTAGATTCAAACTTATCTAAATTATCTTTCGTATTTAAAACAAAGCATTTGCAACCAAATACACGAAAGTAATCAATTTTAGGCATGCGATCATTTAGTATCTCATAAGGCGTCTTATTTATTTTCTTTCTAATAGACAAAAGATTAACTATGTAGCATGCACAATTTACGGCTTCCGCCCACAAAAATCTAGGCAATTTATTCTCACACAACATGGTTCTAGCAATTTCTTGTAATGTTTTATTCTTTCTTTCTACTATATTTAATTGTGGAGTTCTAGGTGGAGAAAACTCGTGTTTAATTCCTTTTTCTTTGCAAAATGAAATCATGTCCTTGTTTTTAAATTCACCGCATCTATCGCTTCTTATCCTTTTCACATTGACACCATATTGATTTTCAAGTTGTTTTATTAGTTTCGCAATCTCAATGGCACTATCATCCTTATGTGCAAGAAACAAAGTCCAAGTATAACGAGAAAAATCCTCAACAATCACACAAGCATAGTGACGTCCACCAAGACTCGTAGTTCGACTAGGACCAAACAAATCAATGTGTAATAATTCTTAAACTCCAGTCGTGCTTATTTCATTTTTAGGTTTTAGTGACTCGCATGTTTGTTTGCCTTTTATGCAAGATTCACACAACTGAAAGTTGTCTAAATCAAGAGTAGGCAATCCTCGTATTAGGTTCTTTCGTTGGAGTTTTTCAAGTGTAGAAATGCCAATGTGTCATAAACGTCTATGCCACAAATTTACATTAGTTTCATTTTGTTGAGAAATATGTTTGGATAATTTTCAAAGTCATGATTTTAAGTGGTGAATACTTAGAAATGTCACATATGGTGTTATAAGTGATCTTTTGGAAAATTAAAGGTAGCCAACGGCTACTTAGTCAAATTTGGAGCTGAAATTTGTGTTTGAATTCTTCAAATCACACATGCCTATTCTCAAGCAAGGAGTTGAGGTTATTTTGGTGCAATTATCTTCTCCATATTATCTACATTTTGCAAAGGATAAATGAGACAATCCAAGGTGGAATTTTCGGCCAACATGACATTTCCAAGGTGGACCAATCATTGTGTTTTATTTTGCCAAGTGTACAAGGCCAACCAATGATGAGAAGACATTTGGAATTGATGATGAAGATAGTGACACATTGGAGGTCTTATCTCCAAATCTCAAATCACACTATAAATAGAGGCAATGATGAAGAAGATGAAACACACTTGAAGCTTACAAGCGTTGGTTGAATTGTCTAGCTATCATCATCTTCTTCTTCTTCTTCTTGTTGTTCTATTCTTTGTAGCAAAGGTATTCTTGTTATTTTTGTTGAGCTACAAGCCTCTTGAGCTTTATTTGTAAGATTGATTAGCCATTCTTATAAGGCTATATCAATAGGTGTTAGAGGAGTTGCAACTAAGTGTTGCTTAGAAAGTGATTATCCAAGTCTTGAATAGGGTTGGTGTATAACCCAAGGATCAAGCTTGGTTCTTGTTGTAAGGTGATTCATTTGATAGTGAAATCCAAGTAAAGGTGTTCCTTGAGACTGGAGTAGGTCACATTAACCGAAACAGGATAAATCCTTGGTGTTCTTGTCTTGTTTCTTCATTTCTGTTTTCTGTCTGTTTTTACTGCAGTTTTCACACAGCTTCACACGTTTTGAAAAAATAGCTAAACACTTTCAAAATTCGTAATTTTTGGTGGAGTTATACTTCAGACTGTTAGATTTCATTTGCAACAAGAATCACTTGATTTGAGCAAGGGAAAGTTAGTCTTTCAGTCTTTGCAAGATAACTGCTCCAATCTGGCTGCAATTTGACCAGTTTTGAGAAAACTTAAATTCTGTATTTATCAAGAATTGTTTAAGGTCAAGGCCTTTTGAAACCTTCATATACACATCCTAAGGAGTGTTTTGATATAAAGATCAACCTTTTTGGTTGAGTATTCAAAGAGAAACACGTTTTGCAAAATCAGCAACATTCTGTCCAGTTCTGTGCAGATTGACCATCTGAATCTTTTTATTTGTTTGAAGGGTCAAACGATCTTATTTTTGTCTTTGTTTTGGAAAAAATCTTTTTAATTCATTGAAGTTCAATTCTGGAAAGTTTCATAATTTTTGGCGTTGTGTACAATTATTTGTAAATTTTTCAAAAACGGGTTCTGAATCTGAGGTCGTCTCAGATTCTGTTTTCAAAGGGGATTTTTTCAAAGGGTTGTAGTGTAATTTCTGCTAACAACTATTCACCCCCCTCTAGTGGTGTTTATTGCAGGTGCACGGTCCAACACATTTGTCATAAAACACTTAACCTTAGCGTCTAGCATGTCATCCATAGAAAGCGTAAAGATGTTTCCTTCCCGTTTTCCTTTTAAAACTGTTTCTCCATTTTTATTTATTATATTGTAGTATGGATGAGTAAAACACACATCAAAACCATTATCAATAAATTGTGAAATGCTGAGAAGATTATAAGATAAGTTGCTTACCAAAAAGACGTTAGAGATTTGAAGGGTGTTTGGGCTTCCAATTGTACCTTTTCCGATGATCTTGCCTTCATTGTTGTCTCCAAAGGTCACGGATCCGCCTTTTGTGACCTTCTTCAATTTAGTGAACAAGCTCGGATCACCCGTCATGTGCCTCGAGCAACCACTGTCAAGGAACCACTTGATAGATTTGTTTTTTAATGTGTGGGTTCCCTGCAATGTACAAAAGTGATTTAGGTACTCTTTTAATTTTGGGTCCTTACGAGTTAGTTATTCACCTCTTAGTAAAAGTACCTTTCGGTACCCATACTTGGGTGATCCTTCTCGATCTAGCAAATGGCAAGAATGTAGATGAAGGTGCAATGTAGTAGACATGTGGTGAGTGGACTTTGGGCCTTTGGCCGGGAACTCCTTTATATGCATCATATTGATTTCGTTTTTGATGTGTCCTTGTGTTGGTGTGCATAGTGCGTGATCTAGATGGATGAAATGAATGTCGTGTATGCATCACTTGTTTCTTCTCATATCTATATGGCACAAAATTATATTTCGCATGATATGGAGAAGAAGTATGATGGGATGAGGGAGAGGGGGGTCTTTGTGTCATCTTAGACGCCGTATTCGCTTTTGGAAAGTCTACTTTCTTAGACAAGACAAACTTGGTTGGTTTAATAGATACTTCATTTGTCTCAATGTATCCTAATCCGATTTTATCACTATTGTGTTTTTGTGATAAAATAATGTGATCTAGCATTTAGATCTCGTGTCAAATTGTTTCATCAACTTTTCTAAATCCGTATTCCTTGATTTCAAATTTGAAATCTCGGATTTTATTTCATTATTATGTGTAGTCAATGATGAGATCTCTGCCTTTAATGCATTAATGATGCATGACGACTCTTTTTTTGAATTGTTTAATTGAGCGACAAGATTCTCGTTAGAAGATTCTAACAACTTCTTGTCTTTAATTAATCGCTTCTTTTCTTTAGCGAGAGTCTTAGTAAATTTATGCAATTCTAAATACTGACTAAAAAGATCATCATAAGAAGGCTCAGAGTCAGAATCAGAATCAGAAGATACCTCGTTTGATGCTTTGGACACAAAGCATACTTGTGCAGTCTCCTCTTCTGTACCAGTCTCGGAATCAGATGTATCACTCCAAGTGGAGGCTTTGAGAGCTCTTTTCCTTTGCTTAGGTTCTGAGACGAGTCTATTTTTGGTCCGATCCTTGTCAGGATGTTTGTTTGTTTGCTTGTCCTTATTAGGGCAGTCATATGATAGATGTCCAAGTTTACCGCATTCGTAACATTTAACATCGTTGTCATTTGTCTTGTTCTTATTTCTTTTAGTCGAAGTAGCCTTAGTTTTATTTCTAAATGACTTTCTTATGAATTTTCTTGAGCCTTTAGCCAATAAAATTAAGTCATCCTTGTCTGATTCAGAATCACTATCATCTACGTGATCGGAAGAAGTAGAGACGTATTCATTTGATTTAAATGCAATAGTCTTACCTTGTTTTGATGATGATTCCGATTTCCTTATGGTGAGTTTGTTCTCATAAACCTTAAGTGATCCAATTAGTTCTTCCATCTTAATTGATTTAGTTTCTTTGCTTTCTTCTATGGCCGTTACTTTAGGGTCCCACTCGGATGGAAGGCTTCGCAAGACCTTTTGTACCTTTTCCTACATAGAGAAGGCTTTGCCAAGAGACTCAAGAGAATTGTAAATGTTAGTCAAGCGAAGATCCATATCAACGATAGATTCATTTGGCAATAATTTAAATGACTCGAGTGTGGACATAAGCATGTTGATTTTGGACTCTTTTACTTGACTAGTGCCTTCATGTTTTATTTCAAGAATTCTCCACATTTCTTGAGCACTAGAACAATTTGAAACATAACTAGATTCACTTTTACTTAGTCCATTTAGAAGTAATTGCATAGCCCTAGCGTTCATGCTTAGTCTCTTCTTATCATCACTAGTATACTCTTGTTTAGGCTTAACAACTTCTAGTGTGACTCCATCTACAGTGGATAATTTTGACAGAACAAATGGACCATCTTCTATAATGGACCAAATATCAATATCAATTGCCATAAAAAAGTTTCACTCTTAACTTCCATTGAATGAAAGACTCACCGTCAAAGAGAGGAGGCCTTTGACTAGACATACCTTCTTGCTCGGTTTTGAAGTTTGTGGTTGCCATCTCACTTAGATCGATGGATCCTTTAGTTGTGAGTGTTCCTGCGCTCTGATACCACTTGTAGGATCTGCAATGCACCACTAGAAAGGGGGGTTGAATAGTGGGTGCAGAAAATGTGTTTTTAAAATTGTTTTAAACCAAAAACTCAACTTCTGAAAACAGTTACTGTTTTCAGGACCTGTTTTGAAACGTTTTGAAACCTAGGTTACAGGTCTTTGAAAATTCTGAAATTTGGAGAGATCTTAGTCTCAGATGTTCTGAGTATCTCCTAAAAATTTCAGATTAAAATTCAACCTCTAACCCCTTTATAAATCGTTGATGGTCAGATTGCGCAAATCTGCCAGAAACGGTAGTCTGATTTGAAAAATTAATTCTTATTTAACCATAACTCCAAATGCTCTAAAATTTTAATGACTAACTCCTTTTTAGGTGTATTTAATTGGGTTGAAACAGTTTTAAAAAATTCTTTTTTAAAGATAGTCAAATACGTTCAAAGTCTCAACCTTTGCAAGTCTGAAAATCAGACTGTCCTAGTCTCAGAACTTTGACGTTTGAATAACTTATACTTGTCCAAAAGGGTTGAAACTTGTTCCAAAAGAACCTTAAGACGTGTGGCTATGCTTCCTGAAAGTTTCATGATTTTTGAAATTCGTTTACTATTTTTACGAACGTGATAAAAGCGATGCACTGTGCTGGAAACTGAAAGTAAGTGCTGAAAGTAGAGAACACAAGGAATTTTATACTGATTCGGTTAAAACAACCTACTCCAGTCTTTGAGGACACCTTCTTCGGTTAGCACTAATCACAAAACACAAATAACACCTTACCACACAGGGTTGATGGAGTTACATACCAACTCCAACCCTTTACAAACCTTGTATGTGAATACAACGATCACGAACACCACCACCTTGCAAGTGCAAGATTGATCACACCTTGATCAATCTTTTACAACAATAAAGAGTATAGGGTGGTATATAAGAAGCCTATTCAAGATGTATGAATATGAATACAATAGGCTTTTAGAGAGAAGAAGGAAAGAAGTGTAGAAAGAGAATGATGTAGCGTTTTTGATCTTGAATTTGCAAGACTTGTTCTTCTTTTGTTTGCTCTCTTCTTTCCTTCTTATCCAAGTTGGCCGCCCCCTTGATGCCTCCTCCTCCTCTTGAAAATTATCTTCTAAGTCCTTAGGAGAGTATATTGCATCATTGTGGCATTTCTTGGCTTACTTGGCAACTCCTCATTGGATGATCATTAAGCTCTTGCTTACTTGGCACTCATTGATTGGATGGAAGTTGTCATCATTTGATGACTAGATAAATCTGAAAATAAACCTTAAAAAACATGTACCAATTAGCCATAAGAGTATTGCTATAAATCATATAATCATCCCACATAATTAGCAAGACAACTTATCACAATTTCCTTGCTAAAATTCGGCCATTATGCTTCTCCACATGCTGAAATTTCAGCATGTGTAACATTCACACTTTATTCAAATTGTTGCCAAGTTTGCATTTGATTAATTCCTTGAAAATAAAGAAGAAATCAATCATCATTTAGTACATAATATATCTACTTATTTTAGAATAAAAATTTGTCACCAAGAAGGCCATGAATTCGGCCAAGTACCTCACACACATGCTGAAATTTTCAGCATGTGTGATATTTGAAAATATCACTTGATTATTTCCATAAAATATTCAAAACATTGCCATAACATCTTTCAATTAATCCACATAATTCAAGATAGTAAATATGGCTCATTACTTTGAAAATTTCGGTCAGCCTAAGACAACACATGCTGAATTTTCAGCATGTGTCACAAATGTCACAATGTTTGAAATGTTACCTTTTGTAGTTCCTTTCTTTATGTAACAAACATTGCATGCTTCATTCTTGGCCAATCAAGATGCCAACAAAGCTCCACATATGCTCCAACATGGCTGAGCTAGGCGTGTATGATGAATATACATGTGCTGAATTTTATTTTTGCAAACTTTGTAAAATAGTACACATATAATTATACATATATGGTATATTCCAATCAGCCCTTAATTGATTTTTCTAGAACACTTTAGAATGTATAGAATATGTAAAAAGTGTCTAGATACATGTTATATGCCATGCCAAAAATGTTCCATGTGTCGTGTTCGTAGAAAATCGAATTTTCGACGTTTGTCGATTACCCGATTTTTCTCCGATTAAATTTCAACTTTTTGCACATGTTATATATATTATGTTACACATAATATATATAAATTAAACTTTAATATTCAGCACTTAGGGCTGATTAAAGTGGCGCCTAATCATGTGACAAAATTGAATTTGGAATCTCCACAATTTGGCCTTAATTTGGGGTGATTCGTGTGTGCCAACATGGAATGATTTTATGGTTGTATATACCATGTGAGCCACGAAATGTGTGGCCATTGTTGAAGTGTAGGGGCTGGCCATCTATATATGGCAAGTACGTGACACGTTGGCGAAGTTTCGGTATTCACCCGATACGATAATTTTTTGTTTAGAACCTTTTAACGTGTCGTAATTATTTTGTCATCACCATGACTTATATCATATGATATAAGACCTGAATATACTCATAAATATGAGTTAAATATAGTGGTGTGACGTTAACGTACGAAAAATATATAACGTGTCGGTAGTACGTTGGAATATATGTATATGTGCCTTTTCAAAAAAAAATCTGAATATATATATATATATATATATATATATATATATATATATATGGTAAAAACGTGTAGCATGAGGGAGAAGAAGACTTTCCATTCTTCAATTTGTTGCCTTTGTGCCTTTTCCAAATATAGCTTCCTTTAATGAACTACTTAGTTTATTTAACTAAGTACTTCACTTAATAAACTAGTTTATTTCATTAATGATGGCACCTGAAAATAGTTCAAACACAACAAATGCTTGCCATTTGATGTAAGCTTTAAAGCTTCATGGATCGTTAGTACGACAACATTATATATGAACTATATAAGGCAAGTTTTATGCAACAACGTATCATATCATAAAATATGTCATGCATTTCTTTAATACACGTTATTTAAATCATGCATTTTGTAATGTTCCACAGTATCCAACCCTAAAGCATTATGGGACGGATTGGCGGTGACATATGGAGCAGAAGCAGACTCTCTGCATGTTTTTGACCTACACAAGAAGGCTATTTCACTCCGCCAAAATGGTGGGGCTTTGGAGGATCTCGGGAATAAGTTCCAGAACATTTGGATGGAGATAGACCGCCGTGACCCTAACCCTATGCAGTATCCGGTGGATATCATCATTTATAACAACAAAATCCAGGAACAATGCTTATTTCAACTCTTGATGGCAGTGGACAACATATTTGAAACCATCAGGAGGGAGCTCTTAAAGAAGGCACCCTTTCAGCGGTGGAGGTCACCTACTCTGCCATCTGGAGAGAAGAAACCCGGATGAATATCCTAAAAGGAGGGCCCTCAGTATTTCCAGATACATCACAGGGCATAGGTCAGGGACTAAACACACGCGGGCAGGTAGAAGAGGCAGCGATCAGGCAGAACTCTTGCTCACAGTCATCATCACAGGGAGACTGTAGCCATCTTCGGTGTACTCACTGCGGGCAAAAAACACACAAAAGATGAGTGTTTTGAGCTCGTAGGGTATCCTGATTGGTGGGATAACATGAAGATAGCAGCGGACAAAAAACCAGCATAAGGCCGGGTGGCCACCACAGTAAGCAGAGGGCCAAACATCAACATCAGCGAAGGTAGCAGGAGCCAACCTCACACCAGGGATACTAATCCACTGCAGGTAATAGGAATATGGAAGAAGAAGAAAGCGATGAGAGAGGATAAGAGGGATTATATGGTGGGAGAAAAAAATGAGAGGAAGAGAGAGAGGGAGTATGCGACCAAAGGGAGAGAAGGGGTCGGATCCCACAAGAAGCTTCCAGCGAGGGTTGGATTAATTTCAACCCTCATTACCAAAAAATACCAAACTGCCCTTGCAACCCTCATTACAAAAAAGGACCATTTTACCCTTGCCCCTAAAACCAGTTTCCTCCATAGCAAATTACCAAAATACCCCTGTAGTGTCCAAAAATAAACAAGAGACTAACCAACCCGACTTACCACGAAAATACACAAACTGGATTTTAGATTGTGGTGCTACCGGCACAATGTCATACGACCCTAGTGATTTTTCTACACTCCGTAGCCCACAAAAAAACCCATATTGAAACCGCCAACGGCGACTTGGTTACCGTTCGAGGCACTGTCTCAATTACTTTTTCTCCATATTTTACTGTATCTGATTGCTTATATGTTCTCGAATTATCATCTGAATTGTTATATGTTAGTCAAATCACTTAACAACTTAATTGTGCTATACTCATATACCCTTGTTTTTTGTCTATTTCAGGACATTCTCTCGAAGGCGATCATTGGAAATGGCACTGAACAAGGTGATCTTTACTACGTTGACAAGGTCACCCAACAGGGTCAGTCTATACTTGTCCACAGGACGATCCATTGGCAACTATGGTTATGGCATCAACGGCTGGGTCATCCTTCCTTTACCTATCTTAAATTTCTGTTTCCAAGTTTATTTAAACAGTCTGTACCTCATTTTCAGTGTGAAACTTGCATCCGTGCCAAACAGCACAAAAGTACCTTTCGACCAAATAATACACGAGTTGATAATGTGTTTTCTTTAGTATATCCTGATGTGTGGGGGCCGCACCTGTGTTCACATTGCAAGGATTTCAATATTTCGTCGTCTTCGTCGATGACTTCTCCCGAATGGTTTGGAGTTATTTTCTGAAACATAAATCTGAGGTCAATACCCGCTTCTGCGAGTTTTACCAAATGATCCAAATCCAGTACCATAAAAACATCCAAATTCTTCGCATAGACAATGGGGTTGAATTTATGTCTACTAATTTCTAAAATTACTTCCAACATCATGGTCTTGTACACCAAACATCGTGTTCACATACTCCCAAACAAAATAGAGTCGCTGAACAAAAAAATCGAATCCTCCTTGAAATGACCCGGGACATGATGATTGAGTCTAATGTTCCCAATTTTTTCTGGCCCGAAGCTCTTGCTACATCGACATATCTCATCAACCGGTTACCAACAAAAGTTCTTGACTATAAACACCTTTACATGTTTTGTCTACACAAGTCACTATACCCTCTATCCTGACCCTTCGCCCTTGAGTATTTGGGTGCTCAGTCTATACTCATGTTCCCAAAACTGAACGTACAAAACTCGATCCTTGTGCCATCAAATGTGTCTTTGTGGGCTATGCCACTCAGCAAAAAGGTTTCCGCTGTTATAATCATATCATAAAGCGTATTCACGTCACTATAGACTTTACATTTGTTAAAACAGAATACTTTACAGTACCCAGACTTTGGCTCAGGGGGAGATGAATCTATGAGCCGTTTGACTGGCTACACAACTATAGTAGCTTCGAGACTGGCCAACAAGGGCAAGTAGATGGCATCACCGGTTCAAACTTGAACAACGAAGGACTGACTGAACCACTCAGTATGTGCCCCAATGATCACCTTCTTGAGAATGAACTGACTGAGGTAAGTAATGATGAACCTATGCCTTTACCAATAGTATCTACTTCAAATTCACCAGCTTCTAACTCCCCAGTTGAGCCCTTATCACCGAATAGTTCCCCTGAACAGGTTATTCCCCTTAAGCATCGGTCTGGATCCTTCCTCCCAGAGGCAGCAGAGGAGTGCCGCCAAGGAGATACTCACCTGAACACACTTCCCGGTCCCAGAGATATCCGGTAAATCTGTCACTCGGACAGGAGGCGAAAGGGTTCTTTACATCTTTGTGTCAGGAAAACATGCCGAGGAATGTTGAAGAGCCTAACACAAGGAAAGAATGGAGGGACGCAAATGAGAGCATTGGAGAAGAATGGAACATGGGACAAATGTGTGTTTCCTGTAGAAAAAAAAACCAGTCGGATGCAGGTGGATATTCACGGTCAAACACAATGGCACAATCGAAAGGTATAAAGCCAGACTGGTAGCTGAAGGTTACACTCAAACGTATGGGATCGACTATATAGAGACTTTCTCTCTAGTGGAGAAAATCGATACAATTCGAGTTTTGTTCTCTATAGCAGCAAGCAAAGAGTGGCCACTCCAGAAATTCGATGTTAAAAATGCTTTTCTCCATAGTGAGTTGAAAGAAGAGGTGTATATAGATGCACCACCAAGTTTTTCAGAGGACTTTTGCAACAACGAAGTATGTCGACTCAAGCGGTCCCTGTATAGTCTGAAACAGTCTCCGAGGGCTTGGTTTGGGCGATTGACGTCAGTCATGAAACAGTGTGGATATCGTCGAAGCAATGCTGATCATACTTTGTTTATTAAAAGGAAAGGAAGGTTAGTAACATGTCTGGTTATCTATGTTGATGACATGATTATTACAGGGAATGATAAGGAGGAGATGATAGAACTACAAAGACAGCTTTTCACAGAATTTGAGCTGAAAGACCTAGGGGATTTAAAGTATTTCCTGGGAATAGAGGTGCAGCGGTCCACTCAGGGAATCTTCATATCGTAAAAGAAGTATGTACTCGATCTCTTAACAGAAATAGGTACGCTAGATTGGAAACCATGTGAAGTTCCAGTGGCAACAAGCAAGAAACTCAGAATAGATCAGAATGCGCTGCTAGTAGATCGGGAATAGCATCAGAGACTAGTCGGCAAGTTGATCTACATGTCTCATTCTCGTCCAGATATTGCATATGTTGTTTGAGTGGTAAGTCAATTTATGCATAAACCACAACAAGAACATCTGGAGGCAGTAATGAGGATTGTCATGTATTTAAAAGGATCACCAGGACGCAGGATATTGTTCAAGGAAAATGGTCTTCTGGACGTGGAAGTCTACACTGATGCTGATTGGGCTAGAGATCCAAACGACAGGAGGTCAACGTCAGGATACTTTGCCCTAGTCGGAGGAAACTTAGTGACTTGGAGAAGCAAGAAGCAATAGGTGGTAGCCTTGTCAAGTGCAGAAGCAGAGTTCTAAGGAATTGCAAAAGCGGTAATAGAAGTCTTGTGGTTGAAGAAGCTGTTGAAAGAACTAGGACTCCCGTAGAGGGCTCCAGCTCAGCTAAGATGTGATAATAAAGCTGCAATCAGTATTTCATAAAGCCCAGTTCAACATGACAGGACCAAGCACGTAGAGATCGATCGTCACTTCATCAAAGAAAAGCTCGAGAATGGAGACATTGAGATGCCATTTATACGATCAGAAGATCAGTTAGCTAACATACTCACCAAAGCTGTGACAGGACGGATATTCGAGACTACATTAGTCAAGTTGAACATTGAAGATCTCTAAGTTCAGCTTGAGGGGAGTGATGGATAGTTAGGATCTGATTGTAATCAAATCATTAGTTATGATCTAATCTGATTGAGATCATTCCTTTATTTGTTGTAATCATATCTGACCAAAATAGAAATTTACCATAGGGATAAAAGGTTCACAGCTATAAGTTAAGATTGATGTACAACGAGAAAATCAATGAAAACATTTTTCATTCGTAAATCAGTTTCTACAAGCATCACCTCAATTCCAGTCAAAAGCATCACTTCACCTCAGCCATGACCTGTAGGTCGCCCACAGACCTGGTACCTCAACATTGGTTGGTCAGCTCGGTAAAGTAAGCACCTGCCACATAAACAGCTTAGCCATGCACCCGACACGTGGCGACACATGGAAGTCATGTACAATTAGGACATAACACTTGTCATTCCTTCATAGCTCCTCGACATGTATTGGCTGCCAAAGCCATACAAAATGAAACAATGACGCCCTTCAGCATACATGTTCAATACAGTGAGCAAATAAAATTTCAGCCGCAGCCCAAAGAATGAAACGTGTGTCTCTAATATTCCAGCATAGGAACATAGTTAACACCATAACTCACTTGAGCGTGAAGGGTTTTTCTCAGAGCAATATATCCGGAACCTCTAACATTGCTCAACTTGGTGCAGATTTCATGTAATATTAGTTCTGGTGACAAACAACACATGTTCAAGATTATGATGACTTTTTCCATTATTTGAATCGTTTCTGGTGCAGATGAAGATCTGACTTTGTCACTGGAGTATCTTGCTCCCGAGTGGCTATATGCGGTGGTGACAGAGAAAGTAGATGTGTACAGCTTCGGTGTTATAATCTTCCATTTTTAGTGATATATTCGTGTATTACGATTGCTTATTCTTTACCATATTGTAATATGTATAATTTTATATATCAAAAGGTAAAAAATTGTGAACACGGGTGTGTTGCAAATCTATTTATATATGTCATGCTGATTAGTTATTAAATATTGGTTGCATAGGATAAGGAAAATCATCTTTTGCTACCTGTGCTATGGCTATTCGTTCGATTGCCTCTTGGTGTTTACAATTACATACTTAACCCCCCTGTGCTTATGGACTGATGAGAAAATGGTATTTTTGTAGATAATTTCGTCGGAATTTACTGTTAAGACAAAAATGTTCCTCTCATTAAATTCTTCTTCTTGCCTGCTACCAAGTGGCAAGTAAATCGCCACCAGGGCAAAACTCCATAACCAAACAAGAATAATGTGAAGCATCAAATTCAACATACAAAGTAGGCAAAAACGGATGATCTAGCATCCCCAATATCTCCTTCTCCATTTCTGCTCTCCCCAATTTCTTCCTCGCCGCCACAGCTTCTCTATCCACCACTTTCATCGCATAGAAGCACTCCTTTTCTAACCCCACCACCGGATTCCTAATCTCACAAAGATAAACATTCCCAATATCTCTCCTTCCAACACGGCAAAGCAACCTAAAATGGTCGAGATCCACTTCTCCGCCTTTTTCGGATGGAGCCGTTTCATGGCTTCCCAAGCGGCTTGATTGGCTTTATGTGGCTTATGGCAAGTGGAAGAGTAGGTGGTATCGGTGGAGGAACAGATGAGAGACCCACTTGCATATTTATAGTCAGGATCCTAATCAAATTCAAAGAGTTATAGTGTTTCTGATAGAGTTACCAAAACCAATTAATCTAAAATTGAAGTATCACAAATTAATCTAAAAGTTGTGAACCGCCTTCATCTTAGTTACGGATCCAAGAAATGCTACCCAAGAGAAACTGAAAATGAAGCTTCTGGGGATGTTTAAATGTGGCAGCATATGAAATAATGATGCCTTTACAACTAAAACTAGAGAAATTCCTTGATGAAAATTCCATCCATTTTTTAAACATCTCATTTTCCAGTAAAAGGGAGAGAGGGGCAAGGGAGAAGGGGACCGGTGGCTGGTGGGGCTGGGGTAGGAGAGAAGAGGCGGCATCTGGTGGGGGCAGGCGGGGGAGAGGAAGAAGATGATGAAAACAAGGCCAAAATAGGTAATTCTTATTATATATTTGAATAAGAAGGGTATATTTGTCTATGTTTAAGTAATATTAAGTTAAAGCCTAAATTACCCATTTAAAGGCGTCTTAACATCAAATTCCGGCAAAATTATCCATAAAAATAACATTTTTTTCATCAGTCCAAAAGCACAGGAGGATTAAATATGTAATTTTAAACACCGGAGAGTTAATCGAACGAATAGCCACACAGGAGGAAAAGGTGATTTTCCCCATAGGATATGATGATATATGGATCCCATCAGGCAGAAAATAGTTAGGTGCTTCCGCATTCAGAGATATATAGTCAAGTCTGTGTTGATATTGCAAAGACTTAAAAAGAGTATCTAAGACTTCTTTCAGTTATATTTTGTTTATGAAGAGACTATATATGGCCTAGGACTGTTCATCTTCTCCCACATTTTTTCCATGTTAAAACTGAAAATGACATCCCCCTCACTTTCACTCCTTCCCTCCTGCCCCCTTTTTCATTCCCTTAGCCCCTATCCCCAGTACTCCTCTTCCGCCATAGCCTCCATATAACCAAGCACAATGTAAATTTTCTCCAGAATTTTGGAATCTCTTGCACTATTTCATAAAACTTTCAGTCACAATTGCTTTTGATTTGGGTTTCAATTGAAGTTTCAGTCCCATAGAAAGATTATTAGTTGTGGCTCCGTGTATATATAGAATAATTGGTTGAATATTGTTTGCGTTGATTACTCATTCTAATTGAACTATGAAGGTGATAAGGGAGGTGGATGGGGCGAGAGGCAGGAGAAAGAATGGTGGGTAAAATCATACGGGGAATGAAGGAAGGGAGGGGGGGGGGGACAAAGGGAGTTTGTGGGGTTGTGATAGTAAGGGAGGAGTGAGGCAAGCATGGTAAAGGAGGAGGAGGAGGCGGTGGTGGCCTCGTGGGGAGTAGTAGCATGGATGCTGGTTGGGGTGGTTGAGGTTGAAGGATGTGGAGGAAGAAGATGATATTTTTATAAAAAAAAATACGTTAAGAGTAAAATTGATAATTCACATTATAAATCATAAAACATATTTCTATAGATTGAATACAAATTAAAAATAACTTTTTTAAATCAAACCAATATGAATTATTGTGATTTCTAAACTTCAACATGGAACATTTGTATTTCTAAACATGAAGGGGTATGGGAGATGCCATAAACATAAAAGGGGTTAATGTCTAATTATCCCTTAATTTTGACATGAAATAAGAGAGCACTGAAAATAATATTGACATAATTTAAATGAAAGCTATATAAATATTGTATTTGTCGGAAAAAAATAAAAAAAAAACATATAGTGGAGAACTTACAAAAATGCTAAAATTTTAAAAAAATATAAAATATAAAAAGAATTTTCAATGTTAATTTTTAAATCTTTAGAAAAGAAAACACGCTTGTATGGTATGTGATGGTTTGATTATTTATTTATTTGTTCATTATATATGTATAAGTCGTTTTTATTATTGGGTTTTAATAAGAATTATGATTTTATATTGTTGTTCCACAAGACTTTCTATCTTATTTGAAGTAGCAACCTTTCATGGTTCTTTTAGACAAATGAATACTTGGGCCCCAAGAAAACTGGCGTGAGTCAATTTTGCCGAGTTTTAGTTGTCATGCTGCGATTGGGTTGCATCCATAATTGTCAAGTATTACACGGCTGTTCAGTATTATTGACTTTGTGGAAGAAGAAAGTGGAGAAACTTGGGAAGGAAGGATGTGAAAATTCTAATACCAAAGCTTTTAATAAAGCTAAATAATGAAGAAAATACAATTGACCTAGACAAATGACCCAAAGAAAAAAAAAATAAAAACAGGATACAGATAAAAGAAAAAAAAGAATGGTAAATAGTCTTAATCAAGATGAAATCACTTGGAAGTAGAAGAGATAATACTGGTACAGATGAATTCCGACAAGGAGGCTTCTGACTGTTCTTATATAATTGTATTTTAAGGTAGAGGCTGGCTGGTACAATTTGTAGATAGTAATTGTTCCTTGCCCCACTTAAGAAAATAATACCTTTACGATAAATTATAATTTTGAAAATAGATTCTTTTGATGTGTACCGTGATCTCGGTGTATAGTACACCGTAATCCTATTTTGTAGTAATCCAAGTTTGGATTTTTAACAAATTCGAACTTAGATTTACTGTACACCAGGATACTGGTGTATAGGAACAACAAAAATGGTAATTCTTGCTAATATGGATTACTACGTCGATCTCTAAATTTAAAAACGGATTCAAAACACAACACACGTGCGCATACAAAACACAACTCGCTTTGTATTATTCGGAAAATAACTCAAAACCAAATAAGTCTCGTCGCCTTTGTCAATGACCATACCCGGGATTGACTCACCAATCACCCTACCCGGGATTGGTATTTGGCACTCTTGGCACTCTTGAGGCACCATCTACTATGACTGGCCTCCTTTATTTATAGACCAACTAGTCTAAGCAAAACCAAAACCTAATAGTAAAAGATAACCATTAATAAGACAAATCCTAACTAGAATAGATAAAGACAACTTAAGGAATCTTAAGATAATAACTCTATCTTTAGTTCCTACTACTTAGGAATCCTAATCCAATGAGGAAATTATCCAACAATCTCCCCCTTTATTTCTGAATTAGAGATCTCTTCAACGCGATTGACTTGCAGTGCTCACGGGCCGTGTGCTACTTTTTCACCGACTTCACTTATTGTGGTTGGATCCTTCCAAGAACTCGTTGATCCACTAGACGGATTTTGGCCGTGTACCTTTCGGCCTAGGGCAAAAGATAATTTTTACCCTTTTTTTTTCAAAACTGCAAACGGCCAAGTCTCTTTCGGCCTTGCTATAATTTCTGAATATCAATAAAAGTGAGTTGTGCTTTAAAAAAAATTGAAGTAATAACGCCCTCTCTGATACCAATTGAAGTTAAAAACGGATTCAAAACACAACACACGTGCGCATACAAAACATAACTCGCTTTGTATTATTCGGAAAATAACTCAAAACCGAATAGCCGCCTTTGTCAATGACTTTACCCGGCATTGACTCACCAATCACCCTACCCGGGATTGGTATTTGGCACTCTTGGCCTTGGCACGCTTGGCGCTCTTGGCACTCTTGAGGCACCATCTACTATGACTGGCCTCCTTTTTTGTTTTCGCTTTTTGCCTTTTTTTCAATTAATTACTCGTTGAACGGAATCCGTCCCTTGTTGATACGAAGAACACGGCAGCCTCCTCACGGGATCAACCCAAACACGACAACCCTACCACGGTGGCTCCTCCCTCTTTGAACAACCTCGGCTCTAATACCAATTGAAGTAACAACAATTGCTATGATACCAATTGAAGTAATAACGCCCTCTCTGATACCAATTGAAGTTAAAAACGGATTCAAAACACAACATACGTGCGCATACAAAACATAACTCGCTTTGTATTATTCGGAAAATAACTCAAAACCGAATAAGTATCGCCGCCTTTGTCAATGACCCTACCCGGCATTGACTCACCAATCACCCTACCCAGGATTGGTATTTGGCACTCTTGGCCTTGGCACGCTTGGCGCTCTTGGCACTCTTGAGGCACCATCTACTATGACTGGCCTCCTTTATTTATAGACCAACTAGTCTAAACAAAACCAAAACCTAATAGGAAAAGATAACTATTAATAAGACAAATCCTAACTAGAATAGATAAAGACAACTTAAGGAATCTTAAGATAATAACTCTATCTTTAGTTCCTACTACTTAGGAATCCTAATCCAATGAGGAAATTATCCAACAATCTCTTGATCTAATCATCAAAATAGTGACTTTATTACATTATGCTTATCACTGTACGTGCTAGTTTCGAATCCAGTCTCTGAACGAAAAACGCACGGTTAGATTGATACAAACCGGTTATCGGAGAAACTCTAATTTTTTTTTATTCCATCTATCGACTTTATGTACGCGGAGAAAAAGAAGACCTATCTTAAAAAAATAGCAGAAAACAGTTATAATGCAGAGCAAATATTTTTTGTGGCATGTGAATAGATCAATTTCGTTCCAACAATATGCATTTTGGTGCAATTTACCCTTTATTTTAGCCTCTATAATAGTTTATGTAAATTCTAACTTTTTTTTAGCTAGTCCATTAACTTGGAAGCAAATTACAAGCATTTATATCTGTATCGATTGTGTTCCATAATGCACTTATATTATACTAGTGTTGATGGTATCTCAATCAAGAATTTTTCTTGAATGAAATTACTCCCTCATGGATTCATTTTGCCGTGTGCGTCAAACTTTGAAACTGCTCAGTAAAAAATATATTTAGATTTGACGCTAACCTCCATGTTTGAGAGTTATTTCCACCTCCCATGGACATATTATTCATTGACTTTGAAATATGATACAATAAAGTAAAATGAATCAATAAATTAGCTGCACTTCTTATATTGTGAAGTAGCAATTGATCGACACAGCTTGACGCATCATTATGGGTCATCGGAAAATAATATATGTGTGTTTCTAACACATGAGTATGGTTACATCTATCCGAACCTCCATACCTTGTTATATACGGAAGAATCTAAGGTACTGGATAATATTTTTGTTGTCGTCTTCATATTTGAGAGTCCAACCTTTTCCGCAAAGATGAAATTACTTGGAAAGTGCGATTCACATGCAACACATGCATAAAATAGAGACTTTTTAGAGATACAGGCTCTATTTTTTATTGTATCAAACCAGCAATATTATATGTTAGACACCATATTCTCATTGAGACAGTTTAATGGAATCTCATGTTAAAGTTATAAACATCAACGTTAAAAAATTTATCGTGAAATTCGATCTAAATGGTCCGGTGTATTTAGTTAGTAAACATACTTTTCACGAATTCCTTTTCTCCTTTTCGAAATATAACATTTCAATATAATCAGTAACTATCTTGACTATTTTAAAGAACGAAGATCTATTAGCAACAATCGAATGATGCCAAGAAGGAACCATGACATTTTGTTGGTTTCTACATTGTTTTAATTTTAAATTTGTACAATTTTACGAAGTACCAACTAGTAGCGAAAATACTAACGTGTGGCAATATTTTGGTGGTGTGTATCATTAAAAAAAATCCAAATATACTAGATTTCTGCGTTTACGTAGGGTGACAGAAAAAATTGGCCTTTATCAATCAATGGTTGTGTCGTTCTTCATTTCATTGCTTTTGTTTTGGGGTGGATTTTCTGAATTATCATGGTATCCTTAAAAAACAGACACAAAGTGTACGTGACGTTTACTCTAAAAAGAAAGGGAAACAAAAGATCCACCATCAAATGCATAGATCAAACACCTTATGATTTTAGGTTTTTGTCTGAGGTGAGCGTGACCCTTAGAGAGGTTTTTCTCCAATACGAGCTCTCATTTGCCTCTGAACTAGTCGACATGAGCATGTTCCAAATATGTAATTTAGAAAAGCTTGTTTGAGTATTGAGCTATCAAAATTTTTCGTTTTTTCATTGATTCTCTGTAACCATTACATTGCCCTACTTATAGTATAATCTACAAGATATACAAGGAATGAAATAATCAATCAATCAACCTAACTAAGATAAGAACTACAAATGATAAGTCTCAATTATTTTCTAATCCCGCTAATTATGCTGCCCGCTAATTATGCTGTAAACTGATTCTTTCCTTTTCTTCAACACTCCCCCTCAAGTTGAACAGGGGGTCTCTAACGTTCAACTTGGACAAGATGCTTGCGAAAATTCGTCCATTAACTGCCTTGTTGAGTATATTCGCAAGTTAATCTTCCAAGCGGACAAATGGTAGGGCCACAATTCCTTTATCAAGTTTTCTTTGATGAAGTGACGATCAATCTCAATGTGTTTCATTCTGTCATGTTGTACTGGATTTTCTGAGATACTTATAGACGTCTTGTTATCACACCTTAAGCACGTCAGGTCTTTCATTGGATAGCCGAGTTCTTCCATGAGCTTTCGTACCATAGAACTTCTGTAATTCCTTTTACGGTTCCTCGAAATTCAGCCTCCGCACTAGACAATGCTACCACTGTCTGTTTCTTACTTCGCCATGTTACTAGATTCCCACCAACCAGAGTGAGGTACCCAGAGGTGGAACGTCTGTCTATTATATTCTCTGCCCATTCTGCATCAGTATATGCCTCGATATCTAAGTGTCCATGATTCAGGAATAAGATACCGCGCCCACGTGTGCCTTTGAGATACCTTAAGATTCTGAAAACTGCTTCAAAATGGTGCTTCTGTGGACTGCGCATAAACTGACTTACTACTCCAACTGCGTATGCAATATCTGGTCGAGTGTGAGATAGGTAAATCAGCTTTCCCACTAATCTTTGGTATTGTTCTCGTTCTACTAGTGGGGCTCCATGCGCCAGTTCCAACTCCTGGTTTGGAATCATAGGAGTGTCTACTGCTTTCCATCCAGAAGTCCCACCTTATTCAACAAGTCCAGAATGTACTTGCGTTGAGAGATGTATATGCCTGCTGACGATCTCAACACTTCAATTCTCAGGAAATATTTCAGGCCTCCAAGGTCCTTCATCTCGAAATGATTGAATAAGTGATTCCTGAGGCGAGAAATTTCGTTAGTATCATTTCCGGTAATATTCATATCGTCAACATAAATAATACGACATGTAATGTTATTTTCTTGTTTCTTGAAGAATAGAGTGTGATCGGCGTTGCTTTGTTTATACCCGTCCTTTTTCATGAAAGATGTAAATCGGCCAAACCACGCACGGGAAGACTGTTTAAGTCCATATAGTGCTTTCTTCAATCTACACACCTGATCTGGATCATATTCCTCAGTGTACCCTGGTGGTGGTTCATGTATACCTCCTCATTTAATTCTCCATGTAGAAAGGCATTTTTTACATCGAATTGCTGTAAGGGCCAGTTTTTATTAGCAGCTACAGAGAACAGTACCTGAATAGTGTCTAACCGTGCTACTGGAGAGAATGTCTCTGAGTAATCAACACCGTACGTCTATGTATAGCCCTTTGAAATCAGCCTGGCTTTGTGTCTCTCAATGCTTCCGTCTGCCTTGTATTTAATAGTAAACACCCACCTGCACCCAACAGTTTTCTTACCTCGGGGTAACTCACATTTTTCCCAGGTTTGATTCATTTCCAGTGCCTACATCTCTATATCCATGGCGTTCTTCCATTGTGGTTGAATGCATGCTTCGTCCACGGTGTTGGGAATTTTCTCATGACATAGCGTTGTAAAGAAGCTATGTGCTGGTAGTCCCCTAATAGGATACTTGGATGCTTGGGCAATTTTCGTGAGGGAGAACCGTTCTGGTGGTACTCCTATGTTCTTCCTGAGCGGTAGTACATGTCCCTGATTTCCTGGAAAAAGATTAGTACAGTCCATACAGGGGTCTTGGATAGTGGAGACAACAGGTGAGTTAGGTAAAACAGTAGAAGGTATGACAGGAGCCTTTGAAGAGTTATCAGTAGACAAATTATCATCAGAATTATCATTAGAATCGTCAACATGTATTCGATCGCTTACCTGTTGTGGGTCATTCAGCCGGGAAGATCATGGGTGGGTGCCGAACTGGTATCCTCTTGATTATGAAGTGTCGCTAAGCAGTCGGCATTATCTACTTGCCGTGTTGGTCTAGTCATCGGCCAGTGTGACACTGACAACCAATCGAGAGTCTCATCATCAATTATCTCCTCCTGAGACTGAGATTGGGGAGAAAAGAATAGTTCTGTCTCAAGAAAAACACAGTTCATGGTGATATGGATACGACGAGTCTGAGGATTATAACAGCGATACCCCTTTTGGGTAGATGCATAACCGACAAAGGCACATTTCTCAGCACATGGGTCAAATTTGGTCCTTTGGTTCTTGGGGATATGTATAAAGATGGTGCACCCAAACACTTTTGGTGGTAGGGTTAAAATGGAAGGAATCGTGGTTTGAGTGGCTAAGACTTGTAGTGTGGTTTTATGGTGAAGGATGGATGTGGGTAGGCGGTTACTGAGGTATGTGGCAGTTGACACTGCCTCCGGCCAAAAAGCACGAGGAACATTGGCATCAAGCATCATAGCTCGTGTCATCTCTAGGAGGGTGCAGTTTTTCCATTCAACCACTCCATTTTGTTCAGGAGTGCCTGAGCACGAAGCCTGATGGATCATACCATTGTCAGAAAAGAATTTTTTGAGTGCCCCATCGAAGCATTATCCACTATTGTCTGATCGTAATATCTGTATAGATGTGTGGAATTGTGTGGTAATCATTTTATGAAATTCTACAAATTTAGTGACAACATCAGATTTTTTTAAGGATGTATAGCCAAGTCATTCTCGAAAAATCATCAACAAAGATAACAAAATATCTATAACCCAATGGAGTAGAGTGCAGAGCAGGGCCCCATACATCAGAATGGACTAAAGAAAACATTTTCTCAACACGAGTATTATTTGCCCGATATGTAGCTCGAGGCTGCTTGGCCCGGAGGCAAGTGTTACAGTGCAAATTATTAATTTGAGAAGTAAAAAGGTCTGGGAAAAGAAATTTAAGACAACTGAATAATGAGTGTCCTAACCGGCGATGCCAGAGCCACAGCTGATGAGTTACCAATCCGGTGGCAAGATTAGACCGGCCCTGTTGCTCTACAACATCCACATAATAGAGTCCACCAGATTCAGTACCACGTCCAATTATGCTTCCTGTATGAATGTCCTGCAATATGCAAAACGAGGGATACATGAGAACGACACAATCTAATTCCTTGGTAATTTGACTAACAGATAGTAACTTAGTGGAAAGCGAAGGGACAAATAAACAGTTGGGTAAGGTAATCTGAGGGGTAATGGCAATAGTCCCTCCTCCACAAACAGATACAGTCTCACCACTAGCAGTCTCGACATGGGGATTTTACTGGGGTTGAATGATTAAGGAAATCCGTGGGGTCAAATGACATAGTGTCAGTGGCCCCACAATCAATGATCCATTTGGAGTGTGCATATGGTGAATGGTGTAAGTTATGGGTCATTGCAGCATTTGATGGAGTGTGGGGGGTATTGGTGGATTTATTTAAAGCTGGAGGGTTGAAATGGTGTTTGTCAGGAAATGGGAGGACTGTAGACACGTTTTGGACATCTGGAGGGGTCGAAGGGGAAAGGTCAGGGACTGCAGGGACTAAACTAATATTTCCAGAAAACCCAGGGGGTTGGGGAGCAATTTTCGTATATAAAAAGGGAAGGGGGCTAGGGCTTCCCTCCAGCCCCCTTGTACCTGCCGCCGTCTGGCCACTTGCGCTGGCGCCTTGCTGGTTCCCCTCCTGGGAATCTCCCCTTTTCTGATTTTTGTGATTTGCTGAGGGATTTATGCTGCCTTCTGGGCTGTTTTCTTCTCCTTGAGGAATGTTGGCTGCAGCTCCCCCAAATCCGGTGTTGGTAATCTTCTTCCCCTCCCATCAATCCGGGTATCCCACTAGTTGAAAGCATTTTTCCCGTGTGTGGCCTTTCTTCTTACAGTGGCTACACACGAAATGACTTTTATCCATTTTTCTTTCCCGCAATGATGAATTTGAGCGGGTTGGATTGTTGGTTTGCACCTGTTTGTCCGTCTGTGGTGCTCTGCTTCGGTTTTTACCCATTGCTGGAGCTTTGCTAATCAGTCCCTGTCCCACTCCCAATGAAGAATCGGATTATGAGGGAGAATGTCCTCTGAGGACGTTGTTGCGCATCTCTGCCCTTCGGATTTCTGATAACGCTGCCTTAACTGATGGTAGTGGCTCCCTCTTGACTATTTCCTTTTTTTCTTGTTCGAACTGGTCTCCAATGTTTATGACAAACTGATAGAGGCGAAAAGCCTGAACCTTTTGATTGTATAGCCGGATATCCTTTGGGCAATGCATCGGATTTGGGTCTTTTGTGTCTATCGCCACCCATGCATCCTGGAGTCTGTTCTAGCACTCCTCAACACTTCCACTTCCTCGCCGTATGATGCTAGCTCGTTTGTATAGATAAAAAATCTGCAGTCCATCCCCTCCCATGCCGTAGGTAAGTGCGAGGCCATCCCAAAGAGCCTTTGCAGTGGGATATCTTGTTATATTACTGATCATGGTTGGATCTACGTTTTGCAAGATCCAGGTAAATACCCAGTTGTCATCCTGTTCCCAGGTTGGATAACACGGGTCATTGGGCAAAGGAGCCTGGGGATTTCCAGTCAAGTGGGCAATTTTGCCTTGGCCAAGAATGGCTTTGTATATGATGGTAAACCATAAGGAATAATTGGTGCTGTTTAGTTTAACCGAGATATGTAAAATTTCTGGTGCAAGTACGGATGATGGTTATGTTAATAGGGATGAGCGAAGACTATCTATGATGATTTGGGCTACCTGTATGACCAAATCTCCAGAGACAGTCCCAGAAGTATTGGATGATTCTGGTTTATTGTGGGATTCTTCAGCTTTTCCCGTCTCTGTCATATGATTGTGCAGGTTTGCACAGGTTATGGTGAGAGCAGATTTTGCAAGCAACACAGTATTCCGACTGTGAGGGCTGATCAATCAAGTGTCGTATGGCAGAGAAGAAGGTATAAGCCGTATGGCTGAGAAAGGGTAAGAGGCAATGATGAAGTTTTTCTGAGCCTATTCCCAGAAAACTCAAATTATTTTACAGAAAGGATTTGTCCTGCTCTGATACCATGTTTGAGTATTGAGATATCAAAATTTTTCATTTTTTCATTGATTCTTTGTAACCATTACATTGCCCTACTTATAGTATAATCTACAAGATATATAAGGAATGAAATAATCAATCAATCAACCTAACTAAGGTAAGAACTACAAATGGTAAGTCTCAATTATTTTCTAATCCTGCTAATTATGCTGCAAACGGATTCTTTCCTTTTCTTCAACAAAGCTGTATTATTGACATCATTACAATACAAAGAAGTCGACTCGGATCTATTGTAACAAGATCTATCTTTTTGGTGTCTGCTGTTTCAAGAGTTCAACGGAATTGGGTCTAGCTTTTGCATAAAAATAAAAATCAAAACCGAGCTCTGTTTGAATTTAGAAACACTGTCTCTGTTGGAAAAGTACTTAAAAGTACTTTAAATCTTGTGATCCAATCTTGTATAGTGTTATGTGACCTATTGATAGGAGATTAGATGAAGTTTGGAGTGTTTTATGAACAATGGAAGGAAATGGGGATGTTCCAAACACTTGAAGCGCCTAATGTAGGCGTTCGAAGTGTTCTGGAACACTTCCAGAACACTTCGAACGCCTTGTATAGGCATTCAATGTCACATGAAGCGCCTATTGTCGTTTTGTACAGGCGTTCGATGTCACATGAAGCGCCTAATGTCGTTTTGTACAGGCGTTTGATGTGACATGAAGCGCCTGATGTAGGCATTCGATGTGACATAAGGCGCCTAATGTGCCCCGACTGTTCATAAAAGATGCAACTCTTGCACCAAATGATATCTCCTTTCATATTGAACGTCCATAACCGATCCAAGGAGGAAAAATCTGCAGGAAAAGGGTCTTTTGAACTTGCAGTTTGTGAACTCAAAGCCTATAAATAGTAGGCTTTGCTATTTTCAAGAAACATATGAAAAACACTTGAAAAACTCTTGAATTCTTGTGAAAAATTCTGTAGCATTCTTCTTCTTCTATCCTTCACTATCATTCTCTTCTACTAAACAAGTTTAATACTTTCTCTCTAAGAGCAATAGAAAGCAAGTAAGCCGTTATATCCTGGGAAACATTTGATAGAAGTATACCTTGCTCTTCGGTGTAGTCAAAATTGCTTTAAGGACAGTGACAATCCGTCACATCTCGGCTGTTTCATATTTTTGAGTTGTCATAATTCTCTGCAAATTTCCAAAAATCTTAAAGCAAATTTCTGATTGAATATGGCAACTAGACAAGCACCAGTTCCCGACATGTCAAAAATGGAGCCATTCGATGGCAAGTTCTTCAAGCGATGGGCGGCCAAGGTGCTTTTCTTTCTTGAGAAGCTCTCAGTTTCATATGTGCTAACCAAAGAGAAGCCAACAGATGAAACTAAAAGTATCAAATATGATGCTGCCAATAAAATGTGTAGAGGACACATCTTGCACTTCCTCTCCAATTCTCTATTTGACATTTATGTCAAATTCTCGTCAGCAAAGGAGATACGGACAGCACTTCAGAACTAATATGGTTCTGAAGATGTTGGCAAAAGAAAGTATGTGGTTAGCGAATTTCTCAAATTTCAAATGGTGGACCACATACCAATCAATGATCAAATTCACTAATATCAACAATTGGTGGATAATCTGGGGCAGGAAGGTATCAAAATAGGCGAAACATTTCAAGCAGCCTCCCTGCTAGAGAAGCTTCCATCTTCTTGGAACAAATACAAGAAGAGAGGGAAGCATGATGATGCCAAGCTAACCATGGATGGAGTCATCAAGCATATCCGGATTAAAGAAAACAACAGACTTGATGACAAAGGACATGCTGAAGGGCAATCTCATGCTAATGTGGTGGAGCACAAGCCTAAAAGGCAAAAGGTTCAACATAATGGCAAAGGTAAGACTTTCATGCAGGGACAAGGATAAAAGAAGATGAAAGGAGCCTGCTGGATGTGCGGAAAGCTTGGACACAAAACATCCAAGTGCAATCAACGGAAAGGCCAACCAAGTAATCAAGCACATCTGGTAGAATCTTCAAAGGCAAACGAGGAAGTCATCGGTGCAGTCGTCTTGTCTGAGGTAAACCTTGTCAGTGGTGCTTCAAAATGGGTGGTAGACACTGGTGCTACCAGGCATATTGCTACCAGCAAGGATCTAGTTTTTGATTATCAAGAAATAGATGATGGCGAGCAAGTCTTCTTGGGAGATGCACATGGTATCCAAGTACTTGGAAAAGGAAAAGTGCTTCTCAAGTTGACTTCAGGCATAAAGCTGGAGTTAAGGAATGTGCTGCACGTTCCTGCAATCCATAGGAATTTGATCTCCGGAGTACTACTGAACAAGGTAAATATCAAACTTGTTCTTGAATCTGATAAGCTAGTACTTTCTAGGAATGTGGAGTTTGTTGGGAAGGGGTTCTGCTCGGGAGGTTTACTTGTACTAGATGTTGTTTGTATTATAAATAATAAGAATGCATCTAGTTCTGCTTATATTGTTGATTCTTTTGATATTTGGCATGCAAGATTAGGGCACGTTAATAAGACGCCCTAAAAAGATTAAAGTTTACGAACTTGATATCCTATGTATGCGAGGATGACTTTGGAAAGTGTGAATTTTTTGTAGAAGGAAAACATCATAGGAAGTCATTTAAATCTGTTGAAAGAACAACTGATAAGTTGGAACTCATACATAGTGATCTTGGTGATTTAGAGGCTACACAAGTAAAGGTGGTAAGAATTATTATATCACGTTCATAGATGATTTTTCTAGATACACTAGAGTCTATCTGTTGGTTCACAAAGATGAGGCTGAAAAGATGTTCATTAAATATAAAACCGAAGTTGAAAATTAGTTAGACATGAAAATCAAAAGGTTGAGAACAGATAGAGGTGGTGAGTATAGTATATTGTCTTTACAAAAGTTTTGTGAGGACAACGGTATTATTCACGAATTTACACCACCTTACACCCCTCAATCCAACGGAGTTGTTGAAAGGAAAAACATAACTCTTAAGGATATGATGAATGCTATGCTTATAAGTTCTGGCTTGCCTAACAATTTGTGGGGGGGAAGCAATCTTATCAGCATGTCATATCTTGAACAGGATCCCACATAAGAAAAGCAATAAGACTCCATATGAACTCTGAAAAGGCTATTCTTCCAACTTAGATTACTTCAAAGTGTGGGGGTGTTTAGCCAAAGTTAGAATTCCAGATTTCAAAAGGAGTAAGATAGGCTCGAAAACCAACGATTGTGCTTTTATTGGTTATGCTCAAAATAGTTCTGCTTACAGATTTTTGTCTTTAAATAATGGTTCCATTATTGAGTCCAAGAATGCAGAATTTTTTGAGCATATTTTTCCTATGAAGAAAGAAGTAACAATTAATTCAAGGTATGACAATGGTGAGTCTGGTAAAGTTGTACAAAATGATAATAACCCACCTAGGAGAAGTAAACAGAAAAGAGTAGAAAAATCATTCGGAGATGATTTTGCTATTGTCTTCATTTTGGAAGACGATCCGAAGACTTATCAAGAAGCAATTAAATCCATAGATTCTAAGTTCTGGAAGGAGGCAATCAATAGCGAATTGGAATCCATCCTTAGTAACAATACTTGGAAACTTGTTGATTTGCCTAGGGGCTGCAAACCTATCAGTTGTAAATGGGTCTTTAGAAAGAAACTAAAGGCGGATGGGACAATTGATAAGTTTAAGGCTAGGCTTGTTGCTAAGGGTTTCACACAACAAGAAGGAATAGATTTCTTTGATACATATTCACCGGTTGCTAGAATAACATCTATTAGGGTGTTAGTAGCATTAGCCTCCATTTATAAATTAGTTGTACATCAAATGGATGTTAAAACATCATTTTTAAATGGAGATTTAGAAGAAGAAATTTATATGAGACAAATGGAAGGAATGATAGCTAAGGGCCAAGAACATGAGGTTTGTAGATTAAAGAAATCTTTGTATGGTTTAAAACAAGCATTTAAGCAATGGCATGAGAAGTTTGACAATGCCATGTTAGCTAATGGATATGTTGTATATGAAAGTGATAGATGCATTTACAGCAAGTTTAATAATCTTGATTGTGTGATCATTTGTCTTTATATGGACGATTTGTTGATTTTTGGAACAAACATCGATGTTGTGAATGATACTAAATCTTTCTTGTCTTCTGTTTTTGAAATGAAAGACATGGGTAAAGCAGATTTAATTCTTGGTCTTAGATTAGTAGAGAAACATGGGGGTTATATACTTTCTCAATCTCACTATGTTGAAAAGATTTTGAGAAAATTTAATCACTTTGATGTTAAACCTGTTAGTACTCCATATGATTCGTCTACAAGATTAGAAAAGAATAAGAATGACGGTGTTTCTCAATGTGAATATGCTAGGATCATTGGTCGTGTCATGTACCTCATGAATTGCACTAGGCCAGATATTGCATGTTCTGTAAATAGGTTAGCAAGATATACTCATAATCCTAGTAAAGAGCATTGGGATGCTTTGAAACGATTGTTGAGATATCTAAGAGGAACTATGGATTTAAGACTTACTTTTACTGGATGCCCTGCTGTTTTAGAAGGTTATTGTGATGCCAATTGGGTAACAGATAATGATGAAATAAACTCCACTAGTGGTTATGTGTTTACTTTGGGTGGTGGTGCTATTTCGTGGAAATCTTCTAAACAGACTTGTAAAGCTAAATCAACAATGGTGTCAGAATTTTTTGCTTTAGAACTAGCATGTACAGAAGCAGAATGGCTAAGGAATCTACTTGTTGATATTCCTTTGTGGACTAAACTTATGTCTTCTGTGTTTATTCATTGTGACTCACAGGCAGCGATCGCTCGAGCAAGGAATAAAATAACAATGGGAAGAGCCGGCACATCCGTTTGAGGCACAATATTGTGCATGATTTGATTAGTTCTGGGGTGGTTAATTTAGAGTTCGTAAGGACCGAGTTGAATCTTGCAGACCCCTTACCTAAAGGTTTGAATCGTAAGATGATTCACAAAACATCGAGAGGAATGAGACTAATTCCGTTTGATGTGAACTCTCTATGACAGGAACCCAACTCACTATTAGTAGAGATCCTACAAACGGAGTTCAATGTGGTAAAAACACGTCATAGAAGAGTTCTGTTAAGTACTGTCACACATGTCCCTTCCTATGTTGATGTTCGAGGATAGTACTCACTGCATGTTTGAGGGTGAGATGTAAATCTCTTAATGGACAATTCATAGCCATCAAAGATGGTGGTGTGTTGCAGTACACACTTGATGAATATCACCTATATAAGTGTGGAAGTGGGGCCGCTTCCTATGAGAGCCTGGAAAACTCTCTAGAGCACTTATAAATCCTGGGATTGGGTGCAGGGCCTTTAATGCACCACACCGCGAACTTGTAAGAAGTTAGATAATGGCATTTCATTTGTGTGTTCATATAAACAGTAGTGAAATATGTGGTTCAAGACGGTTGTCACCCTATTTCTGTTTATATAACTACAAATTGTACTACCGGCCAGTTCAAGATGTTTGTCACTGCTCCGTTATGTGTCATTATCTTCATTTGATAGTGAAAAGATTGGTTTATGTTCGTTCGTTTAAAACTATACAAGCTTGGATCACGTGGGAGATTGTTGAAAAAGTACTTAAAAGTACTTTAAATCTTGTGATCCAACCTTGTATAGTGTTATGTGACCTATTGATAGGAGATTGGATGAAGTTTGGAGTGTTTTATGAACAAGTGGAAGGAAATGGGGGTGTTCCAAACACTTTAAGCGCCTAATATAGGTGTTCAAAGTGTTCTGGAACACTTCCAGAACACTTCGAACGCCTTGTATAGGCGTTCAATGTCACATGAAGCGCCTGATGTCGTTTTGTACAGGCGTTCGATGTCACATGAAGCGCCACATGTCGTATTGTACAGGCGTTTGATGTCACATGAAGCGCCTGATGTAGGCGTTCGATGTGACATGATGCGCCTAATGTGCCCCGACTGTTCATAAAAGATGCAACTCTTGCACCAAATGATATCTCCTTTCATATTGAACGTCCATAACCGATCCAAGGAGGAAAAATCTGCAGAAAAAGGGTCTTTTGAACTTGTAGTTTGTGAACTCAAAGCCTATAAATAGTAGGCTTTGCTATTTTCAATAAACATATGAAAAACACTTGAAAAACTCTTGAATTCTTGTGAAAAATTCTTCAGCATTCTTTTTATTCTATCATTCACTATCATTCTCTTCTACTAAACAAGTTCAATACTTTCTCTCTAAGAGCAATAGAAAGAAAGTAAGCCGTTATATCCTGAGAAGCATTTCTAGAAGTATACCTTGCTCTTCGGTGTAGTCAAAATTGCTTTAAGGACAGTGACAATCCGTCACATCTCGGCTGTTTCATATTTTTGAGTTGTCATAATTCTCTGCAATTTTCCAACAGTCTCAATAGAATCTTTTTGCAGCATATCCGAATGACAGAGAAGTTATATCATTGATATCAGTAGATGTAAATTTACGATCTTTAATAATAAAACATGATTTATCTCCCGTTTGAAAAACTTTAAAATAATGCATTTTGTAAATATTTTCTAAAAGAATATGAGTTCTACTTGAGTATTATTAATATCACATTCAGCTGTTGTAGTAAGAAAGAACATCACGATTGTTGAATACATTTTTAAACATTAACGTCAAACTTATATTATATAAAAAATATGATTCGTCAAATCTGAGAATGTTAAAATAAACGGCATGATGGATGATAACGTTTTAGAAATTTCCTTCACTTGTGCATTAAGAAATCGTCCATGAAAAATTCTTAACTCCCATTTTGATGCATTCAACAATCATTTAGAAAAATTCTTATTTTGATGTCAGGATCTATGACCTGTAAAGATGGAGTAGCGCTTATCCGTCGAATCATCGTTAAGAAGATTTAACAACATTACCATATTGTTTATAAGCTACCGTCTATAGCATGATATGTGAGGTCAGATGTATGTAACTATACCATATGTTAGAAACACACAGATGTTGTTTTCCGACAACTCATGATGTAAATTGCGTCAAGGTACATCAATCAACATGCTAATCCATAATATAAGAAACGCCTAATTTAGTGAGTCATTTTGATTTATTTCATCATATTCCAAAATAAAAAAAAATATGTCATTGATTCTATTGAAAATATAAATAATTAAAAAGATTTAACAGTGAGATTGAAGTAATTTTAGATTTTTCCAGTAATGGATTCAGTCTTCACAGTCTTACATACAAGTCGTAACAATTGTTCATGGTCCCATAAAGACTGTAGCATTCCTCTTCCTATAGGACAATGTTCGGAATACAAACATAACCCATGAAAAAATGGTACTGGAAAGAATTTCAAAAAGTAAATTGCCATATGACCTCCTTATCAATCAGTACGATAAATTTTCAATTAGTCTTAATCGTAAATGTTATGTTTTATATTTGAATTAAATATCATAGTATATATTAGTATATTTCTTGCTATATCAGTCAAAATTCAAATAGATTTTTTCTTCTTCGTGTAAAAGAAGAAATAGAAAAACTGGATGAAATGTCAAAGGAACTTCCCAAAATCTTCCATAATAAATAGAGCCAAAATTATCCACTGAATCACTCATCATTACCTCTCTTTCCCCAACTCCACCACAGCTTCAACAAAACTCTCTGTACTCAAACACTTCACTTGGAAAATGGAAGTGTTCAGCATCTTAATTTTGTTTCCCATATTTTCTCTTTTGCTGATATTTGGGTGGAAAGTGTTGAATTGGGCATGGATAAAGCCCAAGAAAATGGAGAAGATTCTCAGGTCAAAAGGGTTCAGAGGGAATTCATACAGACTGCTAGTTGGGGACTTGAAAGATATAGCAACCATGACTAAAGAAGCCAAGTCCAAACCCTTGAATTTCACCAATGACATAATCCCCAGAGTCATGCCCTTCCTCGACAACCTCGTAAAGGATTATGGTAATTTTTCTTTTCAGTTATAAGATTTTGCGTGTAATATCTAAAATAAGGATTCTTCTTGCGTCGAAATTGACATATCACTAAGAATTGGCCGGTGAAGTACACCTTTGTCTCCATTAATTAGCACTTTTGCTCTAGAAGTTTTGGAGGTCGTACTTTGTAAGATTGAAGTGCTCCATGATTGGCTTTAATTTTCTTTTTTCTTTTGGGTGATTCGATATTGGTTTCTGAAGTATTATAAAGTTGCATGTGGTTCAGTGAATTTTTAAAGGTTTGAAGTTTGCCTTTAGTCTTTCACAGATTTATGCAAAAAAGTATCAGCAGCATGATTTTTCTAATTGGAAAAAACAGAGAGATGCAGTTCTTTCTCTCTGTTCTTTTCGATTTGTAGACGGGAAAGGGAAAGGGTGGGGTGGGTGGGTGGAATTTCTGGTTGGGGATGGATAGAGTCGTAGTACTCATTCCATGACTAATAAGAGAGAGACATGCCAGGTTTCATTTATGCTTTATGCATAATTATCCAAATGACATTGTATTACCTTCTCATCAATTTTTTTATTGGTTATGAGATAACTAATAGAATGCCACGTAGTTATTTTCGGACACCATAAAATTAGTGAAACCTCGTACTACAAACTTCACTCACTAGGAATAGGTTAGTTATGTACCATGAGCACCCAAATGTATAAAGCATTATGTATACAATAGCAGATTCTTTTACATTGATGAGCTTTAAATATTGCTGCTTGATACAGAAAATATTTCTATGTTGATTCAATTGTTATTTTTGTTGGTGAATTTACTTCTGCAGGTAAAAACACCTTTACATGGATTGGACCAAAAGCAACAGTGCTCATATTCGAGCCAGATCAAATCAGGGAGATATTAGCAAAAAGCTACATTTATCAGAAGCCACCAAGTAATGAAATTGGAAGGCTTATAGCGCAAGGTATTGCATCTTACGATAAAGATAAATGGGCAAAACACAGAAGAATTATTAATCCAGCTTTCCATCTTGAAAATTTGAAGGTAACTTCCCCCTCTATGTGCCACTTTAAGTTCTATTCTTTCTCTTATTTGCTACTCCCATCGTCCTAAAAATATTGTCATAGCTAGTCAAACCATCATGTAAAACGAAATTGTTAAAGTATTTTAGCACATCTTTTTATCAAAATAGTTGTAACATCATTTAAGATCAAATTCCAAAGAAGTTGTACTAAAAAAACTTTGACAACTTAGTTTTAAACTATGTTTTTAGAATATGTATTTGACCACATGTTTTTTAAACTATATGTTTGACCAAGTGTGACAATATTTGTATGAGGGAAGACGTATTTGATTCAGTAATGATTTGTATTTGACCAATTACCTTATGCCTCCTACAGTGCATTTACAACTTCAGTTTGTATGATTTTTGTTGTTGCAAAATAGCTTATGCTGCCTGCATTCCATGTGAGCTGTTCTGAAATGCTGAGCAAATGGGATACAATGGCCTCAGACAATCAAGGATCCTTTGAATTGGATGTGTTGCCTTATATTCAGACCTTGTCATGTGATGTGATTTCTCGGACAGCATTTGGTAGTAACTATGAAGAAGGGAAAAGGATATTTGAACTGCAGAGGGAACTGATAGAGGACATCCTGCAGATGTTGAACTCAGTTTACATTCCCGGACTTTTGTAAAACTAATGACTTCCAATTTTCCAGTATAATTTTAATGATTGTTTCTTTTATGTGATGAAAACTTATTGACTTGTTAAATATGCTTTCCAGGCATTTTCCAACCAAAAGGAACCGAAGAATGAAGGCGATATCCAAGGAAATTCGAAGCTCAATATTGAGTATTGTGAATAAAAGAGTGAATGCAATTCAAGCCGGGGAGTCTGGTGGTGATGACCTATTGGGAGTATTGGTTAAATCAAACTTGAGGGAAATACAAGAACATGGAAGCAAGAAGTCAGGAATGAGTTTCCAAGAGGTCATTGAGGAGTGCAGACTGTTCTATATTGCTGGACAGGAAACTACTGCTACCCTGCTTGTGTGGACATTAATTCTATTGAGCAAGCATTCAGACTGGCAAGCTCGTGCTAGAGATGAGGTTCACCAAACTTTTGGTGAAAATAAACCTAATTATGAGGGCCTTAATCATCTTAAAGTGGTATGTATTTCCAACTTGGATGCATAAATCATATTATGCAATTTGGCATTATACTCCCTCCGTCCCAAAAATGTTGTCACAGTTGGGTTTTTAACGGAATGTAACCTTACACTTTATTGAAAACTCAACTGTGATAATATGTTTTGCGACCTGAACTTGATGTACTTCCTCCTGATACAGATGACTATGATTTTTAACGAGGTCCTAAGGCTATATCCGCCAGCAGTGATGCTTAGTCGAGTGCTTCATGAAGATACTACTCTGGGGGATCAAACTCTACCTGCCGGAATTCAGATTTTCTTGCCCGCCATCATGCTACATCATGATGAAAGCATATGGGGAGCGGATGCAAAAGAGTTCAAGCCAGAGAGGTTCAGTGAAGGAGTGCTGAAAGCAACTAAGGGCCAACTAGTGTATTTTCCTTTCAGTGCAGGTCCCCGAGTATGCATTGGACAAACCTTTTCTATGTTAGAAGCAAAGATGGCGATGTCTTTGATTTTACAGACCTTCTCTTTCGAGCTATCGCCATTGTATGCTCATGCTCCTCACACAATGATCACCTTGCAGCCACAGCATGGTGCTCAATTGGTCTTGCACAAGCTTTAGCCGAAAAGTTTGGTCTAGTCTTTTGCTGAAGGAATATAGTTATTTGTAAAATTCTCTTGCATGTGATCTTTTAGCTGTGTAAACTCTTCCTTGCATTAAGCAGTATTCTCTAATGAGCTTGCAGTATTTCATGTTCTGTAATACCAAAAAAAAAAAAAAAAAGCTTCCTATTGTAACCATATGATGCTAAATTAGTTGTATATGGAGCCAACAGAATTAAGCATGCATGTTATAATATATTTGCCATCCTCATCTGTCTCTCTCTCTCTCGTTTAGTCTCGTCTGCTTGGCGTCAGCGGGAAGAAGAATATGTTTCCAAGGACAAGAGACGGTTTTATCACTTTAAGATACTTTTGTTGCAATGCATCATAACTTGGGTTTGACATGAGATTATAGATTGGAAAGAAGCAATAGATCTCAACTTTTTGGTTCTTAACTTATCCGAAATGGTTAATTCAAATTACGTGTAAATACTACGACTCCTCCCTAAATATTTTTGGTATTACACTCCATATTTATTGTTGTATCACAATTGTTTTCACTGTCACAATCTTGACCCAAACCAATTACCAAGCTAGAAGCTCAACTAGCCATGACAGTGAGCCCAAAACCCAAGTGTGGCAAGGCCGAAGTCATCCATGTTTTTTCTAGTGGAACTGTGGAAGTATTTACTTTTGCGGTTGTATCTGAATTTGCGCATGATTTACATTATACAGTTATTTTTTCTTAGGTTATTTAACTTGGAACATATTTAATGATGCAAACTGATGTGCGACACTAACTTTTAAGAATGCGATCGGATGAGGATTAAATTATCATCCAAAAAAAATTGTAAGTGTAACCAACCTGGTCTCTTGAAGTCAACGTCATCTGATCTCTACATACGTGCAGGTTGCCTCAGGTTCAAGTCAGCCACTAGAGTCCAAATACACAGTCAAATCGATGCGACCAGACAAATGCATGACGCCCTCTCGGTGCCGACTAGGATCTCAGGTTAGCATCAACCCTTTTTTGCACAGAGACATTGAAGGCCAGTCACCGCAGCCTCAGTTAGTCACATCCGCTACTATCTCTACCTCGGCCGCAGCTGTCACCTCGACAAAAGCGAGCACCTCGGCCCTGCACATCAAGTCGGTCAGTGTCTTAGTACTTAATGCTTCTCTGGTCAGCTCAGCCAAGGAAACCCCTACCACGCGAGCAACTTAGATATGCAACTCGATACGTGGGGACATGACACTTAGCACTCCTTAATATCTCCTAAACATGTATTGACTCGTCTCAATATACAAAAGGCACAAAAACGCCCCAGCAAAAGGGGGGACATGTTGAGTTGAATTCAAAATAATTCTTCTCGAACCACCACAAGAATCAGGTTTCTTAAAATATACTTCACCATAAACACTTCCTAATATGGAAATACACGTAAATAACTTGACCGTCGGAGAGTTTTTCCTGGAGTAAATCTCCAAGGCCTCTAACGTAGTTGATTCTTGTAAATTTCTACAACAACGACCGTTAGTTTCAACATTAGAATCATCATTGATTATAGGTGAAGATCTGACTTTACTATTTTCATACTAGAAGGAGGGCCAACTAGGCCTTATTTTCATTTTTTTTAATGTTTACATAGAGTCACTCAATAATAGGTAAAACCACTGATTAGGATTCAATCGCTTATTGGAGCAGCCTTTAATGAGAAAATTGGCCGCCACAAAGAGGGAAGAATCATCCAACATGAGCATATAAAAGCTGTGAAATATGTTACTTAAAACATTGGTGTCTTCTAATCCTTGGTTGAAAGGATCAAAGGCAAGACCTCAGAGGCCACCTCTGCATTTAAAGATTTTCCTCACGACTATCTAAGAGAGGCAAAAATCTCTAAGGGCCTGTTTGGAGAAATCCCATCAATTTCCCTGCAGTGAAGAGGTGAATATATTGAAGAGAGAGTCTGAGTCAGCCTACCGTAAGCCGAGTCGAGGTGATTTCACAAAATAAGCCCACAAAGACTACAAGAACAACCATAGTGCATTTGATCGCCTCAGAGGCCGAGGTAAGGAAGTTTTTCCTTTGCTTGCATCTAAAGAGAGGATCATGGCTGTAATGGATAGGGACGGACTGAAAAAGGACATGCGGCCATTGCAGGGGCTAAGATGGAAAACAGATCTTAAGCTATGCTGTAAGTACCACAAAGTCATTGGTCATGGTACTGAAAATTACTAGTAGCTGGCTGAGCAATCGAGTGCCTCATTGAAAAAGTAATTTACAATAATTCTATGATCCAAGATTGCTATTGCACAATCGATTAGACTTTCACCGATCCTTTCCTACATAAAAGTGTTGGAAAGACAAGCCGTGCTAGTGCGAAGAAGAAGATGATGATAATGATGATGGTGATGATAAGCAAGATGACCTTGATACTGTAGGTCAGCACCAGGTAAATACTATCATTTACATGATTTCTGGGGACCAGCTCTGCAGAGGTCAAAAGCAGTGTCTTGGGGTGCTGAAACTTTAGAAATATCCTTCCAAAAGAAGGCCAAGTTACCACATGAGTTAAATATAGGCCTGAGGATCTAATTCTCCTGGGTTATGGCACTGAAGGCTTGATGATTGATATTCCAGTCAATCTCGTGTCATACGACAAAATGAAGGTGGATTAAGTCTATGTTGACACATGTAGTGCAAGCAAGGTTATGTATTATAGCATCATTCAAGCACTTGTATTGTGGGTCAGCTCATTATATCTCGTATCAACTCCATTGTTTGGATTTTTCTGTTTGGTAGTGCAGAGAGCAGACCTGGTTACATTGTCGCTCACCTTTGTCGAATAACCTAAATATCATCACTTGTGGGTGGATTTCGTAATTGTCAAGGAGAAGTCAGCCTATAATATTCTTCTCAGTAGGCTGGTCTTGATTGACGTAGAGGCAATTGTTTGTCCACTGCACTTAAGCTTGAAGTTCCTGTCTTGAGCCAGGTGGTGACAGTGCACGATGATATGCAGATGGCTCAAAGCTGTTATGCTATGGCGGTAAAGGAAAAATTATCTATACAACAGGTCATCATTAACGATATCCTACCTCTAGCTGAGGAAAATCCGGAGTTCTACGATGAGGTCTAGGATTTCATCTTATATCCTGTGAGATCAAGAAATGCGATTAAGATCAGAACTTGGATACTAGCTGAGTCTCTTAGTCAGCTCCAACATTTACTTAAATAATTCGTGATTATCTTTATATAGACAGCCAAGGAAATGCCAAAAGTTTCCACGACTCTCATAGACACAAGCTTCACGTTGATCCAAGCGTTAGGCCTGTAAAATAATAGAAAAAGAAACTTCACTCTTAAAAGGATTAAACTAATTGTGAAAAGGTCGGCAAGATGTATGCCATCAAGTTCGTAAGAAAAATCCTGTATCTGGTCTTTTTAGCCAATCTTGTGGTGGTGGCAAATCCGGGCAAAATTTAGAGGATGTGATTGACTACACTGACCTGAACATAACTTGCCCAAAAGATTGTTATCAGCTGTCCAAGATTGACAGCTTAGTGGATTCAATGATTGGACATGAGGTGTTTGACTTTCTCGGCATCTTCAAAGGCTATCATCAAATAGTCATGGCTGAAGAAAACCAACACAAAACATCCCTCATCACAGAAGAACGCATATATTGCTACGTCAGGATGCCGTTTGGGTTGATTAACGAGGGAGCCACCTATCAAATGCTGGTTACTTCCGTATTTGGAGACCATATCGGTCGTATCTCGGAAGTATACATCGATAATATGTTCATCAAGAGCAGGACACTTGATTGGTTTATCCAGAACTTAAGAGACGTGTTTATCATCTTAAAAGACGCCAACAAGAGGTTAAACCCTAAAAATGTATTTTTGGGATTCGTAGCAGAACAATCTTGGGACACACGGTCTCTAAAGAAGGGGTTTAAGCTAACTTAAGAAAAGTTAAAGCTTTGAAAGCTATGCACCCATATCCTAACATCAAAGAGGTACAAAGACTAATTGGAAGGATCTGTATGATCTGCAAGGCACCACTAGAAGGGGGGAGGGTTTGAATAGTGGGTGCAGAAAATGTGATTTTTAAAATTGTTTTAAACCAAAAACCCAACTTCTGAAAACAGTTTCTGTTTCCAGGAACCGTTATGAAACGTTTTGAAAACTAGGTTACAGGTCTTCAAAAATTCTGAAATTTGGAGAGATCTTATTCTCAGATGTTCTGAGTATCTCCTAAAAATGTCAGATTCAAATTCAACCTTTAACCCCGTTAAAAGTCGTTGATGGTCAGATTGCGCAAATCTGCCAGAAACGGTAGTCTGATTTGAAAAATTAATTCCTATTTAACCGAGACTCCAAATGCTCTGAAACTTTAATGACTAACTCCTTATTAGGTGTATTTAATTTGGTTGAAACATTTTTAAAAAATGCTTTTGGGAAGTTAGTCAAATACATTCAAAGTCTCAACCTTTGCAAGCCTGAAAATCAGACTGCACTAATCTCAGAACTTTAGATGTTTGGATGACTTATACTTGTCCAAAAGAGTTGAAACTTGCACCAAAAGAACCTTAAGACATGTGGCTATATTTTTTAAAAGTTTTGTAATTTTTGAAATTCGTTTACTATTTTTAATAACGTGATAAAAATGATACACTGTGCTGGAAACTGAAAGTAAGTGCTGAAAGTAAAGAACACTAGGAATTTTATACTGGTTTGGTTAAATCAACCTACACCAGTCTTCGAGGACACCTTCCTCGATTAGCACTAATCACAAAACACAAATAACACCTTACCACACAAGGTTGATGAAGTTACACACCAACTCCAATCCTTCACAAACCTTGTAAATGATTACAACGATCACGAACACCACCACCTTGCGAGTGCAAGATTGATCACACCTTGATCAATCTTTTACAACAATAAAGAGTATATGGTGGTATGTAAGAAACCTATTCAAGATGTATGAATATGAATACAATAGGTTTTTAGAGAGAAGAAAGAAAGAAGTGTAGAAGGACAGAGTAGATGAAAACGTTTTGAGCACTTGAATTTGCAAGACTTAATCTTGTATTTTGTTTGCTCTCTTCTTTCCTTTTTATCCATAGTGGCAGCCCCCTATAGCATTCTCTTCCTCTTGAAAATTATCTTCTAAGTCCTTGGAAGAGTATATTGCATCATTGTGACATTTCCTTGCTTACTTGGCAACTCCTCATTAGATGATCATTAAGCCCTTGCTTACTTGGCACTCATTGATTGGGTGGAAGTTGTCATCATTTGATGACTAGATAAATCTGAAAATAATCCTTAAAAACATATGCCAATTATCCATAAAAGTGTTGCCATAAGTCACATAATAATTCCACATAATTAGCAAGAAAAATATCTCCATTTTCCATCATGAAAATCGGCCAACTCTTTCTACACATGCTAAAATTTCAACTGGTGTGATATTCACACTTTATTCAAATTGTTGCCAAATTTGCATTAGATTAATTCCTTTTAAAATAAAGAAGAAATCAATCATCATTTAGTACATAACATTTCTACTAATTTTGGAAATAAAATTAGTCATCAAGAAGGCCATAAAATCGGCCAAGTTCATTCTACACATGCTGAAATTTTCAGCATGTGTGATATTCCAAGATACCATCACATTATTGTAGAGAAAAAGGGGTTTGAATGATTTTCAAATACATGATTTAAATGTGCACAAAAACAAGCATAAAATAAAACGTGCATGATTTTCAAATACATGATTTAAATGTGCACAAAAACTAGCATAAGATAAAACGTGCATGATATAAGCAAACGTGTGCATGATATTGCTTAGTACTTTCCTTATTTAGCTCATATATAATGTTGCCGTGCTAACGAGCCATGAAGTGTTAAAGCTTACATCATATGACAAACATTTGTTGTGTTTATACTATTTTCAGGTGCCATCATTAATGAACTAAACTAGTTCATTAAATGAAATACTTAGTTTATTAAACTAAATAGTTCATTAAAGGAAGCCACATTTGGAAAAGGCACAAAGGCAACAAGGCTAAGGAAGGAAAGTTTTCTCCTCATCCCCTCATTAATATATATACACGCATATACATATATAAGTGCATATATTTTCAGATTTTTTGAAAAAGGCACATACACATGTATTCCAACGTACTACCGACACGTTATATATTTTACGTACGTACGTTAACGTCACACCACTATATGTAACTCATATTTATGAGTATATTCAGGTCTTATATCATATGATATAAGTCATGGTGATGACAAATTAAATACGACATGATAAAAGGTTCTAAACCAAAAATTGTCGTATCGGGCGAATACCGAAACTTCGCCAACGTGTCACGTACTTGCCATAAATAGATGGCCAGTCCCTATACTTCAAAATTTCATAAAAATTTCGTGCACATGACTGTATATTCAGCCAAAAATACTTTCCATGTTGACACACACAAATCACCCCACATTAAGGCCAAAATGTGAAGATTCCAATTTTAATTTTGACACATGATAAATGGCGCCACTTTAGACCAGCCAAGTGCTGAGATTTAAAGTATATATTATATATATTATGTGTAACATAATATATATAACATGTGCAAGAAGTTGGAATTTAATTAGAGAAAAATCGGGTAATCGATAAATATCGAAAATTCGGTTTTCTACGCACACAACACATGGAACATTTTTGGTACATCATGTGACATGTATCTAGACACTTTTTACATATGTTATACATCTTAAAGTATTCTAGAAAATTAAATTAAGGGCTGATTGGAATATAACATGTGAGTATTATTAAATGTGTATTATTTTACAAAGTTAGCAAAACTAAATTTCAGCACATGCACATACTCTATGAAACACCCCTACAGCTGAGATGGAGCTTATTTGGAGCCTTGTTGGCACATTGATTGGTCAAGAATCAATCATACAATGTTGGTGAATTAAAGAGAGAAGTTACAAATGGTAAGATTTCAAATTTTATCTCATTTGTAACACATGTTGAAAATTTTCAGCATGTGCTAATAGGCTGCCGATTTTTTGACTTTAATATGACATATTTTATCATCTAAAATTATGTGATTGATTGGGAGAAGAAATGGAAGTATTTTAAATATTTTTCAAAGCCAAAAATAGTGATAACTTCAATATCACACATGCTGAAATTTTTCAGCATGTGTAGTATGTACCATGGCCGAAAATGAGGCCAAGTGAGAGACCAAATTTCATTTCCAACTTGATCAAGATAATTACCATCAATTGTTGATTTATTTTAATTAGAAAAATCAAAGAAAAATGGTAATATTTTGAATTTTATCTCCATGTATCACATGCTGAAATTTCAGCATGCTAAACTCTTAATGGCCGATTTTTCTTGCATTTGTGTGGAAGGAATTTTGTCTTGCAATTTATGTGACAATCTTGTGCATTATGGAAATAATTTTATGATTGATATTGGAACATGTTTTAAGTGTATTCTCAGATTTTTCCAAGTCATCAATGATGACACCATCCAACCAATCATGAAGAGCCAAGTAAGCAAAGCTTAAATGATCATCCAATAAGAAGATGCCAAGTAAGCAAGACCATGTCACAATGATGTCTTACATTCTCCCAAGGACTTAGAAGATAATTTTCAAGAGGGGGATAGCACACATAGGGGACGGCCATGCAAGGTTAAAAGGAAAGAAGTTGAGCAAAAACAAGACAAGCACAAGCATTGCAAAACAAGTGATTAAAAACGCCTAGCTCTTCTTCTTCTACACTCTCCTTCTTTCTTTCTTCTTGTAAGCCTATTGTGTTCATATCTTTAAATCTTGAATAGGCTTGATATAGACCACCACATATTCTATATCTTTGTAAAAGATTGATCAAGGTGTGATCAATCTTCAATCTTGCAAGGTGGTGGTGTTCGTGTGCATTGTATTGAACATACAAGGTTTGTGAAGGGTTGGAGTTGGTGTGTACCTCCATCAACCCTGTGGTAAGGTGTTTTTGAGTTGTGTGACTAGTGTGAACCAAGGAAGGTGTTCCTTGAAGACTGGAGTAGGTTGTTGATAACCGAACCAGTATAAAATTCTTAGTGTCATTTACTTTCAGCATTTATATTCTGTTTCTGCACTGTTTAGTCATTTTGTTTGCATTCGTAAAAATAGTAAACGATTTTCAAAAATCACGAACATTTCCAGAAACATAGCCACACGTCTTAGGGTTAATTTGGCACAAGTTTCAACCCTTTTGGATAACTATAAGTCACTCAAGCATCCAAAGTTCTAAGACTAGTGCAGTCTGATTTTCAGGCTTGCAAAGGTTGAGACTTTGAGTGTATTTGACTAACTTCCCGAAAGAATTTTTTAAAACTGTTTCCACCCATTTAAATAAAAAATTATAAGGGGTTAGTCTTTAAATTTTCAGAGCATTTGGAGTTGTGTACAAATAAGAATTAATTTTTCAAATCAGTGTATCGTCTTTGGCAGATTTGCACAATCTGACCACCAACGATTTTACAAGGGGTTATAGGTTGAATTTTAATCCGGAATTTTTAGGAGATACTCATAGTATCTGAGTCTAAGTTCTCTCCAAATTTCAGAATTTTTGAAGACCTGCAACCTAGATTTCAAAACGTTTTAAAACTGGTCCTGAAAACAGAATCTATTTTCAGAAGTTGAGTTGTTTAGGTTTAAACAAATTTTGAAAACCACACTTTCCGCACCACCTATTCAACCCCCCCTCTTCTAGTGGTGCCTTGCAGATCCTACAATTGGTATCAGAGCGCAGGAACTGTTACGACCCGAGATCCCGGGCTAGTGGAAATGATGAAAATAGAACACAAATGCGATGTTGATGAAATTGCAGTAGAATTTTAAATTTCTATTAGAATAAATAAAGACATCGACATTAAATATCGGGGTTAGAAACACACATAAAAATAACCTTAAGGTAAGTTAACGGATATAACGAGACTGGTTGGGACTAGACAATGACTGTATAGGACATACAAGGTATTTAAATAAATTAGTCGGTAGCAACATAAGTCGATAGAGATAAAGCAAACCGAATAAAAATACACGATACAATAACTACAATACACACTAGTATCACATTTTCTTCCACTTTATCCCATATACCAATAAAAGACAAAACCTCCCCCACCCCTCCACCCATAAACCGCCCAACCCCTTTCTCTCAAGTCAACATCTACTTTTTCTTTTCTTACACCATCTCTTACACACCTCACCTATCACCATCATCCTCTATTTTATTCCACTTTATTCATTTCTCTTTCTTCCATTTCCCCAACCCACGTTATTCCCCTCCCTTTTTCCCCTACTCCAATTTTTTTAAAGACAAAACCCATTCTTACACTATCTTCTTACACAATAATCCAAACCCCATCATTTCTCTATCTATTTCCAACCCATTCCACTCCCTTTTCACTTTCCTCTCTCCTCTCCCTCATAATTCAACCGTACACCCTCCCCAAAGAGTAGAAACTCTCTTCTCTTCTTTACACTACACACTATTATTACACTCCAACTCAACTTCTTCAACCTTCTCTCCTCATTACACATCAAAACAATTATCCTTCTCCTTTCTCCATATTTCGGCTAATACTCACCAAGACAAGGAGAAGATTTCTTCTTCATCTCAACCCACATAACAACTCCTACATCAAGTTTTAAACAACACTCCATCAACTAAGAAAGATTCAAGAAGGTTGTAGCATGTAGAATCAAAAGCAAGTAAGGAGAAGGAGGAGAAATTTGTTCTTCAAATCTAAGTGAAGGAATCACCATCTAAGAGTAAGAAAGTAAATCAAGGCAAGTATTCTTCCTAGATCCTACATGGATTTTCAAAGATCTATATGTTTATGTTCATATTAAGTTGGATCATCCATGGTATATGTTCAAGATTTTGTATCATGAATATATAAAGTAAATATGTTTGATGTTAAGCTATAAGTAGAATATTGGAAATTTATATATATGTGCAACTACATATGGTTACACGGCCATAATGAAATTTATGGAAATATAAATTGTTTTTTTATATTGAACATTTATATGTAATATGTAAAGTAAATTATACATATAGATTTATATATATACTCATGTACGGCTATAAAGGCAATATACATAGGAAATCAATTATTTCTTGAACTCAAGAGTAATTATATTTATAAGGTGAGAAAATAAGTAATGTATTTATATATATATATATATATATATATAATATGGTATATAAATATAGTAAAATGAATAAGGCATTTTATGTAATATATATATACATAATATACGGTATATAAAAATAGTAAAAATGAATAAGGCATTTTATGTAATATATATATATATATATATGTATATAGGTATGTACGGCCAAGGGTATTTTGATTGATATAAATAATTTTATAGTATATTTTTGAAAATGTATACTTACAATATATAAAAGAAATATATATATATATATATGTACATAAGCATGTAAATATGTTAATATGAAATATATATGTATGTTTCGGCTATTATTTTTATTTGTGAAAAAAAAATGATTTGACTATGTTGTATATATATGTATATATGAAAAATAAATATGTTAAGATATGAAAATGAATAAGTTCTTAAAATATCTTAAGAAGTTTTGTATATGTATACCCAGTACATATATGTATTCGGCCATAGACCAATTAAGGTAAAAATGATTTACTTGTTATGCTTAAGTATATATATTATATATATGAAGATATGAAAATGAGTAAGTTTTGAACATTAGATATTATATTATAAAATGATTTAATATATGTATAAACAATATATATACATTTCGGCCACTAGGCCTAGTATGATGAAATGATTTTATTTTATGTTTGTATACATAAGTATGATATATATGTTAAGAGTATGATAAGAATGACCTTATTATGACCTATGTATCTATTTATGAAATATGATAATATATATTTTATTGTGCCTACACACACTTAAAGAACATTCATATGTACTAAAGTATATATTGTACATACATAGGATTATATACACATTTGAATATGAAGTTTTGACATATATGATTTATTTTATGTTAATTGTATTATGTGTGTTATATATGAATATGTGTAAGCTAAGATATAAGTTATGAAATTCCTAGATGATATGTTAAAGGAAATAGGAAGTTTATGTTCTATGCACTTAAGTTATGAATTATGAAGTATATGTGTGGAGTTGATATTATGGAAGGATGGTTGTGGTATTTCTTTAAGTTATGATAAGTAGGCTGAAAGTAAGTGATGTTACTAGTGGTAGTATGATAAGATACCCTTACTTGACCGAGTCTCACATTGCATGAAAACAAGATTTGCAAAGTTATGTTGTCACATCTCATGTTTTAAAAGTTCATATGCATAGGAATAATAAACACGAGACGAATGATTCCGATGAGACACGATATGTTATGTTATGTTCATGATCATGATTATGTTATGTTATGTTGAAGCGCTGTCTTGACATCGGGACCGGAGTGGTAGGTGTTAGGGGCCCATGTTTACGTTATGGCTGAGTGTAACACCGGGTCTGGGACACGGGATCTCAGTCATAATGCGTCACCGTTAGCACATGTGCATATGATTCATGATGTTATGTCGCACATGTACTATATGGGGAATCATTCTGTATGTCGTGCGTTATTATTCTTATGAAAAGTGCTATAGTCAATGATGAAAATGTTATGTATTCATGTTATGAATATGTCATGTTATGCAAGTTATGAAAACCATGTCATGATTATGAAAAGTCATTTTACAAAAAGTCATGTTTTATGCATCACGTCATGACCATGTCACCTTAGGGTTATGATTAAGAATTCTTTAAGTATATGACATCACTACATTGGACAATGTTGTGCTAAGCATGAGAATGTAGTACCTGTAAGATAGGCAAGGATGGTATAGGTTATGGATTAGAAGTTAAGTATGGATACAGTATGATGTTATGGATTAAGCAGAATGAGATGCTGTTATGTTAAGTATGATTTGAAATCTTCTTTATTTATTATAGCAGTTTATAGATATTAAATGATACTATACTTATTAAAAAAGAGACGTGCTTATTATATTCAAAATGTATGGTTATAATGATTTGTTACCCCGTCTCCCAATGTATGATCCACATGTCGTATCTGGTAAGACTACTTGCTGAGCGATTAAAAGTCGGTGGCTATCGCTCATACTTGCCTCATTTATAACTTTCCAGATAACAGGTATCAATATACAGGCTCGTTGAAGACATGCTAGATAGACCATTGATCACGAAGAGCATACTGAGAGATTATTTCGAAGGCATTAAGTTTCGGATTATGATGTATGATATATTATTTCAGTATTCTGTATATGATGATTGTACAGTTTATGATGTAGTACAGTGCATGTCGATGAAGATTTGTTCATGTTATGTTGCTTCCGCTTATCGATTTATTATTCATGTCGACATGTACATGTATGGTATCGACGCTTTGTACTCTATGGAGTAGAGTACGGCGGGTGCACTGAGCCGGAACCCTGGTTTCGGGCGGGGCGCTACAGTTGGTATCAGAGCAGTGGCTCTAGATCCACTGCGGACACATAAGTAAACAACTACATGAACTTAAGCAATGATCTTAGAATTTAAGAAATGATCATAGACGTAAGAAACGATCTTAGATGAAAGCGACAGCCTTAGTATAAGAGAAATAGAACGGTATTAGACAGATACGAGGAATTTAGAAAGTATAAGTAGGTCGTTTAGGCTTTCCAACATTTGTACAGGTCAAGTGACTAGAATACCTCAATGTTATTTTCTAGTTAGTAACATAGTAGTTATAAACTGTAATTTCCACAATTTCAGGTTTAACTCTAATGGGGATAACATTTGAAGATAGTGATAGAATTTATTAGGCTGATTAAGATATGATATGTAGTAGAACTATAAGCAGTGATTTATAAGAATTACGGTGATTAGAGTTTGACAAATATAGTGCACAAATAGTACACATATGAATAAGACGATGAAATTAGAAATTTTCAGAGTAGGTCAAAGATGTTAGTCGCATTAGGAATGTAAATTCATAGTGATAAGAGTAAGATTATATAAATAGATATAAGGATATAATGAGTCAGACCACATTGGAAGCTAAATTATGAATTTAGAAAGTCGTCGAACTATCTGATTGGAATTAGTATGCGTAAGTTGAATCGGAATAGGCATGAATAGAATTAAGTCGATATGATTTAACCGGATTAGGGTTAGTGGCTGAAAATAGGTAAGTATAAAAGTTACTATAACGCGTAGAGATATGAAGTTGTAGCATACCTAAGCGGATTAACAGGAGGTATACAAAAATTGTGAATTTAGAAAAATCTTATCATAAGTTGGAAAATTTTAAGTTGAATCATAGGCGATTAAGAAATGATGCTAGAAATTAAGTATTTAAATCACTAAGGACAAAATCGATACAACCCCTAAGTTTCGAGGACGAAACTTTTTATAAGGGGGGAGAATGTTACGACCCGAGATCCCGGGCTAGTGGAAATGATGAAAATAGAACACAAATGCGATGTTGATGAAATTGCAGTGGAATTTTAAATTTCTATTAGAATAAATAAAGACATCGACATTAAATATCGGGGTTAGAAACACACATAAAAATAACCTTAAGGTAAGTTAACGGATATAACGAGACTGGTTGGGACTAGACAATGACTGTATAGGACATACAAGGTATTTAAATAAATTAGTCGGTAGCAACATAAGTCGATAGAGATAAAGCAAACCGAATAAAAATACACGATACAATAACTACAATACACACTAGTATCACATTTTCTTCCACTTTATCCCATATACCAATAAAAGACAAAACCTCCCCCACCCCTCCACCCATAAACCGCCCAACCCCTTTCTCTCAAGTCAACATCTACTTTTTCTTTTCTTACACCATCTCTTACACACCTCACCTATCACCATCATCCTCTATTTTATTCCACTTTATTCATTTCTCTTTCTTCCATTTCCCCAACCCACGTTATTCCCCTCCCTTTTTCCCCTACTCCAATTTTTTTAAAGACAAAACCCATTCTTACACTATCTTCTTACACAATAATCCAAACCCCATCATTTCTCTATCTTTTTCCAACTCATTCCACTCCCTTTTCACTTTCCTCTCTCCTCTCCCTCATAATTCAACCGTACACCCTCCCCAAAGAGTAGAAACTCTCTTCTCTTCTTTACACTACACACTATTATTACACTCCAACTCAACTTCTTCAACCTTCTCTCCTCATTACACATCAAAACAATTATCCTTCTCCTTTCTCCATATTTCGGCTAATACTCACCAAGACAAGGAGAAGATTTCTTCTTCATCTCAACCCACATAACAACTCCTACATCAAGTTTTAAACAACACTCCATCAACTAAGAAAGATTCAAGAAGGTTGTAGCATGTAGAATCAAAAGCAAGTAAGGAGAAGGAGGAGAAATTTGTTCTTCAAATCCAAGTGAAGGAATCACCATCTAAGAGTAAGAAAGTAAATCAAGGCAAGTATTCTTCCTAGATCCTACATGGATTTTCAAAGATCTATATGTTTATGTTCATATTAAGTTGGATCATCCATGGTATATGTTCAAGATTTTGTATCATGAATATATAAAGTAAATATGTTTGATGTTAAGCTATACGTAGAATATTGGAAATTTATATATATGTGCAACTACATATGGTTACACGGCCATAATGAAATTTATGGAAATATAAATTGTTTTTTTTATATTGAACATTTATATGTAATATGTAAAGTAAATTATACATATAGATTTATATATATACTCATGTACGACTATAAAGGCAATATACATAGGAAATCAATTATTTCTTGAACTCAAGAGTAATTATATTTATAAGGTGAGAAAATAAGTAATGTATTTATATATATATATATATATATAATATGGAATATAAATATAGTAAAATGAATAAGGCATTTTATGTAATATATATATACATAATATACGGTATATAAAAATAGTAAAAATGAATAAGGCATTTTATGTAATATATATATATATATGTATAGTTATGTACGGCCAAGGGTATTTTGATTGATATAAATAATTTTATAGTATATTTTTGAAAATGTATACTTACAATATATAAAAGAAATATATATATATATATATATATATATATATATATATATATATATATATATGTACATAAGCATGTAAATATGTTAATATGAAATATATATGTATGTTTCGGCTATTATTTTTATTTGTGAAAAAAAATGATTTGACTATGTTGTATATATATGTATATATGAAAAATAAATATGTTAAGATATGAAAATGAATAAGTTCTTAAAATATCTTAAGAAGTTTTGTATATGTATACCCAGTACATATATGTATTTGGCCATAGACCAATTAAGGTAAAAATGATTTACTTGTTATGCTTAAGTATATATATTATATATATGAAGATATGAAAATGAATAAGTTTTGAACATTAGATATTATATTATAAAATGATTTAATATATGTATAAACAATATATATACATTTCGGCCACTAGGCCTAGTATGATGAAATGATTTTATTTTATGTTTGTATACATAAGTATGATATATATGTTAAGAGTATGATAAGAATGACCTTATTATGACCTATGTATCTATTTATGAAATATGATAATATATATTTTATTGTGCCTACACACACTTAAAGAACATTCATATGTACTAAAGTATATATTGTACATACATAGGATTATATACACATTTGAATATGAAGTTTTGACATATATGATTTATTTTATGTTAATTGTATTATGTGTGTTATATATGAATATGTGTAAGCTAAGATATAAGTTATGAAATTCCTAGATGATATGTTAAAGGAAATAGGAAGTTTATGTTCTATGCACTTAAGTTATGAATTATGAAGTATATGTGTGGAGTTGATATTATGGAAGGATGGTTGTGGTATTTCTTTAAGTTATGATAAGTAGGCTGAAAGTAAGTGATGTTACTAGTGGTAGTATGATAAGATACCCTTACTTGACCGAGTCTCACATTGCATGAAAACAAGATTTGCAAAGTTATGTTGTCATATCTCATGTTTTAAAAGTTCATATGCATAGGAATAATAAACACGAGACGAATGATTCCGATGAGACACGATATGTTATGTTATGTTCATGATCATGATTATGTTATGTTATGTTGAAGCGCTGTCTTGACATCGGGACCGGAGTGGTAGGTGTCAGGGGCCCATGTTTACGTTATGGCTGAGTGTAACACTGGGTCTGGGACACGGGATCTCAGTCATAATGCGTCACCGTTAGCACATGTGCATATGATTCATGATGTTATGTCGCACATGTACTATATGGGGAATCATTCTGTATGTCGTGCGTTATTATTCTTATGAAAAGTGCTATAGTCAATGATGAAAATGTTATGTATTCATGTTATGAATATGTCATGTTATGCAAGTTATGAAAACCATGTCATGATTATGAAAAGTCATTTTACAAAAAGTCATGTTTTATGCATCACGTCATGACCATGTCACCTTAGGGTTATGATTAAGAATTCTTTAAGTATATGACATCACTACATTGGACAATGTTGTGCTAAGCATGAGAATGTAGTACCTGTAAGATAGGCAAGGATGGTATAGGTTATGGATTAGAAGTTAAGTATGGATACAGTATGATGTTATGGATTAAGCAGAATGAGATGCTGTTATGTTAAGTATGATTTGAAATCTTCTTTATTTATTACAGCAGTTTATAGATATTAAATGATACTATACTTATTAAAAAGGAGACGTGCTTATTATATTCAAAATGTATGGTTATAATGATTTGTTACCCCGTCTCCCCATGTATGATCCACATGTCGTATCTGGTAAGACTACTTGCTGAGCGATTAAAAGTCGGTGGCTATCGCTCATACTTGCCTCATTTATAACTTTCTAGATAACAGGTATCAATATACAGGCTCGTTGAAGACATGCTAGATAGACCATTGATCACGAAGAGCATACTGAGAGATTATTTCGAAGGCATTAAGTTTCGGATTATGATGTATGATATATTATTTCAGTATTCTGTATATGATGATTGTACAGTTTATGATGTAGTACAGTGCATGTCGATGAAGATTTGTTCATGTTATGTTGCTTCCGCTTATCGATTCATTATTCATGTCGACATGTACATGTATGGTATCGACGCTTTGTACTCTATGGAGTAGAGTACGGCGGGTGCACTGAGCCGGAACCCTGGTTTCGGGCGGGGCGCTACAGGGACACTCAATTCAAAGAATCCAACGATTCAGTGAGATGGCAACCACAACCATGCAAGAAAGAATGTCAACTATAAGGTCTCCTCTTTTCGACTGTGAGTCTTTTATTCAATGGAAATTAAGAATGAAACTCTTTCTTATGGCTATTGATATTGATCTATGGTCCATCATAGAAGACGGTCCATTTGTTCCTACTAAGATGTCAATTATTGATGGTGTCACACTAGAGGTTACAAAAACGAAACAAGAATACACTAGTGATGACAAAAAGAAGTTGAGTATGAATGCTAAAGCCATGCAACTACTATTAAACGGCCTAAGTAAAAGTGAGGCTAGTTACGTGTCTAATTGTTCTAGTGCTCAAGAGATGTGGCATATTCTTGAAATGAAACATGAAGGGACTAGCCAAGTAAAGGAGTCTAAAATCAATATGCTTATGTCCACACTTGAGTCCTTTAACTTATTGCCAAATGAGTCTATTTTTGAGATGGATTTACGCTTGACTAACATTTACAATTCTCTTGAGTCTCTTGGCAAAGTCTTCACTATGCAGGAAAATGTACAAAAGGTTTTGCGAAGCCTTCCATCCGAGTGGGACCCTAAAGTAACGGCCATAGAAGAAAGCAAAGAGACAAATCGATTAAAATGGAAGAACTAATCGGATCACTTAAGGTATATGAAAACAAACTTGCTTTAAGACATTCTTAGTCCATTTCTAATAATGATAGGGCTATAGCATTTAAATCAAATGAATACGTCATAGATGATAGTGACATAGATTCCGATGATGAGGACTTGATCACGATGGCTAAAAGATTAAGAAAAATATTGAGAAAATCGATTAAACATAAGTCTACCTCATCTAAGGATCATAAAAATAAAAATAAAGAAATAAAGTGCTATGAATGCGGCGAACTTGGACATCTATTATATGACTGCCCTAATAAAGAAAAGCAAACAAACAAATACCCTGACAAGGATCGGAACAAGAATAGACTCGTCTCAGAACCTAAGCAAAGGAGAAGGGCCTTCAAAGCCTCTACTTGGAGTGACACATCTGACTCTGAGACTGATGATACGGAAGAACACAAGGCACAAGTATGCTTTACATCTAAAGCATCAAATGAGGTATCTTCCGACTCTGATTCCGATTCTGAATATTCTTATGATGACTTATTTAGTCAATATTTAGAATTGCATAAGTTTTCAAAGACTCTTGCAAAAGAAAAGAAGCGATTAATTGAAGACAAGAAATTGTTAGAATCTTCTAACAAAGATCTTGTGTCTCAATTAAATGATTCAAAAGAAGAGCCGACATGCATTATAAATTCATTAAAATCTGAAATTTCATCATTGACATCCGAGAACATTAAATTGAAATCCGAGATTTCAAACTTAAAATCAAGGAATGCAGATGTAAAGAAAAAGGTGAAACAATTTGACACGGGATCTAACATGTTCTATCATATTATCTTATCACAAAAGCATGATAGTGACAAAACAGGGTTGGGATACGTTGATACTAATGAAGTATCCACCAAACAAACTAAGTTTGTTGTGTCTAAGAAAGTAGACACCCCAAAGCCTCAAATGGCGTCTAAGATGACGCAAAAATTGCCTATTCCCTCATCACGCCCCACTTCTTCATCATATCATGCGAAATACAATTTTGTACCATATAGATATAAAAAGAAAAGAGTGATGCATACACGGCATTCATTCCATCCACGCACTACTAATACAAACACAAGGACATATCAAAAACGTCCTACATGTAATGCATATAAAGGAGTTCTTGGCTAAAGGCCAGATACAGGTGCATCTAAAGTATATTATGTTACGTTCTCATCATCTTTCTCACCTTTTCGAAGACCTAGAAAGGTCACCCAAATGTGGGTACCAAAAGGGACATTTTCAAAGGGTTGAATAAATAACCCTTACGAACGCACGTATATGAAATGCATGATTTTTTTTCATCTTTACAGGCATCTTTTGATTTTCTTTCAAAAATAAAGGGGGAGAGAAAGCATGATTTAAGGGGGAGAGAGATAGTGATTGCACAAATCAAGGGGGAGCCGGATTTGAAATTTGAAATTCAAATTTCAAATTTATGCATGTTCGAAGGGGGAGCGATAGTATTTAAATCATGTGCATAAGTTGTTTTGAAAATCATCAAAAGGGGGAGATTGTAGAGAAAAAGGGGTTTGAATGATTTTCAAATAAATGATTTAAATGTGCACAAAAACGAGCATAAGATAAAACGTGCATGATATAAGCAAACGTGTGCATGATATTGCTTAGTACTTGCCTTATTTATCTCATATATAATGTTGCCGTGCTAACGAGCCATGAAGCGTTAAAGCTTACATCATATGGCAAAAATTTGTTGTGTTTATACTATTTTCAGGTGCCACCATTAATGAACTAAACTAGTTCATTAAGTGAAGTACTTAGTTTATTAAACTAAGTAGTTCATTAAAGGAAGCCACATTTGGAAAAGGCACAAAGGAAACAAGGCTAAGGAAGAAAAGTTTTCTCCTCCTCCCCTCATTAATATATATACACGCATATACATATATAAGTGCATACATTTTCAGATTTTTTGAAAAAGGCACATACACATGTATTCCAACATACTACCGACACGTTATATATTTTACGTACGTACGTTAACGTCACACCACCATATGCAACTCATATTTATGAGTATATTCAGGTCTTATATCATATGATATAAGTCATGGTGATGACAAATTAAATACGACACGATAAAAGGTTTTAAACCAAAAATTGTCGTATCGGGCGAATACCGAAACTTCGCCAACGTGTCACGTACTTGCCATAAATAGATGGCCAGCCCCTATACTTCAAAATTTCATAAAAATTTCGTGCACATGAATGTATATTCAGCCAAAAATACTTTCCATGTTGGCACACACAAATCACCCCACATTAAGGCCAAAATGTGAAGATTCCAATTTTAATTTTGACACATGATAAATGGCGCCACTTTAGACCAGCCAAGTGCTGAGATTTAAAGTATATATTATATATATTATGTGTAACATAATATATATAACATGTGCAAGAAGTTGGAATTTAATTAGAGAAAAATTGGGTAATCGATAAATATCGAAAATTCGGTTTTCTACGCACACAACACATGGAACATTTTTGGTACATCATGTGACACGTATCTAGACACTTTTTACATATATTATACATCTTAAAGTGTTCTAGAAAATTAAATTAAGGGCTGATTGGAATATAACATGTGAGTATTATTAAATGTGCATTATTTTACAAAGTTGGCAAAACTAAATTTCAGCACATGCACATACTCTATAAAACGCCCCTACAGCTGAGATGGAGCTTATTTGGAGCCTTGTTGGTACATTGATTGGTCAAGAATCAATCATACAATGTTGGTGAAATAAAGAGAGAAGTTACAAATGGTAAGATTTCAAATTTTATCTCATTTGTAACACATGCTGAAAATTTTCAGCATGTGCTAATAGGCTGCTGATTTTTTGACTTTAATATGACATATTTTATCATCTAAAATTATGTGATTGATTGGGAGAAGAAATAGAAGTATTTTAAATATTTTTCAAAGCCAAAAATAGTGATATCTTCAATATCACACATGCTGAAATTTTTCAGCATGTGTAGTATGTACCATGGCCGAAAATGAGGCCAAGTGAGAGACCAAATTTCATTTCCAACTTGATCAAGATAATTACCATCAATTGTTGATGTATTTTAATTAGAAAAATCAAAGAAAAATGGTAATATTTGGAATTTTATCTCCATGTTGTTGGACCGTGCACCTGCAATAAACACCACTAGAGGGGGGGGGTGAATAGTGGTTAGCGGAAATTACACTACAACCCTTTGTTAAAATCCCCTTTGAAAACAGAATCTGAAACCACCTCAGATTCAGAACCCGTTTTTCAAAAATTCACAAATAATTGTAAACAACTCCAAAAATTATGAAACTTTCCAGAATGTAACTTCAATGAGTTAACAAGACTCTATCCAAAAATCAGACAAAAATAAGATCGTTTAACCCTTCAAATAAATATAAAGATTCAGATGGTCAATCTGGACAGAATTGGACAGAATGTTGCTGATATTGCAAAACGTCTTTCTCTTTGAATACTCAATCAAAAAAGTTGATCTTTATATCAAAACACTCCTTAGGATGTGTAGATGAAGTTTCAAAAAGGCCCTGACCTTAACCAACTCTTGAAAAATACAGAATTTAAGTTGTCTCAAAACTGGTCAGATTGCAGCCAGATTGGAGCAGTTATCTTGCAAAGACTAAAAGACTAACTTTCCCTTGCTCAAATCAAGTGATTCTTGTTGCAAATGAAAGCTAACAGTCTGAAGTATAACTCCACCAAAAATCACGAATTTTGAAAATGTTTAGCTATTTTTTCAAATTGTGAGAAGTGGTGTGAAAACTGCAGTAAAAAACGGGCAGAAAATAGAAATAAAGAAACATGAGAAGAACACCGAGAATTTATCCTGGTTCGGTCAATGTGACCTACTCCAGTTCCAAGGAACACCTTTCCTTGGATTTCACTATGGTATGAACCAAATTACAGCAAGAACCAAGCTTGATCCTTGGGTTAAACACCAACCCTATTCAAGACTTGGATGAACACCTTTATGCAACTCTTGGTTGCAACACCTCTATCACCTATTGATGTAGTATAAATTTGGCTAATCAATCTTACAAATAAGACACAAGAAGGTGTGTATAGTGTAGCTGGACAACAACTAGAAATGGAACACCTTAGCTACACAAAGTATGAACGAAAATATGAAAAGAGAATAGCAAGACAACAATCTTCAATTTTTGCTTTCAAGTGTGTGTCTTCTCTTCTTCACCTTGCCTTCTATTTATAGAGTGAATTGATGGCATATTCCCTCCAAATTTTAGACCATGTGATGGCTGAGAAGTTTGAATTAAAACACCTCCATAATCATCTCCAACAATCTTGTCTCCATTACATTCAAATTTGAAATTTCAAGTTGGCAACTTTTGCCAACTAGCTTGCTTTTGGTTTGTCTTCTTGTCTCCAACTCATAAAATGAGAAAAAAAATCATCTCCACCTGTATAATCACGTTTTGGAGGCTGTGTATATGTATACCAACTCAGATTTTTGAGGAGAAATCAACAAATAATAGTTGACAAGGTTATGTCAACATATAATATCAAAATTCCCATTTCTCCTTGACATATTGTGACGAATCTTGCACCAAGGACACCTTGTAATCTCTGAAAGATGATGATTAAGAACCTCCAATAACATATATATATATATATATATATATATATATATATATAAGAGTCTTCAAGAGAAAATAGAACGCGACATCGAATACCGTCACATATCCCGCTACCGTCGATAAAATCATCAAATGAGAGAATAAAATAGAAAACCACCAAATAATCTTCAAGAATATACTAAATAAACTCCAGAATGAATATAATAAGATACTCAAGAGATTCCTTAAGTAAAAATACTGAAACTGTCTTCGGGGGTAAAATGACCAAAATGCCCCTAGTGAGATAAAACTCCAGAAATGACCCCCGATGGTCAGAATTAAATATAATAACACCTTCTTGATAATAAATAAGATGATAATATCTTCTTGAATCATATTCATCATGTCGAGTACCTACAAAACTCAAAATACCACTTTTGCCCTTTTTGGTAAGTTGTAGAAACTTCGAGGGCATATTAGTCACAAGATATTATCATCATAAAAATCACATAATCACAACATGATAAACATATATAAATCATGTAAAAATAAAAACAACTATTTTATCACATTTTAGAAAAATATTTCTAACAACTCTAGACATCGTGTCATTTTTCTTCACTTATTCAACTCTTTCATTTATAACACCATATGTGACATTTTTAAGTATTCATCACTTAAAATCATGACTTTGAAAATTATCCAAACATATTTCTCAACATTCTCCCCCTTTTGGATGATTTTCAAAATAACCTAACATGATTTTAATGTCACAACTTATAACCAAAAGTTTAACCAAATGTTTTCAACTATGTTTTCAACTTTTAAATAGTATGCCGCTCCCCCGCAACTCATACTCACCCCCTTAACCTATGCTCCAAAATTTATACCAATAAAAACTTAGCATATGATTCATCATGACTTACCAACTAAAACATGACTTACCAACTAAAGTTCTTATTCTATCTCCCCCTTTATTTTGCAAATCATGCAAAAGATAGAACTATACAATGGTAACGTAAGTCATCATTCCTAATTTGGCTCGTAAGTTTTCAAAAGTGGCTTGATTAAGGGGTTTGGTGAAGATGTCAGCGATTTGATGATCAGTTCTTATGTGGTTTATCACTATATCCTCATTTTGAACATGATCACGAAGAAAGTGATATCGCACCTCAATGTGTTTGGCCTTAGAATGAAGCACCGGATTCCGTGAAAGATTGATTGCACTTGTGCTATCGCAGAAAATTGGAATCTTATTCATTTTAATCCCAAAATCACTAAGTTGCTGTTTAAGCCAAAGTATTTGGGTAGTACATAAACTCAAAGCGATATACTCGGCTTCAGTGGTAGAAAGAGCTACACTAGCTTGCTTTTTAGAAAACCAAGAGATCAAATTAGTTCCTATGAATTGACATGTACCGCTAGTGGATTTTCTATCTAACTTGCAACCACCATAATCAGCATCACTATATGCGTGTAATTCCAACTTAGCGTTTTTATCATACCATAGTCCTAAGCGAGGTGTATGCTTAAGATATCTAAAGATCTTTTTCACTGCATTGTAATGTGATACCTTAGGACAAGATTGAAACCTAGCACACATACACACACTAAACATAATATCAGGTCTTGATGCAGTTAAGTATAACAATGAGCCAATCATAGACCTATAAAGTGTGTCATCAAAAGGTTTACCATTTTCATCCTTATCAAGTTTGGTACTAACACTCATAGGCGTAGTTGTAGGTTTCAACTCTTCAAAGCCAAACTTCTTAATCATATCATTGACATACTTAAGTTGGCTAATGTGAATTCCTTGAGGGGTTTGTTTGATTTGAAGTCCTAAGAAATAATTCAACTCTCCTACCATTGACATTTCAAACTCTGACTTCATACATTCTTCGAAGTCTTTTACTAAAGTAGGGTTGGTTGAACCAAAGATTATATCATCTACGTATATTTGAACTATTAACAAATCATTACCTTTTCTTCTTAGGAATAATGTGTTGTCGATGGTCCCCCTTTGATAATTATTTGCAATAAGAAAGTTTGCAAATCTATCATACCAAGCTCTTGGAGCCTGTTTTAAACCATATAGAGCTTTCTTAAGCTTATAAACATGGTTCGATTCTTCGGATCTTCGAATCCAGGAGGTTGTTTGACAAACACTTCTTCTTGGATGTATCCATTCAAGAACGCACTCTTGACATCCATTTGGAAGAGCTTAATTTTGCTTATACTTGCAATTGCAAGTAACAATCTAATTGCTTCTAGTTGTGCAACGGGTGCAAAGGTTTCTTCATAATTTATTCCTTCTTGTTGATTATAACCTTGTGCGACTAGTCTAGCCTTATTCCTTGTAATATTTCCTTGTTCATTTATTTTATTCCTAAAAACCCATTTAGTTCCTATGATAGACTTGTCTTCAGGTTTAGGTACTAAGTCCCACACGTTGTTCCTTGTGAATTGATTTAATTCCTCATGCATAGCATCTATACATGATATGTCACCTAAGGCTTCCTTTACGTTCTTAGGTTCTAATTGTGAGATTAAGCTATGTCCTTCAAGTTGACATATATTTCTACGTGTTTTAACCCCAATACTTGGATCCCTAATGATTAGTTCTCTAGGGTGCCACCAATTCCTAGATTGATTAAGTTCACCCTCATCTTGTTCAAATATTTCATTAGTGTGAACGTTATCATATGTAATTGGATCATTAGTTGTATCTTCTAATTGCAGAGTCTCTTGATTTATTTCATCTAAGGGTTCATGTTTGTCTTGTTCAGAGGGAGTTGGTTCTAGATGATCAAGTACAGGCTCAAGTAATACATCATCATCAAACATATTTTCAACATTTGTTTCTTGTTTATGTTGATGTTTATCACTAACTTCAAAACATGCATTTTCATTGAATTTCACATGTATGGATTCAATTATTTTTCTAGATGTAGGATTATAACACCTATATGCCTTTGAGTTAGTTGAATATCCAACAAATATGCATTCAATAGACTTTTGTTCAAATTTATCTAGATTATCTTTGGTATTAAGTACAAAACATTTACACCCAAATACTCTAAGATAATCTACCTGAGGTTGTCTATTATTCAATAACTCATATGGTGTTTTATTTAATTTCTTTCTAATAGAAAGCCTATTTATTATATAACATGCACAACTAACAGCTTCAGCCCACAAATATCTAGGTACTTTGTTTTCACACAACATAGTTCTAGCTATTTCTTGTAGTGTTCTATTTTTACGTTCAACAAATCCATTGAGTTGTGGTGTTCTTGGTGGTGAGAATTCATGTTTTATTCCATGTAATTCACAAAACTTAATTATATCTTTGTTTTTAAATTCTCCACCTCTATCACTTCTAATTCTTTTAACATTTTCTTCATAAAGATTTTCAAGTTGCTTAATAAGATTTTCGATTACCAATGGAGCATCGTCTTTGTGTGTTAAGAACAATGTCCATGTGTATCGTGAGTAATGATCTACTATGACACACACATAGTAGTGTCCACCTAGACTTCTTGTCCTACTTGGACCAAATAAGTCTAAGTGAAGCAGTTCTAGTACATGACTAGTACTCACTTCATGTTTTGATTTCATTGTCTCTTTTATATGTTTTCCTTTAATACATGTTTCACATAATTGAAAATTATGTAAGTCTAACTTAGGCATTCCTCTAATTAGATTCTTCTTAGATAATCTTTCTATGGTTGAAACTCCTATATGGCCTAGTCGTCTATGCCATAAGTTCACATCTAAGTCATGTGATACCAAACACTTAATCCTAGCATTTAATATGTTATTTAGTGATAGTGTGTAAATGTTACCATCCCTATTTCCTTTTAGTACAATTTCTCCTTTTTCATTTATTATATCGCAAGAATTGGGAAGAAAGGAGACATTATAACCACAATCTATAAGTTGAGAAATACTAAGTAAATTATAAGATAGATTGCTTACTAATAACACATTTCGTATTTGAAATGTGTTAGGGTCCCCAATTGTTCCTTTTCCAACAACTTGTCCTTTGTTGTTGTCACCGAATGTTACTTTTCCTCCATCCTTGATGTGTTCCAATTCGATGAATAGTTTGGGGTTCCCCGTCATATGCCTCGAACATCCACTATCTAAAAACCATTTGGTTTTTAGATTCTTTGACTTTACCTCCTTCTTGCATTCCTTGCGTTTATCCTCGTTGGATACGAAGCAGACTTGAGCTTCCTCAGTTTCGGATTCTGAGTCGGATGAGTCGCTCCATGTGCTCACCTTCATTGCTCGTTTCCCTTTTCTTGCCTTAGACTCCTTTGTCTTTGTCGTTTGAGCCTCCTTGTCCTTGGCTTGTTTATTATTGTTGTTGTTATTATTATTTTTCTTCGTGGGACAGTCGTATGAAATATGTCCTTTTTGACCGCATTCATAACACTTTAATTCTTTATTATTCCATTTGTTTATGTTATTCTTCCTAGGTTGAGAAGAAGAAGAAGAAGAAGAATTACGTTGTCTATTCCTATTTGGACGTTTGAAAAATTTTCTTAGTTTTCTAGCTATCAATATCAACTCATCGTCTAATTCAGTATCACTATTACTATCATCGTTACTAGCATGTGTTTCGGTTGTTTTGAAAGCTATTGACTTACCGGATGACTTAGACGATTCAGACTTTCGTTGGTTTAATTTAACCTCATAAACTTTAAGAGACCCGATCAATTCATCCATCTTTGTGATTGACTTTGTCTCCTCGATTGCAGTCACCTTTGGATCCCATTCAGCAGGGAGGCTTCGTAACACCTTTTGAACCTTTTCACTGTTCGAAAATGACTTTCCTAAAGCTTCAAGGGCATTGAAAATATTAGTAATCCTCAAATCCATAGATGTTATGGATTCGTTTGGCAACATTTTGAAAGTCTCTAATTTAGTCATAAGCATGTTTATTTTTGACTCTTTAACACCACTAGTACCTTCATGCTTTAATACAAGTGATTTCCACATGTCGTGTGCGCTTGTGCAATTTGACACATATCCTGCTTCAGAAGTTGTAAGTCCATTCAAAAGTAATTGCATAGCTTTAGCATTCATGGACATTTTCTTTTTATCATCTGATGACCATTCACTTTTACATTTTTCAACCTCTTGAGTTACTTCACTAACTTGTGTAACTTTCGTTGGAATGTACGGCCCATCTTCAACTATAGACCATAAATTGATGTCTATAGCCATTTAGAATAGCCTCATTCTTAGTTTCCAATGAACAAAATTATTGCCATCAAAAAGAGGAGGGCGTTGTGTAGACATACCTTCCAACTCACCTTTGTGAGAAACAATAGCCATAGTATGTACCTTGGATTTGAGACAAGCAGTATATAATGAATCGTTGTTTCCTGGCCTTGTATTGTTCGTATGGTGTTGAATCTTGCTTCTTTTGAGTGGTGTTGGTCTGGCTCTGATACCAAATGTTGGACCGTGCACCTGCAATAAACACCACTAGAGGGGGGGTGAATAGTAGTTAGCGGAAATTACACTACAACCCTTTGTTAAAATCCCCTTTGAAAACAGAATCTGAAACCACCTCAGATTCAGAACCCGTTTTTCAAAAATTCACAAATAATTGTAAACAACTCCAAAAATTATGAAACTTTCCAGAATGTAACTTCAATGAGTTAACAAGACTCTATCCAAAAATCAGACAAAAATAAGATCGTTGGCCCTTCAAATAAATAAAAAGATTCAGATGGTCAATCTGGACAGAATTGGACAGAATGTTGCTGATATTGCAAAACGTCTTTCTCTTTGAATACTCAACCAAAAAGGTTGATATTTATATCAAAACACTCCTTAGGATGTGAAGATGAAGTTTCAAAAAGGCCCTGACCTTAACAAACTCTTGAAAAATACAGAATTTAAGTTTTCTCAAAACTGGTCAGATTGTAGCCAGATTGGAGCAGTTATCTTGCAAAGACTGAAAGACTAACTTTCCCTTGCTCAAATCAAGTGATTCTTGTTGCAAATGAAAGCTAACAGTCTGAAGTATAACTCCACCAAAAATCACGAATTTTGAAAATGTTTAGCTATTTTTTCAAATTGTGAGAAGTGGTGTGAAAACTGCAGTCAAAAACGGGCAGAAAATAGAAATAAAGAAACAAGAGAAGAACACCGAGAATTTATCCTGGTTCGGTCAATGTGACCTACTCCAGTTCCAAGGAACACCTTTCCTTGGATTTCACTATGGTATGAACCAAATTACAGCAAGAACCAAGCTTGATCCTTGGGTTAAACACCAACCCTATTCAAGACTTGGATGAACACCTTTATGCAACTCTTGGTTGCAACACCTCTATCACCTATTGATGTAGTATAAATTTGGCTAATCAATCTTACAAATAAGACACAAGAAGGTGTGTATAGTGTAGCTGGACAACAACTAGAAATGGAACACCTTAGCTACACAAAGTATGAACGAAAATATGAAAAGAGAATAGCAAGACAACAATCTTCAATTTTTGCTTTCAAGTGTGTGTCTTCTCTTCTTCACCTTGCCTTCTATTTATAGAGTGAATTGATGGCATATTCCCTCCAAATTCTAGACCATGTGATGGCTGAGAAGTTTGAATTAAAACACCTCCATAATCATCTCCAACAATCTTGTCTCCATTACATTCAAATTTGAAATTTCAAGTTGGCAACTTTTGCCAACTAGCTTGCTTTTGGTTTGTCTTCTTGTCTCCAACTCATAAAATGAGAAAAACATCATCTCCACCTGTATAATCACGTTTTGGAGGCTGTGTATATGTATACCAACTCAGATTTTTGAGGAGAAATCAACAAATAATAGTTGACAAGGTTATGTCAACATATAATATCAAAATTCCCATTTCTCCTTGACATATTGTGACGAATCTTGCACCAAGGACACCTTGTAATCTCTGAAAGATGATGATTAAGAACCTCCAATAACATATATATAAGAGTCTTCAAGAGAAAATAGAACGTGACATCGAATACCGTCACATATCCCGCTACCGTCGATAAAATCATCAAATGAGAGAATAAAATAGAAAACCACCAAACAATCTTCAAGAATATACTAAATAAACTCCAGAATGAATATAATAAGATACTCAAGAGATTCCTTAAGTAAAAATACCGAAACTGTCTTCGGGGGTAAAATGACCAAAATGCCCCTAGTGAGATAAAACTCCAGAAATGACCCCGATGGTCAGAATTAAATATAATAACACCTTCTTGATAATAAATAAGATGATGATATCTTCTTGAATCATATTCACCATGTCGAGTACCTACAAAACTCAAAATACCACTTTTGCCCTTTTTGGTAAGTTGTAGAAACTTCGAGGGCATATTAGTCACAAGATATTATCATCATAAAAATCACATAATCACAACATGATAAACATATATAAATCATGTAAAAATAAAAACAAATATTTTATCACATTTTAGAAAAATATTTCTAACAACTCTAGACATCGTGTCATTTTTCTTCACTTATTCAACTCTTTCATTTATAACACCATATGTAACATTTTTAAGTATTCATCACTTAAAATCATGACTTTGAAAATTATCCAAACATATTTCTCAACACATGTATCACATGCTGAAATTTCAGCATGCTAAACTCTTAATGGCCGATTTTTCTTGCCTTTGTGTGGAAGGAATTTTGTCTTGCAATTTATGTGACAATCTTGTGCATTATGGAAATAATTTTATGATTGATATTGGCACATGTTTTAAGTGTATTCTCAGATTTTTCTAAGTCATCAATGATGACACCATCCAACCAATCATGAAGTGTCAAGTAAGCAAAGCTTAAATGATCATCCAATAAGCAGATGCCAAGTAAGCAAGACCATGTCACAATGATGTCTTACATTCTCCCAAGGACTTAGAAGATAATTTTCAAGAGGGGATAGCACACATAGGTGACGGCCATGCAAGGTTAAAAGGAAAGAAGTTGAGCAAAAACAAGACAAGCACAAGCATTGCAAAACAAGTGATCAAAAACACCTAGCTCTTCTTCTTCTACACTCTCCTTCTTTCTTTCTTCTTGTAAGCCTATTGTATTCATATCTTTCAATCTTGAATAGGCTTGATATAGACCCCCACATATTCCATATCTTTGTAAAAGATTGATCAAGGTGTGATCAATCTTCAATCTTGCAAGGTGGTGGTGTTCGTGTGCATTGTATTGAACATACAAGGTTTGTGAAGGGTTTGAGTTGGTGTGTACCTCCATCAACCCTGTGGTAAGGTGATTTTGAGTTGTGTGACTAGTGTGAACCAAGGAAGGTGTTCCTTGAAGACTGGAGTAGGTTGTTGATAACCGAACCAGTATAAAATTCTTGGTGTCATTTACTTTCAGCATTTATATTCTGTTTCTGCAGTGTTAACTCATTTTGTTCGCATTCGTAAAAATAGTAAACGATTTTCAAAAATCACAAAAATTTCCAGAAACATAGCCACATGTCTTAGGGTTAATTTGACATAAGTTTCAACCCTTTTGGATAAGTATAAGTCACTCAAACATCCAAAGTTCTGAGACTAGTGCAGTCTGATTTTCAGGCTTGCAAAGGTTGAGACTTTGAGTGTATTTGACTAACTTCCCGAAAGAATTTTTTAAAACTGTTTCAACCCATTTAAATACAAATTGTAAGAGGTTAGTATTTAAATTTTCAGAGCATTTGGAGTTGTGTACAAATAGGAATTAATTTTTCAAATCAGTGTATCGTTTCTGGCAGATTTGCACAATCTGACCACCAACGATTTTTCAAGGGGTTATAGGTTGAATTTTAATCTGAAATTTTTAGGAGATACTCATAGCATTTGAGTCTAAGTTCTCTTCAAATTTTAGAATTTTTGAAGACCTGCAACCTAGATTTCAAAACGTTTTAAAACTGGTCCTGAAAACAGAATCTATTTTCAGAAGTTGAGTTGTTTAGGTTTAAACAAATTTTGAAAACCACACTTTCCGCACCACCTATTCAACCCCCCCCTTCTAGTGGTGCCTTGCAGATCCTACAATTATTTTCATAAGACTTTTAAAACATTGCCATACTATCTTTCAATCAATTCATATAATTTAAAATAGTAAATATGGCATCATTTAGTAGAAAATCCAGCCAGCTCTAATCTACACATGCTGAATTTTCAGCATGTGTCACAAATGTGACAAAGTTTGAAATGTTACCTTGTGTAGCTCCTTTCTTTATGTCATCAAGATTGTATGCTTCATTCTTAGCCAATCAAGATGCCAAAAAAGCTCCACATATGCTTCATCAAGCTAAGATAGGCATGTGATGATGAATGTACATTTGCTGAATTTTATTTTTGCAAACTTTGTAAAATAGTGCACATATAATTATACACACATGGTATATTCCAATCAGCCCTTAAATGATTTTTCTAGAACACTGTAAAATGTATATAGTATGTAAAAAGTGTCTAGATACATGTTATAAGCCATGCCAAAAATGTTCCATGTGTCGTGTTCGTAGAAAACCGAATTTTCGACGTTTGTCGATTACCCGATTTTTCTCCGATTAAATTCCAACCTTTTTCACATGTTATATATATATATATATATATATATATATATATATATATATATATATATATATATATATATTATGTTACACATAATATACATAAATTAAACTTTAATATTCAGCACTCATGGCTGATTTAAAGTGGCGCCTAACATGTGACAAAAATTGAATTTAGAATCTCCACAATTTGGCCTTAATTTGGGGTAATTTGTGTGTGCCAACATGGAATGATTTTATGGCTGTATATACCATGTAAGCCACGAAATTTGTGGCTATTTTTGAAATGTAGGGGCTGGCCATCTATATATGGCAAGTACGTGACACGTTGGCGAAATTTCGGTATTCACCCGATACGACAATTTTTGGTTTAGAACCTTTTAACGTGTCGTAATAATTTGTCATCACCATGAATTATATCATATGATATAAGACCTGAATATACTCATAAATATGAGGTAAATATAGTGGTGTGACGTTAACGTATGTTCGCAAAATATATAACGTGTCGGTAGTACATTGGAATATATGTGTATATTGATTTTTTTTAAAAAAATCTGATTATATTTAAAGATACATATAAAAATGTGTAGGCATAGGTGGGAGAGAACTTTCTGTTAAGTTGTAAAATGTTTTGATGATAAAAAGATGTTTTGAACAAGTTAAATTTATATTTGATATTTGATGCATGATGGGCAAAACACATTGTGTACAAAGATGGTTGAGATTGGAACTCACTGGTTGACATCGATCTCTCGATCGATCGATGTAGGATCAGAGAACATCGATCTCTCCCTCCCAGGACTTCGATCGATCGATGTAGGATCAGAGAACATCGATCTCTCCCTCCCAGGGACTTCGATCGATCGATGTCCTCCAGAATTCAAATTTTCTGAACGTTAGAACAAAATCTAAGGCAGATTTTTAAGGTTTTCTCTTTCCAATCTTCTTCAAACTTCTTGTGGACTTTAACCCAACCTATTACATGCTTCCTTGACTATTGTATACATGTCTAAGATTCTCTAGGGTGGCTATCCAAGACCAAATCACTCCATAGGGTGGCTAGAGACTATTTGGGCAATATCTTGACATTTTTGAAGATGAAGACTTGGTGGAGAGCCTCAAAAACGTGATGAACTTCATCTATAAATAGAGAAGGCTTGGATGAAGCAAAAACACACTTTCAACATCATTTAGCTTCATTTTCCATTGTTGTATATTTCTCTGATACTGGTAAATTTGTTTAAAGCTTGTCTAGCTTTTCTTTGATCTTCATTATTGTATATTGAGAGAAAGAGAGTCAAGCACAAGAGGAACCATAAATATTTGATCTCTTGCTTGTGCTTAGACTTGTGAGAAAGTGTGAACCTTACTATATTTCTTCAACCCACTGTGAGAAGTTCTTGATGGAACTTTTGTTGAAGTAGTGAGGAAGCAAGAAGTTGTTCTTGCTAAGAGCTGTAGTTGCTGTAGTTGCACAAGTGTGTTTTGTGCAAGAAGTTGCTGTTGTTGTTGCTTACACTAAAGTGTTAGTGTAAGTGTTGCTGTGGTTGTTCTTATTGTTCATAATAAGAAGAGTAGTTGTTGAAAATCCACTTTGGAAACAAAGTGGTAGTGGAGTAGAATCATTTACGATTCGAACCACTCTATATCTGGTGTACTCATTCATTATCTCTCATCTCCAATTCTTGCTCTGATTTTGAATATCCTTTTTGAGTTGAGACAAACGAGAAAATTCCGCAAAAGAGCCAAACACTCTATTCACCCCCCTCTAGAGTGTATTTCGG
>AP025048.1:14465413-14516457 GCA_036186865.1 Eustoma russellianum | reverse complement strand
ATGAAGACTTGGTGGAGAGCCTCAATAACGTGGTGAACTTCATCTATAAATAGAGAAGGCTTGGATGAAGCAAAAACACACTTTCAACATCATTTAGCTTCATTTTCCATTGTTGTATATTTCTCTCATACTTGTAAATTTGTTTAAAGCTTGTCTAGCTTTTCTTTGATCTTCATTATTGTATATTAAGAGCAAGAGAGTCAAGCACAAGAGGAAACATAAATATTTGATCTCTTGCTTGTGCTTAGACTTGTGAGAAAGTGTGAACCTTACTATATTTCTTTAACCCACTGTGAGAAGTTCTTGAGGGAACTTTTGTTGAAGTAGTGAGGAAGCAAGAAGTTGTTCTTGCTAAGAGCTGTAGTTGCTGTAGTTGCACAAGTGTGTTTTGTGCAAGAAGTTGCTGTTGTTGTTGCTTACACTAAAGTGTTAGTGTAAGTGTTGTTGTGGTTGTTCTTATTGTTCATAATAAGAAGAGTAGTTGTTGAAAATCCACTTTGGAAACAAAGTGGTAGTGGAGTAGAATCATTTACGATTCGAACCACTCTATATCCGGTGTACTCATTCATTATCTCTCATCTCCAATTCTTGCTCTGATTTTGAATATCCTTTTTGAGTTGAGACAAACGAGAAAATTCCGCAAAAGAGCCAAACACTCTATTCACCCCCACTCTAGAGTGTATTTCGGACCTAACACTTTCCATTCTTCAATTTGTTGCCTTTGTGCCTTTTCCAAATATGGCTTCCTTTAATGAACTACTTAGTTCATTTAACTAAGTATTTCACTTAATGAACTAGTTTAGTTCACTAATTGTGGCACCTGAAAATAGTTCAAAAACAACAAATTTTCGCCATTTGATGTAAGCTTTAAAGATTCATGGCTCGTTAGTACGGCAACAATATATATGAACTATATAAGGCAGGTTTCATACAAAAACATGTCAAGTCATAAAACGTGTCATGCATTTCTTTAATACACGTTATTTAAATCATGCATTTTGTAATCACTCAAACCCCTTTTTCTCAACAATCTCCCCCTTTTGATGATTTACAAAATAACCTACGTTCATGATTTAAATTTTGTAGCCCCCTTCCAATCGTGTACAAATTCAAATTTGAATTTTTAATTCTCTCCCCCTTGATTTGTGCAATTAATCTTTCTCTCTCCCCCTTAAATCATGCATTCACTCCCCCTTTATTTTGGAAAAATAATCAAAAGCGCATGTAAAGATGAAGATAGCAAAAAAAATTATGCATTTCAAATAACATCAAAAGTGCGTTCTTAAGGGTTATTTATTCAACACTTTGAGAATGTCCCTTTTGGTACCCAAATTTGGGTGACCTTTCTAGGTCTTCCAAAAGGTGAGAAATGTGATGAAGTGCAACATAATATACGTTAGGGACAAATGCGTTTGGCCTTTGGCCGAGAATCCCATCATGCATATAGTGTGGTTTTTTATATGCATTTCGGTTTGCATGCACGGGGCGTGATCTAGATGCATTTTTATGATATAAATGTCGCATATGCATCAATGGTCTCTTTTCATATTTGTATGATGCAAAGTTTTATCTCGTATAATATGAAGATGAAGCACGATGAGATGTCATAGGGGAAGGTCTAGGTGTCTTCTTAGATGCCACATATGTCTTTGATGCATCTATTTTCTTAGATGGAATGAATTTGGTTGGTTTGTTTAGTGACTCATTTTTCTCAACGTATCCTAGTCCGGTTTTGTCACTATCATGCTTTTGTGAAGAGATGATGTGATCTAGCATGTTTGTTCCCGTGTCAAACTGTTTCACCATTTTCTCTAAATTCGCATTCCTTGATTTCAAGTTTGAAATCTCGGATTTCATTTCATTATTGTGCGTGGTCAATGATGAGATCTCTGATTTTAATGCATTAATGATGCATGACGACTCTTCTTTTGAATCATTTAATTGAGAAACAAGGTTCATGTTAGAAGATTCTAACAACTTCTTGTCTTCAATTAATCGTTTCTTTTCTTTTGCAAGAGTCTTTGAAAACTTATGCAACTCTAAATATTGACTAAATAAATCATCGTAAGAACATTCAGAATCGGAATCAGAGTCGGAAGATACCTCATTTGATACCTTAGATGTAAAGCATACTTGTGCCTTTTGTTCTACCGTATCATCAGTCTCAGAGTCGGATGAGTCACTACAAGTGGAGGCTTTGAAGGCTCTTCTCCTTTGTTTAGGTTCTGAGATGAGTCTAGTTTTTTATCCGATCCTTGTCAAGGTGTTTGTTTGTTTGTCCTTGTTAGGGCAATCATATGACAAGTGTCCAAGTTGTCCACATTCATAACACTTTATTTCCTTATTTTTATTTTTATGATCCTTAGATGAAGTAGACTTATGTTAATTTTTAATCGATTTTCTCAAGATTTTTCTTAATCTTTTAGCCATCGTGATTAAATCCTCATCATCGAAATCTATGTCACTATCATCTACGACGTATTCATTTGATTTAAATGCTATAGCCTTATCATTTTTGGAAATAGACTCAGAATGTCTTAAAGTGAGTTTGTTTTCATATACCTTTAAAGATCCGATTAGTTCCTCCATTTTTATTGATTTGATTTCCTTACTTTCCTCTATTGCTGTAACTTTGGGGTCCCATTCAGATAGAAGACTTCGTAGTACCTTCTGGACCTTTTCTGCATGGAGAAAGCTTTGCTAAGAGACTCAAGAGAATTATAGATGTTAGTTAATCGTAAATCTATCTCAACAATAGACTCATTTGACAATAATTTAAAGGACTCAAGTGTGGCATAAGCATATTAATCTTGGACTCCTTTACTTGGATAGTCCCTTCATGTTTCATTTCAAGAGTTCTCCACATCTCTTGAGTACTCGAACAATTAGACACGTAACTAGACTCACTTTTACTTAGACCATTTAAGAGTAGTGGCATGGCTTTAGAATTCATACTCAACTTCTTTTTGTCATCACTAGTGTATTCTTGTTTCGTTTTTATAACTTCTAGTGTGACACCATCAACAATTGACAACTTAGAAGGAACAAATGGACAATCTTCTATGATGGACCATAGATCAATATCAATAGCCATAAGAAAAAGTTTCATTCTTAATTTCCATTGAATAAAGGACTCACCATCGAAAAGAAGAGGCCTTATGGTTGACATTCCTTCTTGCACGGTGTTATAGCTAGTGGATGCCATCTCACTTAGATCGTTGGATATTCTTGTTGTGAGTGTTCCTGCTCTCTGATACCACTTGTAGGATCGGAAAGGCACCACTAGAAGGGGGGGAGGTTGAATAGTGGGTGCGGAAAATGTGATTTTTAAAATTTTTTCAAACCAAAAACCTAACTTCTGAAAACAGTTTCTGTTTTCAGGACCTATTTTGAAATGTTTTGAAAACTAGGTTACAGGTCTTCAAAAATTCTGAAATTTGGAGAGATCTTAGTCTCAGATGTTCTGAGTATCTCCTAAAAATTTTAGATTAAAATTCAACCTTTAACCCCGTTAAAAGTCGTTGATGATCAGATTGCACAAATCTGCCACAAACGGTAGTCTGATTTGAAAACTTAATTCCTATTTAACCGAGACTCCAAATGCTCTAAAACTTTAATGACTAACTCCTTATTAGGTGTAATTAATTTGGTTGAAACATTTTTAAAAAATGCTTTTGGGAAGTTAGTCAAATACGTTCAAAGTCTCAACCTTTGGAAGCCTGAAAATCAGACTGCACTAGTCTCAGAACTTTAGATGTTTGGATGACTTATACTTGTCCAAAAGAGTTGAAACTTGCACCAAAAGGACCTTAAGACGTGTGGCTATATTTTTTAAAAGTTTTGTGATTTTTGAAATTCGTTTACTATTTTAAATAACGTGATAAAAATGATACACTGTGCTGGAAACTGAAAGTAAGTGCTGAAAGTAAAGAACACTAGGAATTTTATACTGGTTTGGTTAAATCAACCTACACCAGTCTTCGAGGACACCTTCCTCGATTAGCACTAATCAAAAAACACAAATAACACCTTACCACACAAGGTTGATGGAGTTACACACCAACTCCAACCCTTCACAAACCTTGTAAATGATTACAACGATCACGAACACCACCACCTTGCGAGTGCAAGATTGATCACACATTGATCAATCTTTTACAACAATAAAGAGTATATGGTGGTACGTAAGAAGCCTATTCAAGATGTATGAATACGAATACAATAGGCTTTTAGAGAGAAGAAAGAAAGAAGTGCAGAAGGAGTGTGTAGATGAAAACATTTTGAGCACTTGAATTTGCAAGACTTGTCTTGTAATTTCTTTGCTCTCTTCTTTCTTTTTTATCCATAGTGGCCGCCCCCTATAGCCTTCTCTTCCTCTTGAAAATTATCTTCTACGTCCTTGGAAGAGTATATTGCATCATTGTGACATTTCTTTGCTTACTTGGCAACTCCTCATTTGATGATCATTAAGCCCTTGCTTACTTGGCACTCATTGATTGGATGGAAGTTGTCATCATTTGATGACTAGATAAATCTGAAAATAATCCTTAAAAACATGTGCCAATTAGCCATAAAAGTGTTGCCATGAGTCACATAATAATTCCACATAATTAGCAAGACAAATAGATCCATTTTCCATCATGAAAATCGGCCAACTCTTTCTACACATGCTGAAATTTCAGCATGTGTGATATTCACACTTTATTCAAATTATTTCCAAATTTGCATTAGATTAATTCCTTGAAAATAAAGAAGAAATCAATCATCATTTAGTACATAACATTTCTACTAATTTTGGAATAAAATTAGTCATCAAGAAGGCCATAAAATCAGCCAAGTTCATTCTACACATGCTGAAATTTTCAGCATGTGTGATATTCCAAGATACCATCACATTATTTCCATAATACTTTTAAAACATTGCCATAATATCTTTCAATCAATTCATATAATTCAAAATAGTAAATATGGCATCATTTAGTAGAAAATCCGGCCAGCTCTAATCTACACATGCTGAATTTTCAGCATGTGTCACAAATGTGACAAAGTTTGAAATGTTACCTTGTATAGCTCCTTTCCTTATGTCACCAACATTTGTATGCTTCATTATTGGCCAATCAAGATGCCAACAAAGCTCCACATATGCTTCATCAAGCTAAGATAGGCGTGTGATGATGAATGTACATTTGCTGAATTTTATTTTTGCAAACTTTTTAAAATAGTGCACATATAATTATACACACATGGTATATTCCAATCAACCCTTAATTGATTTTTCTAGAACACTTTAAAATGTATAGAGTATGTAAAAAGTGTCTAGATACATGTTATATGCCATGCCAAAAATGTTCCATGTGTCGTGTTTGTAAAAAACCGAATTTTCGACGTTTGTCGATTACCCGATTTTTCTCCGATTAAATTCCAAATTTTTGCACATGTTATACATATATTATGTTACACATAATATACATAAATTAAACTTTAATATTCAGCACTCATGACTGATTTAAAGTGGCGCCTAACATGTGACAAAAATTGAATTTGGAATCTCCACAATTTGGCCTTAATTTGGGGTGATTTGTGTGTGCCAATATAGAATAATTTTATGGCTGTATATACCATGTAAGCCACAAAATTTGTGGCCATTTTTGAAATGTAGGGGCTGGCCATCTATATATGGCAAGTACGTGACACGTTGGCGAAGTTTCGGTATTCACCAGATACGACAATTTTTGGTTTAGAACCTTTTAATGTGTCGTAATAATTTGTCATCACCATGAATTATATCATATGATATAAGACCTGAATATACTCATAAATATGAGGTAAATATAGTGGTGTGACGTGAACGTACGTTCGCAAAATATATAACGTGTCAGTAGTACGTTGGAATATATGTGTATAGTGCTTTTTTTTTAAAAAAAATCTGATTATATATAAAGATATATATAAAACGTGTAGGCATAGGTGGGAGAGAACTTTCCATTCTTCAATTTGTTGCCTTTGTGTCTTTTCCAAATATGGTTTCCTTTAATGAACTACTTAGTTCATTTAACTAAGTACTTCACTTAATGAACTAGTTTAGTTCATTAATGGTGGCACCTGAAAATAGTTCAAACACAACAAATGTTCGCCATTTGACGTAATCTTTAAAGCTTCATGGCCTGTTAGTACGGCAACAATATATATGAACTATATGAGGCAGGTTTCATGCAAAAACGTGTCAAGTCATAAAACGTGTCATGCATTTCTTTAGTACACATTATCTAAATCATGCATTTTGTAATCACTCAAACCCCTTTTTCTCAACAAGATCGTGGTTGTCAATAAATTCTTGTGCATTTAGGCAGAAAGATCACTCATATTTCTTATATATTTTGAGGAAAAATGCATGTTTCAGTGGGATGACGAGTGACAAAAGACTTTTGATGACTTGAAATCCTATTTGGCCGAGCTGCCAACCTTAACCTCGCCCGTACCTGGCGAGGTGGTATATATATATCTTGAGTGTCTAATATGAAACTGTTAGTACTGTTCTGCTCAGGGAGGATAACAACAAGCAAAGGCCAATATACTTTGTAAGTAAAGGATTGCATGGGCCTGAGGCGAGATACACTAATGCTAAACGATAGTTATGGTGTTAGTCAAAGCTGTAAGAAAGCTTACGCCTTATCTTCAAGGTCATCCTATTGTGGTCGTGATTGACCATCCCTTAAAGGAAATTCTAAAAAAACCTGAGACGTGGGACTGAGCAGCAAAATAGATCGCAACATCGGCTGAGTACGACATTGATTATCGACCTCAAAATTCAATTAAAGCCCAAGACATAGTCAACTTTATTGCTGAAGTGATCTATGTAGAGGATGAGCTGTCCTAGGAGAGTTAATGGACCATTTACATGGATGGATCTTCTTTTGGAGATGGTAGTAGAGCAGGTCTCCTAATCGTAAGTCTAAAAATATAAGAATTTGAATACACATTGAGATTTGGCTTCGATACAACAAACAACAAAGTCAAGTAGGAAGCCTTGATTATTGCCTTAAGCCTTGAACAAAAACTGAGGTCTCAGAAAATTATATCGCACAATGATTCACAACTTATTGCGGCCCTCTATATACAATACGCTTGTGAAGCTCAAGAATGAAATTTCTATAGACGCTCCTTTTGGTCCGAGACACCTTATTGGGAACAACAAGAGCATATCTCAATACTTAAAGCTTCATTACTTAAATATATATCGTTAAAAAATTGGAAGAGGAAAAAATTTGTATGATACAAAATGCATTCATTTGACAATGAAGTAAATGATAGGAAAATGAGGCAGTAGTTATATAAGGTTGAGCAACTCACAAGAATGTTCAAGACTTTCGAGATCGAATATATTATCAGGTCGGCTAATATAAGGGCCGACGCACTTTCTTGTCTCACATCCTCAACTCCAATAGCTTGGGTAAAGAAATCTTGGTGGAACTTACAAAGCACCGATCATATAATAAAGCTGAGGTTCTACAAATCAACTACCACGAAACTTAGATGGACGTGATTTCCAATTTCTTAAAACATGACATGCAGCTGCAAGACAGGAAAACAACTCAAAAACTGTGCATCAAGACAACCAGGATGCTCTATTTAATGAACTCTTATACAGGAGGTCATTCTTTCAACTATGGTTGAAGTGCGTCTCAGAAGAAGAAAGAGATTATATCAGAGACATTCACAAGGGAATCTGCAGCAATCATTTTGGATAAAGATCATTAACACGTAAGTGTTATCTAATCAGCTATTACTGGCTGACCTTACATCAAGACGCTCTTGAATTGGTGAAGAAATGTCAAGCATGTCAGGTGCATACTCTTCTACCTCATTTTCTCAGTCAAAAAATGATTTCCATCATCATTCCGTGACCATTTGTTTAATGAGAAATTGATCTTGTCAGACCTCTTTTACGTGTTCCAGGATTTGTTCAGCATCTTTTTAAGGCTGTTTTACAAAGTGGATTATAGCATATCCTTTGGCGGCAATAATATAAAATCACTTAAGAAGTTTCTCTGGAAGCAAAGCATTTGCCATTTTGGATTGCAAAAGGTCTTGGTCTCCGATGGCAGAAAATAATTTGATGAGGATTCAATTAAAAGCTGGTGCACAGAGCTGCACATTAAACAACACTTCACCTCGGTGACACATCCTCAAACTAACGGTCAAGAAGTGTTTGCCAACTGCAATATGAAGGATGGTTTGCAAAAGAGACTTGAAACCCGAAGTATCCTGGATGGACGAACTGTCCAGCACTTTGTGGGCGTATCTCACTCCTTCCATCTCGACCAAGAAAACTCTTTTCACCTCGGTGTACAGCTCTGAAGTTGTGATACCGGCTGAGGTTGGCTTCACTTTAGCCAGAATGAAGAATTATTTCGGCCAGAATAATGATCATAATCTTTTTCTTAATCTGGATGGCTTGGAGGAAAAAAAGAGAACAAACTCATATTCGAACGACGTAGTATAAGAACTTGATGTCTCAATAAATACAATGCGAGTGTGTGGCACAAATTCTTCAAGATTAGAGACATCGTCTTTCGAAAGAATGATGCAAGTCAGGCTGGCCCTTTAGGCAATCTTCTTAAAATGGGAAGACCCATATCGCGTCATCAAAACTTCTTCCACTGGAGCTTACAAGTTAGTAGCTGGTAGGAATTTGCCACGTATTGGCATGTGTCAAATTTGAAACCCTTTAATGTATAATACTTGCAAATTTCCTTTCAAGAAAATCAAGCATAATTTGTTCATTCATTGTCATTTACAACATTTCAAAGCAGAAGCAGCTTAGATGCAATAAAATATACTCAAGGAATTACCTTATTATAGAGAGGTATTGAAGGCCAGCCGCATCAGCCTTATTTAGTCACCTCAGCTATTGTCTCCACCTAGGTCGTAGCTGTCACCTAGGCAACAGCGAGCACCTCGGCCCTACACATTGGGTCGGTCGATGCCCCGATACTTAATGCCTCTCAATTCAGCTCAGTCAAGGAGACAAATGTCATGTGAGCAACTTAGCAATATAATTTGACATGTGGCGACACTTAGCAACCATACACAAGAAGGACTGACACTTAGCACTCCTCCATAGCTCCTAAACATGCATTGACTTGGCTCAACATACGAAAGACACAAAAACATCCAACAGAAGGGGAGGACACGTTGAGTTGAATTAAAAAACATTCTTCTCGAACCACCACAAGAGATATGTTTTTCTAAATATTCCAGCATAAACACTTTCTAATATGGAAATACCTATAACTGACTTAATCGTCGTAGGATTTTTCTTAGAGTAAAACTCTGGAGCCTCTAACGCTATTGAATCATGCATGATTTCTGCAGAAACAACTATTATTTTAACATTAAGATCATCTGTTGATCCTATATGAAGATCTGATTTTGTCACAATCTGAATTAGATGATCATATATCAAAAAGAAAACCTTGGCATCACTACCACCATTCTAATGATGTTGAGATCACTTGGGTGTCCAAGTAGAAAAGGGATCCAATGTGTAACTATGATTGTGTCATAGGTGTGCCATAGACTCTTTAAGAAACTGGTTATGTCATATTCATAGTTGGCATATTGGATCCAATCTCCTTCAATTGACTGCCTAAGAGTAAATTTAGGCAGTTTTATTTGAAAAATATACATCCAAATTTGTTTTGCGTGGGTCGGATACAATTATTTAATTTTATATTTATATGTGAGACTCACCTAATTTGATAGAGGATCCCAACTCTACATCTTGGAACTTCAAAATGTTGAACTGGAAGGGACCCATAAATACCCAGCTCCCCATCCCGAGCCTATACCCACCCCACACCGCCACTGCGAGTCTGCAATAGCAACTTAAGCGAAATCGTAAGCGGCATGCACTTCACTTCGAAAATGGTAGCGTTGATCAGCTTAATTCTAGTTTCTATAACAGCCGTTGTGCTGATTTTTGCATGGAAAGTGTTGAATTGGGCGTGGATAAAGCCCAAGACGATGGAGAAGATCCTAAGGGCAAAAGGATTTCGAGGAAAATCATACAGGCTGCTAATTGGGGACTTGAAAGAAATGGCAAGCATGGTTAAAGAAGCCAAGTCCAAACCCATGAATTTCACCAATGATATAATCCCTAGAGTCATGCCCTTCTTCCACCACCTCGTAAAAGATAATGGTGCGCTCTGTAAAATTTCAATGCTTTTTTGCTTGTCTGTCTGTCTGTCTGTTTGTTTCTTTTCTTTCTTTTTGCAGCGTTAGTAAAGTTAAAAATGTGTGGGCTTGTTCGTTTTGGTCCTCTACATATTGACTTATGATTGGTGTTTCTTCGATTTTGCACGCTGGAATGATGCTGCTACTTCTGCAGATGCCATATGGTCGATCATGCATGATCTTCCTATCCTGTTGATAGTTTCCGCAGGCGAAACGAAGTTTCTTGCTTTTCATTTTCTTTCTTTTTTTCTTTTCTCTTTTGAAGTTATATGACTTAGATAGCAATATCCAAGGGAAGTGTGCTAGTGAGATCCATCCTTCCGTGTGAACATAATATGATGAAATAAACCAAAATGACTCAGCTGCGTTTCTTATATGGTGAAGAAGCAGTTGATCGATACAGCTTGACGCAATTTTCATTATGGGTCATCGGGAAACAATCTTTGTATGTTTCTAACACATGGCTATAGTTGCATATATCTTACCCTCCATACCCCGCTATAGACGGAAGCCTATAATTCAATGGGGTAATGTTGTTGTTGCTTGCCGAGAAATGTTTGTATCCCTCTCAATTGGCCGGTAAAATAGTCTTAATACTTTTGATGGGTGTTGGTGGTGTGTTGTGGATTGGTGGCTCAGTGCATAACCATTATATGGATTATGATGTTTGACATATGGTTAAATCAGGCCACTCCACCCTAGGGAAATGGAGTCAAGTGCCTAAACTTACACCCTTTCCTCATTGTCCCCATAGATTTTGTAAATTTCTAAGGCTATTCTTGAGTTACCATGCCTGAAGAAACAACTTGTTTTGGTTAAACCTGGCACCACATAGTTAACTCGCTTGGGGATGAGACAGTTGTAGCCTATAAGCACTGAAATAGTGGACTTCCTCCATGAAACAAGTCTTAAATGAAATTAAAGATCCATAAACACTGATCTGTTTTAAATCTTGTTGCTTGGTCCATGATATTTGCATGTTAATGCATAACTTTTATATTTGTTTGGTGAATTTACTAAGGTAACTAGGGTCAATTCTGCAGGTAAAAACAGCTTTATATGGATTGGACCAAAAGCTATTTTGCTCATATTCGAACCAGATCAAATCAGGGAGATATTCAACAAAATCGACGTCTATCAGAAGACTCCAAGTAATCCAATTACAAGGCTCCTAGCAGAAGGGCTCACAGACTATCATAAAGATAAATGGGCGAAACACAGAAGAATAATTAATCCTGCTTTCAGTCATGGAAAATTGAAGGTAACTTTCCCCCTCTAGTTTTAAACTAAAGTTCCAATCTTTTGTTATTTGACTCGGTAGTAATTCTGTTCTGTTTGCTATTGCATATAGCTTATGGTACCTGCATTCCAAATGAGTTGTTCTGAAATGCTGAGCAAATGGAATACAATGGCCTCTGCCAAACAAGGATCCTTTGAATTGGATGTGTGGCCTTATGTTCAAGCCTTCTCGTGTGACGCGATTTCTCGGACGGCCTTTGGTAGTAACTATGAAGAAGGGAAAAGGATATTTGAACTGCAGAGGGAACTGACTGAGCATGTCTTGCAGCTGATGAACTTAGTTTACATTCCCGGAACCAAGTAAAACTACCGAGTTTTTCAGTTTTCCAGGATACTTTAAGTGGTTTTTATTTTTATTTTACATATATAATGTGTTACCTTCTTGATTCCTTATGGGCATGGAAGGTATTTTCCAACAAAGAGGAACCGAAGAATGAAGGCAATAGATCAGGAAATTCGAGCATCAATATTGAGTATTGTGCATAAAAGAGTAAAGGCAATTCAAGCCGGAGAGTCTAGTGGTGATGACCTGTTGGGAATATTGGTGGAATCCAACTTGAAGGAAATGCAAGAACAAGGAAGCCAGAAGTCAGGAATGAGTCTTGAAGAGGTCATTGAGGAGTGCAAACTGTTTTACGCTTCTGGACAGGAAACTACTGCTGTCCTAATTCTTTGGACATTAGTTCTATTGAGCAAGCATTTGGACTGGCAAGCTAGTGCAAGAGACGAGGTCCACCAAATTTTTGGTGAAAATAAACCTGACTATGAGGGGTTAAATCATCTCAAAGTGGTAAATGTTTCCGACTTGTGGCATGTTGAATATGGTTGTATTGATCTTCTTTGACTTTGGAATATGATGGAATAAAGCAAGACGACTCACTAAATTGGCTGCGCTTCTTATATTGTGAAGTAGCAGTTGATCGACAGACACAATTTTCTTTATGGGATATCGGGAAACAACCTCTGTGTGTTTCTAATGCATGGGTATGGTTGCGTACATCCGATTCTCCATATTCTGCTATAGGTGGGAGCCTCTAAAGCAATAGTTAATGTTGTTGTTATTGTTGATGATGCTCTTAATTGTCATAAAACAAGAATCATCTAACTCGCTGAACTTTGTTTGAATTCCAATTGATGTTATGATGAAGCCAATATGCAATGCATCCATTATGTTATCCAATTTGGCATTCTACTAACGACTTGGTGTATTTTTACCCTTTCTCCCGGGACAGATGACTATCATTTTGAACGAGGTTCTGAGGTTATATCCGCCAGGAGGGATTCTGAGCCGCACGGTACATGAAGATGCTACACTGGGGAATCAAAATCTGCCGGCTGGGCTTCAGATTTTTTTGCCCGTGATCATGCTGCATCATGATGAAAGCATATGGGGAGCCGACGCAAAAGAGTTCAAGCCAGAGAGATTCAGCGAAGGAGTATTGAAAGCAACAAAAGGCCAATTTGCATATTTCCCCTTTGGTGCAGGTCCCCGAGTATGCATTGGGCAAAACTTTGCTATGTTAGAAGCAAAGATGTCGCTGTCTTTGATTTTACAGAGCTTCTCTTTCCAGCTTTCGCCACTGTATGCTCATGCTCCTTACACAATGATCAGTTTGCAGCCTCAGCATGGTGCTCAGTTGGTCTTGCACAAGCTCTAGTTCAAAGTATTTGTCTAGTTTTTAGCTGAAAGGAGAGAACCCTTTGTTAAATTGTCTTGCATGTGATGTTTGAGCTTTGTGAAGTTCAAACTCTTATTTGTGTGCAATATTATTAGCTTTTGAGCTTGAAGTATTTCATGTTTTATGACAAACTTAAATACTTCATTAGCTATAAAAATGAATGTATGAATTACAAAGAATATATCAACCACCAAATGGCCATATGAGAATATCTAGTTGTCATAATGGCAAAGCTAGAAACAAATACTTGCCTCCAAGCACCATGACATGAACCATTAAAACAACATCATTACTCTATTGCCTTAAAGGCTTTTGCATATGACAGAGTTGTTAGAATGTGTTAAGTTTTGATGATTTGCATAAATTACACTTGGAACGCTACATAAGGCGCCTCATGTAAAGTGTTTGGAGACCAGAACACATCGAACGCCTACATAAGGTGCTTCATGTGAAGTGTTTGGAAACCAGAACACTTCGAACGCCTAGATAAGACGTTTCATGTGTCAAGCTGTGTAACAGCACACTTTTAACGCCTTAACAAGTGCTTCATGTGTGCTACAAAGTCAAATGGACGGTTTTCCCCCAAAATGGGCACAAATATCAAGTTATTTTTGACAAAACCCAGAATTACTTCGAACAAGTATGAAGGCTAAGATCAGGCGCTTCATGTGACTTCGAACAAATTTTGTTGCCCACAACAGGCGCTTCATGTGATATTGAACAAGTGTTCCTTATTCAATTAAGGCGCTTCATGTCACATTGAACGCTAGTTCAAAAACACTTTAGGCGCTCTATGTCCCATTGAATGCCCGTTCATAAAACACATAAGGCGCTTCATGTGACTCAATGTTACAAATGTTTTATGCTGCACTTTATAATGATTACTTGACATTTGTACCCTCCTTTTAAGTGAAACATCACAGGTTCCACTCCCACTTTGGAGAATGCCCTCTTTCCTCTTTGAGCTTTCAAGAAGAAGCTTCCTCAAGAAGTTTGTATTTATCTGTGATTGTGCACAAAAGAACTTGGGTAGTGTGGAATTTGTTCCAACATGACCAATTAGCAGACATCTTTACAAAACTCTTGCCTAGTGATGTATTTGCATCTATAAGAAGAATATTAGGGTTACTTAACATGGGTTGAAATTAACCCATCAGGAGTTGCAACAAGAAAATTTTCAAATTTTCAAGCTCAGTATACATAAAGTGCTTCATCCGAATTGGTTCAGGCATTCATGGTCACATTAAGCATCTAATATGAAGAACGTTACTCGTTCGAAGTAACATCAAGCGCTTTATGGCTTTAAAACAGTCGTTCAAAGTAGCATTAATCGCTTTATACAAACTGTATCCCTCGTTCAAAGTAACTTTAAGCGCTTAATCTCTTCAACCACAACCGTTCCAAGTCACTTTAAGCGTTTCATCTCTGTTTATGAAGTCGTTCGAAGTGACATAAGTCACCTAAACCCTAGTTCTTCCTTGTCAAACCAAGTGACCCTTCACTTTTTCGCGCGAATTGAAGGATTTGAACACTGCCTCCGTCTTTCCCTCTTGCCCACGTCCATCAACCTTCCTTTCTACGTTTCCCAGGTCAATCCCACTTCCCTATTTCCACTTTATCTCCAATCTCCTCCTCTTCCTCTACTCTCTTTTCTTTCCCACATTCCCATCCGTTACCCCTGCCTCTTCCTCTTCATCACCTTCTTCTTCAATTCCCATTACTTCCCGATGTTTTCCACTACCTCCTCTATTTACTGCAACCCCTTCATCTTCCTCTCCTTATTTTCTTTAAAATCCCTTCTCCTTGCTGCAGAAATATCATTCATTCTCTCAAACCTCTATAGCTCTCATCCCTCTTCCTACTCTATTGCCTCTCTGCAAAAATTCCAAAACTCTTTCCTCCTTTAACTCACAAATGGCATATGCTGGACCATCTAGAAATTTCCAAACGGGATAGAGAAGAAAGAGATCGGCAGGAATTAGTGAACCCAACGAACTAAAGGCCATTCGAAAAGGTCTGACCAAGGAAAACTTTCCGTGGATGAGAAGAAAGTTTGATAAGGACACCACTCAGTCTCCTCATCACACTGCCTTAGGTACCCATCTCTCCTTACACTCTCACATGCTTTATGAAGAATGGAAGAGCAATAACAGGCCAGTGGTGCCATTAAAATTGGTTCAAATTAGTGACTTCACTGAGGCTCATAATGCAAACCAATTGATTGCTCTTCTTGAAAAACAAGGTTAGACTCATCTTTGGTTAAGGTTAGACATGAAATCCTACTCCAAAAGTCTTACCCATAAATTTTATGCAAACATGTGGGTTACCTCTGCCACTAGAACTGAAGCATTTTCTTTGCATACAGTGACCAATGGTACACCCCTTAGTTTTTCCATCCAAGACATATATGATACACTAAGAGTGCAAAATGAAGGATTAAGTGATTTCTCAGTATTCAATTGGAGTGACAAGTATGGCATTAATGAGCAAGATGTTAAATTTCACCTTCAATATTTTCCAACTAAAAAGATTCAGAACATGCCATTAGTCAATCGTATTCTGCTTGCTACTGTCACCTACTGTGTTGAATAGGAAAGCGACCAGAAATCCGAGCAATATGGATTTTTATGTTACTCACCGCATTCTCCAAGAGACACAATTGAATTTCGGATGGATTCTGGTAGAAGTGATGATGGCCGCCCTTAGAAAGGGATCAAAATCCTTGCCCTTTGCGAATGTGGTGAACACTTTGATAAAATCAAAGGGCATTGAGATTTCTGAAGGATCCTTGACAAGCGTGGCCAAGACAGACTATTATGACAATTTCAACATTGCTCAAACTATTGACTCCCAACAATGCAAAAGTACTCTTCATCCCGACCTCGCTGATGAAGTAGATGAAGGCCCTCAGGGTGGAGAAGGCAATAGTGTAGGATCTGTAAGGCACCACTAGAAGGGGGGTAAAATAGTGGGTGCGGAAAATGTGGTTTTTAAAATTGTTTTAAACCAAAAACCCAACTTCTGAAAACAGTTTCTGTTTTCAGAACCAGTTTTGAAACATTTTGAAAACTAGATTACAGGTCTTCAAAAATTCTGAAATTTGGAGAAATCTTAGTCTCAGATTTTCTGAGTATCTCCTAAAACAGATTAAAATTCAACCTTTAACCCCTTTAAAAGTCGTTGGTGGTCAGATTGCACAAATCTGCCAGAAACGATAGTCTGATTTGAAAACTTAATTCCAATTAAACCGTAACTCCAAATGCTCTGAAAATTTAATGACAAACCCCTTATTATGTGTATTTAATTAGTTTGAAACAGTTTTGAAAAAGTCTTTTGGGAAGTTAGTCAAATACGTTCAAAGTCTCAACCTTTGCAAGCCTGAAAATCAGACTGCACTAGTCTCAGAACTTTAGACGTTTGGATCAATTATCCTTGTCCAAAAGGGTTGAAACTTGCGCCAAATGAACCTTAAGACGTGTGACTATGTTTCCTGAAAGTTTTGTGATTTTGAAGTTCGTTTACTATTTTTAATAACGTGATAAAAACGATGCACTGTGCTGAAACTGAAAGTAAGTGCTGAAAGTAAAGAACACAAGGAATTTTATACTGGTTCGGTTAAAACAACCTACTCCATTCTTCGAGGACACCTTCCTCAGTTATCACTAATCACAAACCACAAATAACACCCTACCACACAGGGTTGATGGAGTTACACACCAACTCCAACCCTTTACAAACCTTGTAGATGGTTACAACGATCACGAACACCACCACTTAGCGAATGCAAGATTGATAACACCTTGATCAATCTTTTACAACAATATAGAGGGTATGTGTGTAGCATCTGCAAGGCACCACTAGAAGGGGGGTTTGAATAGATGGTGCGGAAAGTGTGGTTTTTAAAATTTGTTTGAACCTAAACAATTGAACTTCTGAAAACAGATTCTGTTTTCAGAACCAGTTTTAAAACATTTTTAAAACCAGGTTAGAGGTCTACAAAAATTCTGAAATTTTGAGAGAAATTAGCCTCAGATTTTATGAGGGTCCCCTAAAAATTTCAAATTAAAATTCAACATTTAACCCTTTCAAAAACCATTGGTACTCAGATTGCTCGAATCTGCCAGAAACGGTAGATGGTTTTGAAAAATTTATTTCTATTTGTGTGAACGTCCAAAAGCTCTGAAAATTTAACCACTAACTCCTTATATACTATATTTAAATGGGTTGAAACCGTTTTACAAAATTCTTTTGGGAAGTAGGTCAACTACAATCAAAGTCTCAACTTTTGTAAGTCTGAAAATCAGACTGCACTAGTCTCAGAACTTTTGATGTTTGATTGACTTATACTTATCCAAAAGGGTTGAAACTTGTGCCAAATTAACCCTAGAATGTGTCAGTATATTTCTGGAAATTTTCGTGATTTTTGAAATTCGTTAACTATTTTTACGAATGCAAACAAGAAGGATAATCAGTGCAGTAACTGAAAAGTAAATGTAGAAAGTAAATGGCACCAAGAATTTTATACTGGTTCGGTTATAAACAACCTACTCCAGTCTTCAAGGAACACCTTCCTTGGTTCACACTAATCACACACACGCAATACACCTTACCACAGGGTCGATAGAGTTACACCTAACTCCAACCCTTTACAAACCTTGTATGACGAGTATAATTCACACGAACACCACCACCTCGCAAGAATAAAGATTGATCACACCTTGATCAATATTTTACAAAGATATATAATGAGTGGTGGTCTATGTCAAGCCTATTCAAGATTGAAAGATATGAATACAATAGGCTTACAAGAAGAGAGAAAGAAAGAGAATGTAGAAGAAGAAGAGCTAGGCTTTTTGATCACTTTGATTTGCAATACTTGTTGCTTGTTTTGTTTGCTCTCTTCTCTTTCTTTTTAATGTATAGGCCGTCCCCTTGGTGTAGCCTCTCCCTCTTGAAAATTATCTTTTAAGTCCTTGAGAGAGTGTAAGACATTATTGTGACAAGGTCTTGCTTACTTGGCATCTTCTTATTGGATGATCATTTAGTCTTCGCTTACTTGGCACCTTCTTATTGGATGAATGTTGTCATCATTGATGACTTGGAAAAAAATCTGAGAATTACACTAAAACATGTGCCAAAATCATCACAAAATAACTTCCATAAATCATAAGATATATCACATAAATTTCAAGACAAAACAAATCTCACAAAATTGACCTAGAATTCGCCCATGCCGTGCTGAAAATTCAGCATGTGCATCATTCCATTTTATTCAACATAATTCAAAATTTACTTTGATTTTTTTTATAAAATGAATCATCAATTTATGGCAGATATTCCTATCACATGAGAAATGAACTTGGACACCATTTAGCTCTACGGCCACACCATCTCTTCACACATGCTGAAAAATTTCAGCATGTGTGATATGTAGAATATCACACTTTATTAATTTAAATAATATTCAAATCATTTCCATAACATCCTCAATTAATCCTCATGATTCAAGATAGTAAAATATGGCATTTCTTAGTGCTAAAAATCGGCCATAATACAACACACATGCTGAATTTTCAGCATGTGTCATATATGTGACATAGTTTGAAATGTTACCTTTTGTAGCTCCTTCCTTTATGTCACCAACATTGTGTGATTGATTCTTGACCAATCAAGATGCCAACAAGGCTCCACATATGCTCCAAAATGGCTGTTGTAGGCGTTGGAAATGATTGTGCATGTGCTGAATTTTATTTTTGCAAACTTTGTAAAATAGTGCACATTTAATAATACACACATTGTATATTTCAATCAGCCCTTAATTTAATTTTTTAGAACACTTTAAGATGTATAACATATGTACAAAGTGTCTAGATACGTGTCACATGATGTACCAAAAACGTTCCATGTGTTTTGTGCGTAGAAAACCGAATTTTCGATGTTTATCGATTACCTGATTTTTCTCTAATTTAAATTCCAACTTTTGCACATGCTATATATAATATGTTATACATAATATATATAATATATACTTTAAATCTCAGCACTTGGCTGGTCTAGAGTGGTACCATTAACATGTGACAAAATTAAACTTGGAATCTTCACATTTTGGCCTTAATGTGGGGTGATTTGTGTGTGCCAACATGGAAAGTATTTTTGGCTGAATTTTCTGTCATGTGCACGAAATTTTTATCCATTTTTGAATTATAGGGGCTGGCCATTTATTTATGGCAAGTACGTGACACGTTGGCGAAGTTTCGGTATTCGCCCGATACGACAAATTTCGGTTTAAAACCTTTTATCGTGTCGTATTTAATTTGTCATCACCATACCTTATATCATATGATATAAGACCTGAATATACTCATACATATGAGTTAAGTATAGTGGTGTGACGTTAACGTATATACGTAAAATATATAACGTGTCAGTAGTACGTTGGAATACATGTGTATGTGCCTTTTTAAAAAAAATCTGAAAATATATGTAATATATATGTGTATAGGCGTGTATCATTAAAGAGGAGAGGAGGAGAAAACTTTCCTTCCTTAGCCTTGTTGCCTTTGTGCCTTTTCCAAATGTGGCTTCATTTAATGAACTACTTAGTTTATTAAACTAAGTACTTCACTTAATGAACTAGTTTAGTTCATTAATGGTGGCACCTTAAAATAGTATAAACACAACAAATGTTTGCCATATGATGTAAGCTTTAACGTTTCATGGCTCGTTAGTACGGCAACATAATATATAAGCTAAATAAGGCAAGTAATGGCAAAGTATCATGCATACATGTACACGTTTATATATCATGCATTTAAGTCACTTATTTTGAAATCACTCAAACCCCCTTGTCTCTACAATCTCCCCCTTTTGATGATTTTCAAAATAACTTATGCACATGATTTAAATGCTATCGCTCCCCCTTGAAACATGCACAAATTTGAAATTTGAATTTCGAATTTCAAATCCGGCTCCCCCTTGATTTATGCAATTTGTATCAATTAGTATCTCTCTCTCCCCATTAAATCATGCTTTTCTCTCCCCCTTTATTTTGGAAAGTAAATCAAAAGATTCCTAGCAATAAGGAAAGAGAATCAAATCACGTCAAATCAAATCATATCAACGGGAATCATGCCTAATTTAGAACGAAGATATTCATACGTGGCTTGATTTAAGGCTTTTGTAAAAATATCCGCTACTTGTGCGTCTGTGCGTACGTGATCTATGACAATATCTCCATTGTTTATGTGATCACGAAGAAAGTGATAGCGTACTTCTATATGCTTAGCCTTAGAATGTAACACTGGGTTCTTAGACAAATTTATGGCACTCATATTATCACAATATATAAGAATTTTATTTACGGTAATTCCAAAGTCCGAAAGTTGTTGTTTTATCCACAACAACTGTGTGCAACAAAGGCTAAGAGCCATGTACTCAGCCTCAGTAGTTGACAAAGCAACGGTTGCTTGCTTTTTGGAAAACCATGAAATGAGTGAGTTTCCTATAAATTGGCAAGTTCCACTCGTGCTTTTTCTATCTATTTTGCAGCCACCATAATCCGCATCAGTGTAAGCATGTAAGTTAAATGTAGAATCCTTATCGTACCAAATTCCTAAGGTGGGCGTGTGCTTAATGTAACGGAATATTCTTTTTACCGCATTGAAGTGTGTCACCTTAGGTTGACTTTGAAAACGTGCACACATGCATACACTAAACATGATATCAGGCCTACTAGCAGTTAAATATAGCAAAGAACCTATCATAGATCGATATAAGCCATTATCAACGTCTTTACCGTTTTCATCTTTGTCCAATTTGGTAGTGACACTCATAGGGGTGGGGGATGGTTTCAAATTTTTGAAATTAAACTTTTTAATCATGTCATTAACATTTTTTGCATGACTTATGTGAATCCCTTTATTCGTTTGCTTAATCTGCAAGCCAAGAAAATAATTAAGTTCACCAACCATAGACATTTCAAATTCAGATTTCATGCAATTTTCAAAATCTTTAACAAGTCTATGTGAGGTAGAGCCGAAAATAATGTCATCAACGTAGATTTGTATAATAAGTAAATCTGATTTATCTTGTTTCAAAAATAGTGTACTATCTATAGTACCACGTTTAAAATCATTTTCTAAAAGGAAAGTAGCAAAACGATCATACCATGTTCTCGGTGCTTGCTTTAGGCCGTATAGTGCCTTCTTTAGTTTGTACACGTGATCTGGATGTTTCAAATCTTCAAAACCAGGTGGTTGCTTCACATATACTTCTTCTTGTATAAATCCGTTTAGAAATGCACTTTTTACGTCCATTTGATATAATCTGAAATCTTTCATGCAAGCAATAGCAAGTAATAGTCGTATAGCTTCTAAACGTGCTACGGGTGCAAATGTTTCATCGTAGTCAATTCCTTCTTCTTGATTATAACCTTGAGCTACAAGTCTCGCTTTATTTCTAACAACCTTTCCTTCTTCATTCATTTTATTCCTAAACACCCACTTTGTGCCTATTATAGTCTTATCTTGTGGTCGTGGCACTAAATCCTATACATCGTTTCTAACAAATTGATTAAGTTCATCATGCATAGCATCAATCCAAGAAGAATCACTCAAAGCATCATGCACATTTTTGGGCTCAATTTCAGAAATCATAGCATGAAATTCATTTATTTCGTCCGATGTAATTCTTCTACGTAATCGCACACCGTGAGTGAGGTAGCCTATGATGAGATCATATGGGTGATCTCTATGCCATCTTGGTTGATTAATTTCTATGTTATCATGCATTTCTATATGATCATGCATATCTAGTGTGTCATTCATATCATGCATATCAAAAGAACTATCATCTTCATTTAACACGGGTTTCAATTCAAAGTCATCGTCATATTCCTTATCTTTATCAATCTAACCAAATTCATTGAATTTCACATGAATAGATTCCATAATTTGTCTAGTGAGAGGATCATAACATCTATATGCCTTTGAATTTATGGACTATCCAACAAAAATACACTCAATTGATTTGGATTCAAATTTATCTAAATTATCTTTTTTATTTAAAACAAAACATTTGCATCCAAACACACGAAAATAGTCAATCTTAGGCATGCGATCATTCAAAATCTCATAAGGCGTCTTGTTAATTTTCTTTCTTATAGATAGGCGATTTACAATATAGCATGCACAATTTACGGCTTCCTCCCACATAAATCTAGGCAATTTATTTTCGCATAACATAGTCCTAGCGATTTCTTGTAATGTACGATTCTTTCTTTCTACTACTCCATTTAATTGTGGAGTTCTAGGTGGCGAAAACTCATGCTTGATTCCTTTTTCTTCGCAAAATGAAATCATCTCTTTATTTTTAAACTCACCGCCTCTATCACTTCTTATCTTTTTCACACTTACACCGTATTGATTTTCAAGTTGTCTAATTAATTTTGCAATTTCAATGGCGCTATCATCCTTATGTGCAAGAAATAAAGTCCAAGTATAACGAGAGAAGTCATCAACAATTACGCATGCATAGTGGCGCCCACCAAGGCTTGTAGTGCGACTAGGACCAAACAAATCAATATGCAATAGTTCTAAGATTCTAGTCGTGCTTATTTCGTTTTTAGGCTTAAGTGACTCACGTGTTTGTTTACCTTTTATGCAAGATTCACACAACTGAAAGTTGTCTAAATCTTAGGCAATCCCCGTACTAGGTTCTTTCGTTGAAGCTTTTCTAGTGTGGAAATGCCAATGTGTCCTAAACGTCTATGCCATAAATTCACATTGGGTTCATTTGACATAAAACACTTAACTTTAGCATCTACTACATCATCCATAGAAAGCGTAAAAATATTACCCTCTCGTTTTCCTTTTAAAACAGTTTCTCCATTTTTATTTATTATGTTGCAATAAGGGTGAGTAAAACACACATTGAAACCATTGTCAACAAATTGAGAAATGCTAAGAAGATTGTAAGTTAAGTTGCTTACCAAAAATACGTTGGAGATTTGGAGAGTGTTTGGATTTCCAATCGTGCCTTTTCCGATGATCTTGCCTTCGTTGTTGTCTCCAAAGGTCACGGACCCGCCTTTTGTGACCTTCTTTAGTTTGGTGAATAGGCTCGGGTCACCCGTCATGTGTCTCGAGCATCCACTATCAAGGAACCACTTAATAGATGTATCTTTCGATGTGTGGGCTCCCTGCAATGTGCAAAGATAATTTAGGTACCCTTTTAACTTTGGGTCCTTTCGAGTTAGTTAATCACCTCTTGGTAAAAGTACCTTTCGGTACCCATACTTGGGTGATCCTTCTCGGTCTATCAAATGGCAAGAATGAAGGTGCGACATAGTAGACATGTGGTGCATGCACTTTGGGCCTTTGTCGAAGGACTCCTCTATACTCACTAAATGAAGGACGTTTTTGATATGTCCTTGTGTGTGTGTGCGTAGTGCGTGGATGATATGAATTTCGTGTATGCATTGTTCTTTTCTTTTCATATCCATATGGTACAAAGTTATATTTCACATGATATGAAGAAAAAGTGGGGAGTGATGAGGAAAGGGGCGCCTTATGCGTCATCTTGGACGCCACTTGAGGCTTAGGGGTGTCTACTTTCTTAGACACCACAAACTTGGTTGGTTTGGTTGATACTTCATTTGTATCAACGTATCCCAAACCTGTTTTTTCGCTGTCATGCTTTTGTGATAATATAATGCGATGCAGCATGTTGGACCCCGTATCAAACTGTTTCATCATTTTCTCTAAATCGATATTCCTTGATTTCAAACTTGAAATCTCGGATTTCATTTCATTATTTTGAGTGGTCAATGATGAAATCTCTGTCTTTAATGCAGTAATGACACATGATGACTCTTTCTTTGAATCGCTTAATTGAGCGACAAGATTCTCGTTAGAAGATTCTAACAGTTTCTTGTCTTCAATTAATTGCTTCTTTTCCTTAGTGAGAGTCTTAGTGAATTTATGCAGTTCTAAATACTGACTAAAAAGATCTTCATAAGATGGTTCAGAGTCAGAGTCAGAATCAGATGATACCTCATTAGATGCTTTGGATGCAAAGCATACTTGTGTAGTCTCTTCTTCGGTCTCAGTTTCAGAATCAGATGAATCACTCCAGGTAGAGGCCTTTAGAGCACGTTTCCTTTGTTTGGGTTCTGAGACGAGTCTATTTTTGTTCCGCTCCTTGTCAGGGTATCTATTTGTTTGCTTTTCTTTATTGGGGCAGTCATATGATAGGTGTCCGAGTTTGCCACATTCATAACATTTAACGTCTTTATCATTTGACTTGTTTTTATTTCTCTTGGTTGTAATACCCTTATTTTTGTTTCTAAATGACCTTCTCATAAATTTTCTTAATCCTTTCGCCAATAGAATTAGGTCATCATTATCTTATTCAGAATCACTATCATCTACGTGATCGGAGGGAGGGGAGACGTATTCATTTGATTTAAAAAAAGTAATAGCTTTACCTTGTTTAGATGACTCCGATTTCCGTATGGTGAGTTTATTCTCATAGACTTTAAGTGATCCGATTAATTCTTCCATCTTTATTGACTTAGTTTCCTTGCTTTCTTCTATAGCTGTAGCGCCCCGTACTCGGCTATCCCTCGTACGGTGCACCCGCCGTACTTTCCCTTTCGGAAAAATACAAAGCGTCGATACTTAACTCGTAAAACCCACAGATAAACATGGATTCCAAAGTCACGATCTTAACAGGTAAGTAAAAATACGGCAGAATTTGAACTTTTCAATAAAACATTCCGTACATCCGACATAACTTTACAACCATGTTCTTTTCATCAAATAATTCCGTCGTCAGTGACCCCAACATAATCCGTCATAAGAGAATCCCTAAGATGGCATCCACTCACACGCTTATGGGGTGGGACCCTATGCTCGTCTTCAATCCCTGCTACCCCGTTTCCTGTAAACTCTGGGAGGAAAAATAAGGGGTGAGTGACAAAGTCACCAGCAAGTACACCATAAACAATCATGCATTAAATGGGAAGTACACACAAGAACCAGATCCCCAAACTTGGTCTCTTACCATCGTCCCTGTCTTTCCATTCAAAGGCCACCAAGGTAACGAAATCATTACTTAATCATAAAGGGAATAAGATCTTAACTTGTGTAACGGAGCAATATGATCATAACTTAAGTAACATGAAATCCTGAGTAATGTTACATCGAGCATCTAGCTAGCTTGTCCTCCCTTCATTCAATAGTCACTAAGGCAGTATAATCATAACTAAGTCATAAAGCACGTAAAGACTCATCTCAGTGCACATAGACTCGACTTCATACTCGTGACCATGCAATGCGCATGATTATGTAAATGCAGTACATCATGAAGACATGAAAATCCTTTCTTTCGTTCATTCTTCCCAAAATCATATGCATGTCATTATGTATCGTACGTATGGGGTATGCATGATGCAATGCATATTGTTCAACCATACCTGCCAATACCTTTCCGAAGCATCATACTTGAAAGTCATGTCAACATTTAGTTAGGATCTAAATGTCATCACTTAGTTAGATCCTACGCGCTACAGCCAACCCTTACTTCTATGAATAGGTATCATGCATAATGTGTATGAGAATGAGAATGCAATGCAAATGCAACGGGAAACATTCTTTCTTTCATTTAGACATGCTCGTGAAAAGACTTGAACTTTCTTTCTTTCTTTTAAATCATGCTCGTCATAAAACAAGAGAGTGTGTCAGCCTATTATACCGGGCATGACTCGGTTCTTATACATGATCACCTTCAGGTCTATTATACCGGACCTGGCTCGGTTCTTATGCTCTTCAGACCTATCATACCGGGCCTGGATCGGTTCTTATATCTCGTCAGACCTATTATACCGGGCCTGGATCGGTTCTTATAATCATGATCATCTTCAGACCTATTATACCGGGTCTGGCTCGGTTCTTGTAACTCTTCAGATCAATTAACCCCGGATCTATAGCGGGTTAAGCTGGCCAGAAGGGACGGAATTCTTTCAAAACAGAAACTTTATATAAAACATCAATAAAATCATGAGCATGGAACATATGAGCATGTCAATGCAAGTGCATGGGATGCAACATGGTAAAATGCACTCATAGCATCATAAACAACTTTCTTCATGGGCTGGAAAACGATCCAGCGGCATGTCATGTATTCATCTTGTGTTCCTACAGTCTCATGCTCATCGATTTGTGCTTATTTTCATAAACTCATATCATACACATGCATAATGAAATTTCAGACACATTCCATAAAAAATTTCGTAACATTCCTGAATGTCTAATGACCTCAAAGCGTCAAGTATCCTCAGAGGTACTGCTGAAATCAGCAGGGCAGTACCGTCTTACCTCGTTTTCATGGATTGTAAAACCTTAATCAATTTGATCCAATACCTGAAAAACATATCTAGCAGGCCTAGGAACAGTATTCATATGGATAAGCGTCACATTTAAGCCTAAATGATCAAGAACAAAGCTTCACAACTTAAGACATTAAACCGTCCTGATTTCCAGTTTTGTACTCCAACTTCCATTCAGTTGTTAACCATCAAAATGGTAGTTTCATACTGGTTTCTTTACATGAACATGTACCTCAATATCCTAGGTAATTACCATAAAAATTCCAAGGCAATCCTATAAGTTTAAGGGGGTCATCTAATTACCTTCCCAAATTGGGTACATGCAGAAACTGGAATGACCAATTAAATCACGAATTCAATTGTGCCCAAACAACAACTCCTTTTACCAAAATTCCAACTCACAGATGTCATACACACAACAAAATATCACCACGTCAAAAATCAGCTCATTTGCATATTCCTAAGGTGCATTTTCGAGTTATACAACTTACTACCCAAAACTGTCCTGTTCCAGCAACTCTGCTTGAGCAGTTTCACCAAAATATTCATTAATAATAATCCACATTTCCTTTTACTAAAATTCCAACTCACACATGTCACAAACGTATAAGGCTACCACCATAGCAAAATGTAGCCCATTTGAACACTCCTAAGGTTCATTTTCAAGCCATGCAACTTACTACTCAAAACTGTCCTGTTCCAGCAACTCTGCTTGAGCAGTTTCGCCAAAATATTCATTAATAATAATCCACAACTCCTTTTACACAAATTCCAACTCACACATGTCACTAACGTATAAGGCTACCGTCATACCAAAAATTAGCTCATTTAAACATTCCTAAGGTTCATTTCCAGGTCGTACAACATACAACCTAAATCTGTCCAGTCCCAGTAATTCTGTTTGACCCACGCTTACTAAAAATTCCATTGAGGACGAACCACACCTCCTTTTAATGAAATTCCAACTCACACATTTCATAAACATACAAATATATCACCATACCAAAAATTATACAATTTGAACACTCCTAAGATTCATGTTCAGGTCGTTCAACATAACACATAAATCTGTCCAGTTTCAGCACTTCTTCTTGAGCAGTTTTACAAAAAGATTTATTAAAAATAAACCATAACTCTTTTTACTGCAATTCCAACTCTCACCTATACTACACTCTCAGAACTAGTGTCAAGTCAAAATGTGGCTTAATTGGACAACTTTAAGGTTCGTTCTCAGGTCATGAAATCAGCAACACAAATCTGCCAGTTCCAGTAGTTTTAGCACTTCTTCACCTTTTTATTGTTCAAGCTTTATTCAGCTAAGATTAATAACTTAAATTGGCTAGACATTCAAGCATGCACTTCACAAATAAGGCAAGATTGGCTAGAGTATACTTGCCTTTGTTGTACAAAGTTGAGATCTTTGAACACTTGGTCTTCTTTAGAACTTTGAAAATCACCCTCTTCCACGTAATGGAGTTGCTTGATGATCCAAACCCCCTAGAAGCTCCTTTAACCCATGAGCTTGAGAATTCCTCTTTAGATGATGATGAAGTGGCTCTTCAAGTGGGTCATTAACCAGGATATCAAATTCTCTTCCCGCTGAGTGTTGGTAGGGGTCCATTGCTGTGCATGGTTATCTGGACTCCCAAAAACACACTTGTCTACTAAAGATTCCATATATTGTAGACGTTTTGGAAGTGGCTGAACAGAATCAAGGTGAATCAATGCCTCAACGGAGAATCAAGGGAAAACTGGCATACCAAACCATTTAAATAACCACTACCATTTCACTTCTTCACAAGTGTTCAAACAGTGGGTTTTAAGGGTACAGGCTACGTTCGTCCATAAGGTAAAGCAGGGGTCGTGAAACAGAGTCAGAATGGAGACCTAAGGGAGTTCATTTGGCTTTTAGCAATCACCCACCATATCACAAGAAAAAAAAACTACTGAATTTCATCCTAGCCAAGATGCACTCACCTAAGGAACTACCATTCATTCATCTAGATGTTTAAACTCCCCAATTCCACCCAATCCGTTAGCTAGCTTTTCAAGATTTGTTCTTGTTACTTTCCTTGCTTAAGAGATGAGTGAAGGCTTCATCTGACCTGCTTTTTTTTTTTTTTTCACGGTTTGAAATGAGACCAAGAAGGATTCAGTGTACGACAATATACTGCTGCATAAAGCTTGGTTTCTTCCCCTGTTTTTAACTGCTGTAGGTTTCCTGTCAACGATTGAGGGGTTATTGCAACCAGTTTCTTCTTCCTCGTGGCCTCCTCTCCCTAGGCTGCTTCTTCCCTTGCATCTTATCATTAGAAGGGGCTGGTTCGTCCTTCCTTCTGACTCCAAGATGCCACGGTTTGAAGGTGTGGGTAGTAGGAGGGAGGATTTGGTGATTGTGCTTCGTGGAGAAGGGTGGGAAGCGCTGATTGTTAAGGTGTATGGATGGGTGCCTCCTTTTACTCGTTCATCAGTATGGAGAGGTGGCTTTTTACAGCTGAAAGGAGAAGCTTCTAGTTTCATAAAGCCAGCGCATGCTGAAGGTTGGGTGAATTTCAATGGTTTGTAATCATATTGTCGTGGCATGTGCAAAGCATGAGCCGTCGTTATTTAATTGATGCTTCCTCATGAAATATTGTTTCTTTAATTTAGGATGTATTATTCAGTGGTTTTATGTGCTAATTAGATCTTTTCTTAAGATGGGAGAATTACTTGATATAACTATGGTAGATATTAAGACTTGCTGCTCCACCAAATTTTATAAACGCAAATTTAGCAGACTATGAAGGCTTAATGTATTTTAGCATCATTAACTCATGCGATGAATTTCTAGATTGCTCGCTATAAGCTATATTACTTACTAAACGAGAACCCCTAGCCAGGCACGCATCATGACAAGAATTCAATCAAGAGATTAAAGCCATAAAGAGATGGGGTACAACATTCTCCCCCCCTTAATAAAAGTTTCGTCCTCGAAACTTCAGGCTAGTCAACACAATGGGGCGTCTACTCCTCATGTTGCCTTCCGTTTCCCATGTGGTTTCTTCTTTTGGGTAAATAAGATTGCATAAAACGTTTATTTAGTTCCCTCAAAACTACTTTATTCTATTCATCTTAGAGGTTTCACCAGAACTTATCCTTATTCTCTAGAGGTGTTGTCGTAACCTATCTCATATCAAGCACTTGCAACCTTGATACTATGTACTTGATAACGAAATCCATTCCGTATAATCATGATCATAGTAGGCTTATAATTTCCTTTTTCATAAGATATGGAAAAAACTTGACAAAGATCATTAACTCTGGGATATAGACCTTCAGCTCTTTTCTGTAAACATCCTTTCAGTGATCATGTGAGGGTCATCCTACATACAAAATAGCTTCCAAGGACACCCGGAATAATTCCCATTAGGTACACATACCAAGCTCTTCAGAAGTATGTGCCACGTTTTTCTGTCTTGCTGATCGTAATAACTTTTACCCCCTTTTTGCGATCATTTCATAAAATCGAACTAGAAGTTGTGCGTTCTTCTTTGAAACTTATGTTCCCTTTAGGATGTTTCAAATCATCCGAAGGTGGCCCGCTCTCTTAAAACATGGTTTTCATAGTCATGACCTATTCCCTCTATACTGCATTAAAATGCGTACAAGTGTTAATAGTGACGCATCATGGCGAGGACCCCGAGTCCCATACATAGTGTCATACTTAGTCATGTTATCACTAATAATCTCACTTGCTTACTTGTGGTCTATTCATCATAACTTAAAAAAAAAAACTATCATAATCACTCATGCTTGGTAAATAGGAAGTAGAGCAGAGGACATAGATACCTTACACTTATTAGGCGTACCTTGGTTGTTTCTTTGTCATCCACATAAACTAGACTTTCATGGATATGGTTTCCAACCTCTACCTCGTTTACTTGTTAATTCGTTTCATTCATTCTCTCATTCCTTTACTATCGCATTCTGCTCCGTAGCGGTCCTTTCATAATTCACCAAAGGTCCTTGAATACGACTTAACTTAGTCTAATTTGATTCGGGGGTCTAGACCGCGCACGAATCTGACCAGCTTAAGCCTTCATCTCTCATAATCAAAGGAACATACTGTCCCAAAGTAATGAATAAGTACGGAGCTGCCTGACCCTTGTCTTAGTGAGTCAAATTCCTCAACACTTCTCGTGACTAAGTCCTGAGAAAGGAAGAACTCACAAAACCCTCTTAGAACTTTGCTCTTACTCTATACAGTACCAGTATCAGCATGGAGTTACCTTCATCTTTACCTAACCATCTTTCTGCCTATTATGAACTAAATTCCCTGCCAAACCTTGGAATACGTGTTCTTACTAACTAATGCTAGTAACGTTTACTGCCAACTGGGGTGACAGTGATGATGTCATCTTACGGAATTGTTGTGCCATCCGCACCACGAAGTGTCGGAACCTTACTTAAGGTATAAATATTCAGAATAAGCGACACCATTTTATTCGTAATCCATATACGATCTTATGGTCATGCAAGTAGGCACGATTACATTCTATAGGCGGCCATCGACTAGGGCTTTATCATTTGGTCAAAACCCTAATTTCCAGTCTAAATCATCATAGTCTAGGGTCAACTCTCATCTAAGATCAGAACTTAGGTCTAAAATCAAACTTAGTTGACTATAATCATAACTTAGTTCTACATTCTGCCCGAATCTGGAGCCTGGCTCTGATACCACCTGTAGCGCCCCGTACTCGGCTATCCCTCGTACGGTGCACCCGCCGTACTTTCCCTTTCGGAAAAATACAAAGCGTCGATACTTAACTCGTAAAACCCACAGATAAACATGGATTCCAAAGTCACGATCTTAACAGGTAAGTAAAAATACGGCAGAATTTGAACTTTTCAATAAAACATTCCGTACATCCGACATAACTTTACAACCATGTTCTTTTCATCAAATAATTCCGTCGTCAGTGACCCCAACATAATCCGTCATAAGAGAATCCCTAAGATGGCATCCACTCACACGCTTATGGGGTGGGACCCTATGCTCGTCTTCAATCCCTGCTACCCCGTTTCCTGTAAACTCTGGGAGGAAAAATAAGGGGTGAGTGACAAAGTCACCAGCAAGTACACCATAAACAATCATGCATTAAATGGGAAGTACACACAAGAACCAGATCCCCAAACTTGGTCTCTTACCATCGTCCCTGTCTTTCCATTCAAAGGCCACCAAGGTAACGAAATCATTACTTAATCATAAAGGGAATAAGATCTTAACTTGTGTAACGGAGCAATATGATCATAACTTAAGTAACATGAAATCCTGAGTAATGTTACATCGAGCATCTAGCTAGCTTGTCCTCCCTTCATTCAATAGTCACTAAGGCAGTATAATCATAACTAAGTCATAAAGCACGTAAAGACTCATCTCAGTTCACATAGACTCGACTTCATACTCGTGACCATGCAATGCGCATGATTATGTAAATGCAGTACATCATGAAGACATGAAAATCCTTTCTTTCGTTCATTCTTCCCAAAATCATATGCATGTCATTATGTATCGTACGTATGGGGTATGCATGATGCAATGCATATTGTTCAACCATACCTGCCAATACCTTTCCGAAGCATCATACTTGAAAGTCATGTCAACATTTAGTTAGGATCTAAATGTCATCACTTAGTTAGATCCTACGCGCTACAGCCAACCCTTACTTCTATGAATAGGTATCATGCATAATGTGTATGAGAATGAGAATGCAATGCAAATGCAACGGGAAACATTCTTTCTTTCATTTAGACATGCTCGTGAAAAGACTTGAACTTTCTTTCTTTCTTTTAAATCATGCTCGTCATAAAACAAGAGAGTGTGTCAGCCTATTATACCGGGCATGACTCGGTTCTTATACATGATCACCTTCAGGTCTATTATACCGGACCTGGCTCGGTTCTTATGCTCTTCAGACCTATCATACCGGGCCTGGATCGGTTCTTATATCTCGTCAGACCTATTATACCGGGCCTGGATCGGTTCTTATAATCATGATCATCTTCAGACCTATTATACCGGGTCTGGCTCGGTTCTTATAACTCTTCAGATCAATTAACCCCGGATCTGATAGCGGGTTAAGCTGGCCAGAAGGGACGGAATTCTTTCAAAACAGAAACTTTATATAAAACATCAATAAAATCATGAGCATGGAACATATGAGCATGTCAATGCAAGTGCATGGGATGCAACATGGTAAAATGCACTCATAGCATCATAAACAACTTTCTTCATGGGCTGGAAAACGATCCAGCGGCATGTCATGTATTCATCTTGTGTTCCTACAGTCTCATGCTCATCGATTTGTGCTCATTTTCATAAACTCATATCATACACATGCATAATGAAATTTCAGACACATTCCATAAAAAATTTCGTAACATTCCTGAATGTCTAATGACCTCAAAGCGTCAAGTATCCTCAGAGGTACTGCTGAAATCAGCAGGGCAGTACCGTCTTACCTCGTTTTCATGGATTGTAAAACCTTAATCAATTTGATCCAATACCTGAAAAACATATCTAGCAGGCCTAGGAACAGTATTCATATGGATAAGCGTCACATTTAAGCCTAAATGATCAAGAACAAAGCTTCACAACTTAAGACATTAAACCGTCCTGATTTCCAGTTTTGTACTCCAACTTCCATTCAGTTGTTAACCATCAAAATGGTAGTTTCATACTGGTTTCTTTACATGAACATGTACCTCAATATCCTAGGTAATTACCATAAAAATTCCAAGGCAATCCTATAAGTTTAAGGGGGTCATCTAATTACCTTCCCAAATTGGGTACATGCAGAAACTGGAATGACCAATTAAATCACGAATTCAATTGTGCCCAAACAACAACTCCTTTTACCAAAATTCCAACTCACAGATGTCATACACACAACAAAATATCACCACGTCAAAAATCAGCTCATTTGCATATTCCTAAGGTGCATTTTCGAGTTATACAACTTACTACCCAAAACTGTCCTGTTCCAGCAACTCTGCTTGAGCAGTTTCACCAAAATATTCATTAATAATAATCCACATTTCCTTTTACTAAAATTCCAACTCACACATGTCACAAACGTATAAGGCTACCACCATAGCAAAATGTAGCCCATTTGAACACTCCTAAGGTTCATTTTCAAGCCATGCAACTTACTACTCAAAACTGTCCTGTTCCAGCAACTCTGCTTGAGCAGTTTCGCCAAAATATTCATTAATAATAATCCACAACTCCTTTTACACAAATTCCAACTCACACATGTCACTAACGTATAAGGCTACCGTCATACCAAAAATTAGCTCATTTAAACATTCCTAAGGTTCATTTCCAGGTCGTACAACATACAACCTAAATCTGTCCAGTCCCAGTAATTCTGTTTGACCCACTCTTACTAAAAATTCCATTGAGGACGAACCACACCTCCTTTTAATGAAATTCCAACTCACACATTTCATAAACATACAAATATATCACCATACCAAAAATTATACAATTTGAACACTCCTAAGATTCATGTTCAGGTCGTTCAACATAACACATAAATCTGTCCAGTTTCAGCACTTCTTCTTGAGCAGTTTTACAAAAAGATTTATTAAAAATAAACCATAACTCTTTTTACTGCAATTCCAACTCTCACCTATACTACACTCTCAGAACTAGTGTCAAGTCAAAATGTGGCTTAATTGGACAACTTTAAGGTTCGTTCTCAGGTCATGAAATCAGCAACACAAATCTGCCAGTTCCAGTAGTTTTAGCACTTCTTCACCTTTTTATTGTTCAAGCTTTATTCAAGCTAAGATTAATAACTTAAATTGGCTAGACATTCAAGCATGCACTTCACAAATAAGGCAAGATTGGCTAGAGTATACTTGCCTTTGTTGTACAAAGTTGAGATCTTTGAACACTTGGTCTTCTTTAGAACTTTGAAAATCACCCTCTTCCACGTAATGGAGTTGCTTGATGATCCAAACCCCCTAGAAGCTCCTTTAACCCCATGAGCTTGAGAATTCCTCTTTAGATGATGATGAAGTGGCTCTTCAAGTGGGTCATTAACCAGGATATCAAATTCTCTTCCCGCTGAGTGTTGGTAGGGGTCCATTGCTGTGCATGGTTATCTGGACTCCCAAAAACACACTTGTCTACTAAAGATTCCATATATTGTAGACGTTTTGGAAGTGGCTGAACAGAATCAAGGTGAATCAATGCCTCAACGGAGAATCAAGGGAAAACTGGCATACCAAACCATTTAAATAACCACTACCATTTCACTTCTTCACAAGTGTTCAAACAGTGGGTTTTAAGGGTACAGGCTACGTTCGTCCATAAGGTAAAGCAGGGGTCGTGAAACAGAGTCAGAATGGAGACCTAAGGGAGTTCATTTGGCTTTTAGCAATCACCCACCATATCACAAGAAAAAAAAAACTACTGAATTTCATCCTAGCCAAGATGCACTCACCTAAGGAACTACCATTCATTCATCTAGATGTTTAAACTCCCCAATTCCACCCAATCCGTTAGCTAGCTTTTCAAGATTTGTTCTTGTTACTTTCCTTGCTTAAGAGATGAGTGAAGGCTTCATCTGACCTGCTTTTTTTTTTTTTTTCACGGTTTGAAATGAGACCAAGAAGGATTCAGTGTACGACAATATACTGCTGCATAAAGCTTGGTTTCTTCCCCTGTTTTTAACTGCTGTAGGTTTCCTGTCAACGATTGAGGGGTTATTGCAACCAGTTTCTTCTTCCTCGTGGCCTCCTCTCCCTAGGCTGCTTCTTCCCTTGCATCTTATCATTAGAAGGGGCTGGTTCGTCCTTCCTTCTGACTCCAAGATGCCACGGTTTGAAGGTGTGGGTAGTAGGAGGGAGGATTTGGTGATTGTGCTTCGTGGAGAAGGGTGGGAAGCGCTGATTGTTAAGGTGTATGGATGGGTGCCTCCTTTTACTCGTTCATCAGTATGGAGAGGTGGCTTTTTACAGCTGAAAGGAGAAGCTTCTAGTTTCATAAAGCCAGCGCATGCTGAAGGTTGGGTGAATTTCAATGGTTTGTAATCATATTGTCGTGGCATGTGCAAAGCATGAGCCGTCGTTATTTAATTGATGCTTCCTCATGAAATATTGTTTCTTTAATTTAGGATGTATTATTCAGTGGTTTTATGTGCTAATTAGATCTTTTCTTAAGATGGGAGAATTACTTGATATAACTATGGTAGATATTAAGACTTGCTGCTCCACCAAATTTTATAAACGCAAATTTAGCAGACTATGAAGGCTTAATGTATTTTAGCATCATTAACTCATGCGATGAATTTCTAGATTGCTCGCTATAAGCTATATTACTTACTAAACGAGAACCCCTAGCCAGGCACGCATCATGACAAGAATTCAATCAAGAGATTAAAGCCATAAAGAGATGGGGTACAACATTCTCCCCCCCTTAATAAAAGTTTCGTCCTCGAAACTTCAGGCTAGTCAACACAATGGGGCGTCTACTCCTCATGTTGCCTTCCGTTTCCCATGTGGTTTCTTCTTTTGGGTAAATAAGATTGCATAAAACGTTTATTTAGTTCCCTCAAAACTACTTTATTCTATTCATCTTAGAGGTTTCACCAGAACTTATCCTTATTCTCTAGAGGTGTTGTCGTAACCTATCTCATATCAAGCACTTGCAACCTTGATACTATGTACTTGATAACGAAATCCATTCCGTATAATCATGATCATAGTAGGCTTATAATTTCCTTTTTCATAAGATATGGAAAAAACTTGACAAAGATCATTAACTCTGGGATATAGACCTTCAGCTCTTTTCTGTAAACATCCTTTCAGTGATCATGTGAGGGTCATCCTACATACAAAATAGCTTCCAAGGACACCCGGAATAATTCCCATTAGGTACACATACCAAGCTCTTCAGAAGTATGTGCCACGTTTTTCTGTCTTGCTGATCGTAATAACTTTTACCCCCTTTTTGCGATCATTTCATAAAATCGAACTAGAAGTTGTGCGTTCTTCTTTGAAACTTATGTTCCCTTTAGGATGTTTCAAATCATCCGAAGGTGGCCCGCTCTCTTAAAACATGGTTTTCATAGTCATGACCTATTCCCTCTATACTGCATTAAAATGCGTACAAGTGTTAATAGTGACGCATCATGGCGAGGACCCCGAGTCCCATACATAGTGTCATACTTAGTCATGTTATCACTAATAATCTCACTTGCTTACTTGTGGTCTATTCATCATAACTTAAAAAAAAAACTATCATAATCACTCATGCTTGGTAAATAGGAAGTAGAGCAGAGGACATAGATACCTTACACTTATTAGGCGTACCTTGGTTGTTTCTTTGTCATCCACATAAACTAGACTTTCATGGATATGGTTTCCAACCTCTACCTCGTTTACTTGTTAATTCGTTTCATTCATTCTCTCATTCCTTTACTATCGCATTCTGCTCCGTAGCGGTCCTTTCATAATTCACCAAAGGTCCTTGAATACGACTTAACTTAGTCTAATTTGATTCGGGGGTCTAGACCGCGCACGAATCTGACCAGCTTAAGCCTTCATCTCTCATAATCAAAGGAACATACTGTCCCAAAGTAATGAATAAGTACGGAGCTGCCTGACCCTTGTCTTAGTGAGTCAAATTCCTCAACACTTCTCGTGACTAAGTCCTGAGAAAGGAAGAACTCACAAAACCCTCTTAGAACTTTGCTCTTACTCTATACAGTACCAGTATCAGCATGGAGTTACCTTCATCTTTACCTAACCATCTTTCTGCCTATTATGAACTAAATTCCCTGCCAAACCTTGGAATACGTGTTCTTACTAACTAATGCTAGTAACGTTTACTGCCAACTGGGGTGACAGTGATGATGTCATCTTACGGAATTGTTGTGCCATCCGCACCACGAAGTGTCGGAACCTTACTTAAGGTATAAATATTCAGAATAAGCGACACCATTTTATTCGTAATCCATATACGATCTTATGGTCATGCAAGTAGGCACGATTACATTCTATAGGCGGCCATCGACTAGGGCTTTATCATTTGGTCAAAACCCTAATTTCCAGTCTAAATCATCATAGTCTAGGGTCAACTCTCATCTAAGATCAGAACTTAGGTCTAAAATCAAACTTAGTTGACTATAATCATAACTTAGTTCTACATTCTGCCCGAATCTGGAGCCTGGCTCTGATACCACCTGTAGCGCCCCGTACTCGGCTATCCCTCGTACGGTGCACCCGCCGTACTTTCCCTTTCGGAAAAATACAAAGCGTCGATACTTAACTCGTAAAACCCACAGATAAACATGGATTCCAAAGTCACGATCTTAACAGGTAAGTAAAAATACGGCAGAATTTGAACTTTTCAATAAAACATTCCGTACATCCGACATAACTTTACAACCATGTTCTTTTCATCAAATAATTCCGTCGTCAGTGACCCCAACATAATCCGTCATAAGAGAATCCCTAAGATGGCATCCACTCACACGCTTATGGGGTGGGACCCTATGCTCGTCTTCAATCCCTGCTACCCCGTTTCCTGTAAACTCTGGGAGGAAAAATAAGGGGTGAGTGACAAAGTCACCAGCAAGTACACCATAAACAATCATGCATTAAATGGGAAGTACACACAAGAACCAGATCCCCAAACTTGGTCTCTTACCATCGTCCCTGTCTTTCCATTCAAAGGCCACCAAGGTAACGAAATCATTACTTAATCATAAAGGGAATAAGATCTTAACTTGTGTAACGGAGCAATATGATCATAACTTAAGTAACATGAAATCCTGAGTAATGTTACATCGAGCATCTAGCTAGCTTGTCCTCCCTTCATTCAATAGTCACTAAGGCAGTATAATCATAACTAAGTCATAAAGCACGTAAAGACTCATCTCAGTTCACATAGACTCGACTTCATACTCGTGACCATGCAATGCGCATGATTATGTAAATGCAGTACATCATGAAGACATGAAAATCCTTTCTTTCGTTCATTCTTCCCAAAATCATATGCATGTCATTATGTATCGTACGTATGGGGTATGCATGATGCAATGCATATTGTTCAACCATACCTGCCAATACCTTTCCGAAGCATCATACTTGAAAGTCATGTCAACATTTAGTTAGGATCTAAATGTCATCACTTAGTTAGATCCTACGCGCTACAGCCAACCCTTACTTCTATGAATAGGTATCATGCATAATGTGTATGAGAATGAGAATGCAATGCAAATGCAACGGGAAACATTCTTTCTTTCATTTAGACATGCTCGTGAAAAGACTTGAACTTTCTTTCTTTCTTTTAAATCATGCTCGTCATAAAACAAGAGAGTGTGTCAGCCTATTATACCGGGCATGACTCGGTTCTTATACATGATCACCTTCAGGTCTATTATACCGGACCTGGCTCGGTTCTTATGCTCTTCAGACCTATCATACCGGGCCTGGATCGGTTCTTATATCTCGTCAGACCTATTATACCGGGCCTGGATCGGTTCTTATAATCATGATCATCTTCAGACCTATTATACCGGGTCTGGCTCGGTTCTTATAACTCTTCAGATCAATTAACCCCGGATCTGTAGCGGGTTAAGCTGGCCAGAAGGGACGGAATTCTTTCAAAACAGAAACTTTATATAAAACATCAATAAAATCATGAGCATGGAACATATGAGCATGTCAATGCAAGTGCATGGGATGCAACATGGTAAAATGCACTCATAGCATCATAAACAACTTTCTTCATGGGCTGGAAAACGATCCAGCGGCATGTCATGTATTCATCTTGTGTTCCTACAGTCTCATGCTCATCGATTTGTGCTCATTTTCATAAACTCATATCATACACATGCATAATGAAATTTCAGACACATTCCATAAAAAATTTCGTAACATTCCTGAATGTCTAATGACCTCAAAGCGTCAAGTATCCTCAGAGGTACTGCTGAAATCAGCAGGGCAGTACCGTCTTACCTCGTTTTCATGGATTGTAAAACCTTAATCAATTTGATCCAATACCTGAAAAACATATCTAGCAGGCCTAGGAACAGTATTCATATGGATAAGCGTCACATTTAAGCCTAAATGATCAAGAACAAAGCTTCACAACTTAAGACATTAAACCGTCCTGATTTCCAGTTTTGTACTCCAACTTCCATTCAGTTGTTAACCATCAAAATGGTAGTTTCATACTGGTTTCTTTACATGAACATGTACCTCAATATCCTAGGTAATTACCATAAAAATTCCAAGGCAATCCTATAAGTTTAAGGGGGTCATCTAATTACCTTCCCAAATTGGGTACATGCAGAAACTGGAATGACCAATTAAATCACGAATTCAATTGTGCCCAAACAACAACTCCTTTTACCAAAATTCCAACTCACAGATGTCATACACACAACAAAATATCACCACGTCAAAAATCAGCTCATTTGCATATTCCTAAGGTGCATTTTCGAGTTATACAACTTACTACCCAAAACTGTCCTGTTCCAGCAACTCTGCTTGAGCAGTTTCACCAAAATATTCATTAATAATAATCCATATTTCCTTTTACTAAAATTCCAACTCACACATGTCACAAACGTATAAGGCTACCACCATAGCAAAATGTAGCCCATTTGAACACTCCTAAGGTTCATTTTCAAGCCATGAAACTTACTACTCAAAACTGTCCTGTTCCAGCAACTCTGCTTGAGCAGTTTCGCCAAAATATTCATTAATAATAATCCACAACTCCTTTTACACAAATTCCAACTCACACATGTCACTAACGTATAAGGCTACCGTCATACCAAAAATTAGCTCATTTAAACATTCCTAAGGTTCATTTCCAGGTCGTACAACATACAACCTAAATCTGTCCAGTCCCAGTAATTCTGTTTGACCCACTCTTACTAAAAATTCCATTGAGGACGAACCACACCTCCTTTTAATGAAATTCTAACTCACACATTTCATAAACATACAAATATATCACCATACCAAAAATTATACAATTTGAACACTCCTAAGATTCATGTTCAGGTCGTTCAACATAACACATAAATCTGTCCAGTTTCAGCACTTCTTCTTGAGCAGTTTTACAAAAAGATTTATTAAAAATAAACCATAACTCTTTTTACTGCAATTCCAACTCTCACCTATACTACACTCTCAGAACTAGTGTCAAGTCAAAATGTGGCTTAATTGGACAACTTTAAGGTTCGTTCTCAGGTCATGAAATCAGCAACACAAATCTGCCAGTTCCAGTAGTTTTAGCACTTCTTCACCTTTTTATTGTTCAAGCTTTATTCAACTAAGATTAATAACTTAAATTGGCTAGACATTCAAGCATGCACTTCACAAATAAGGCAAGATTGGCTAGAGTATACTTGCCTTTGTTTGTTGTACAAAGTTGAGATCTTTGAACACTTGGTCTTCTTTAGAACTTTGAAAATCACCCTCTTCCACGTAATGGAGTTGCTTGATGATCCAAACCCCCTAGAAGCTCCTTTAACCCATGAGCTTGAGAATTCCTCTTTAGATGATGATGAAGTGGCTCTTCAAGTGGGTCATTAACCAGGATATCAAATTCTCTTCCCGCTGAGTGTTGGTAGGGGTCCATTGCTGTGCATGGTTATCTGGACTCCCAAAAACACACTTGTCTACTAAAGATTCCATATATTGTAGACGTTTTGGAAGTGGCTGAACAGAATCAAGGTGAATCAATGCCTCAACGGAGAATCAAGGGAAAACTGGCATACCAAACCATTTAAATAACCACTACTATTTCACTTCTTCACAAGTGTTCAAACAGTGGGTTTTAAGGGTACAGGCTACGTTCGTCCATAAGGTAAAGCAGGGGTCGTGAAACAGAGTCAGAATGGAGACCTAAGGGAGTTCATTTGGCTTTTAGCAATCACCCACCATATCACAAGAAAAAAAAAAACTACTGAATTTCATCCTAGCCAAGATGCACTCACCTAAGGAACTACCATTCATTCATCTAGATGTTTAAACTCCCCAATTCCACCCAATCCGTTAGCTAGCTTTTCAAGATTTGTTCTTGTTACTTTCCTTGCTTAAGAGATGAGTGAAGGCTTCATCTGACCTGCTTTTTTTTTTTTTTCACGGTTTGAAATGAGACCAAGAAGGATTCAGTGTACGACAATATACTGCTGCATAAAGCTTGGTTTCTTCCCCTGTTTTTAACTGCTGTAGGTTTCCTGTCAACGATTGAGGGGTTATTGCAACCAGTTTCTTCTTCCTCGTGGCCTCCTCTCCCTAGGCTGCTTCTTCCCTTGCATCTTATCATTAGAAGGGGCTGGTTCGTCCTTCCTTCTGACTCCAAGATGCCACGGTTTGAAGGTGTGGGTAGTAGGAGGGAGGATTTGGTGATTGTGCTTCGTGGAGAAGGGTGGGAAGCGCTGATTGTTAAGGTGTATGGATGGGTGCCTCCTTTTACTCGTTCATCAGTATGGAGAGGTGGCTTTTTACAGCTGAAAGGAGAAGCTTCTAGTTTCATAAAGCCAGCGCATGCTGAAGGTTGGGTGAATTTCAATGGTTTGTAATCATATTGTCGTGGCATGTGCAAAGCATGAGCCGTCGTTATTTAATTGATGCTTCCTCATGAAATATTGTTTCTTTAATTTAGGATGTATTATTCAGTGGTTTTATGTGCTAATTAGATCTTTTCTTAAGATGGGAGAATTACTTGATATAACTATGGTAGATATTAAGACTTGCTGCTCCACCAAATTTTATAAACGCAAATTTAGCAGACTATGAAGGCTTAATGTATTTTAGCATCATTAACTCATGCGATGAATTTCTAGATTGCTCGCTATAAGCTATATTACTTACTAAACGAGAACCCCTAGCCAGGCACGCATCATGACAAGAATTCAATCAAGAGATTAAAGCCATAAAGAGATGGGGTACAACAATAGCGGTCACTTTTGGATCCTATTCGGATGGAAGACTTCGTAGGACTTTCTGTACCTTCTCCTGCGTGGTAAAAGCTTTACAAAGCGACTCAAGAGAGTTGTAAATGTTAGTCAAACGAAGATCCATATCAACTGTTGTACCCCGACAACCGTGTACTTGGAACTATGAACAAGTGACGGAATGAAAGCGATAATTTCTTTAAGCGCGTGATACTCAAGCTAGCTTAACCCGCCTTTACTTAAGTACTCCGAAGATGATACTAAATAATAAGATAAGGGGATTCCAATAAAGGTGATACACGAGGAATATAGTTATATGAACAATACATACCAATATATATATAGGTATGCGCGCGCTATGCGTAGGAAATGTATATGTACCTATATGCGTGTATATAGGAAAACATGGGTTTATATATATATGTACAACATAAACGCATATGGGCGCATGTATATATTGCCATGAACACATTCACACACACACACATATATATATATATAAAAAGATACATATGTATACGTGTATAAGTACATATAGGCGTGTATACATGTGTATATGTGGATACATGTACACTAATATATGTTTTAGGTGACATGCACATGGTACATCCTATTATATATAAATATATATTCTAACCTTGGAATGCAATAAATAAAACCATACACCACACGAATTAAAGGAAATACAAGCGAACATCACGAGGTATGTAACATCCCTTGTGAAAACGGCCAAGGGCCATTGATCACCCTTGAAGTAAACTAGTTCTTATACAAACATAAAAGCAAAGATTAAAATCAAAATTTAATGAAATAAATAACATTGTAAATTATATAGATGTGGGGTAGGATAAATGTGAAATGACCAAAATACCCCCCAAGACACCCCTAAAATTTCGGCCAAGGCATGAAAGCCTCTAGAACCCTCTCCATAATTCTATTTCATGATTTATAATTAAAATATCAAAATTATTTGAAATTAAACAATAAAATAAAGAAAAGAGGGGCTAGGGTGTAAGAAAAAGAAGGCCTAGATTCCTTCTTTCCCTCCATGCATTCGGCCACCCCCCTCTCTCACACCTCTAGCTCTTTTTATTCTCAAGACAACCTCATTTTCATTTGGTCTTGAACAATACTCCAAGTAAACTCCTACTACACATTTAAGAAAGCTCTCCACCCTCCTTTTCACCCTCTACATTCGGCCACACCAAGAACAAGAGGCACAACTCCATCTTCTTCTTCAAGCTCAAGAATCCTCTAGGTAAGACTCATTTCAAAGTTCTTAAGTAGATTTTTCATACAAAATAGTGAAGCTCACATGGGTATTATTTCCCTCTTCAAACCGTGGCCTCCATGCTCAAGGGGTGAAGATCTTCAACACTCTTAGGTGAAGCTAACTAGCTACACTTGAAGCTCCATTCCAAGACAACTTTGGTAAGATGTTCTAGCCTCAACTAAGATTCTATTTTCACTATTTAAGAGAGACTAACCTCTTCCTTCCTCTTCCTCCAAAACGTGTGCTCAAGGGAGTAGGAGGAGAAGGATTCCAACTCAACTTACTCCAAAACCAAGCAAAGGCAAAAACTTTGGCTTGAAGAGGCAAGTATACACTAATCTCTCATGATTTACCTAAAGGATTAGTGTCTTGAATGGTTAAAGTATTCAAAGATATGATCTTTAGTGGTATCCTTTAAGTTTAAGGTTGTATCTTAGTTGGCTCTTAAGAATAATGTCTTGCATGTGGGTTATTGTGTCCAAGATGGTGTTATTTCCTACATGCAATATGGTTTGAGACTGATTTAGAATAATACAAGGTTGGTCTAAGTAAGCCTAGACAAGATTAACTCTTGGATGCAATTTTGAAGGTCCTAGGAGTGCATGCATGTGATAGATATGATGATAGCTTGGTTAGATACCCACAAACTGTTTATTGTGATGCAAAGGTGATTTTATAACAAGCATGCAACCTGGAAATTTATGTCACAATGGAGTATAAGTGTTAACCAATGACCTAGTGCAAAAGAACAACATGAATGGGTGTATTTGACTTTAACCATGACAATATATCAAAGTACTGGAACTGGACAGAATGGGTGACACATTCAACGACTTTAGAACTGAACTTCCAGACCTTCAATGAATCTGATTTTTGGCACAATGTTAGTCCTATGAGTATAGCACGATTGAGAGTTGGAATTTCGTTAAAATGAGCTAAGGATTATTTTTAATAAATCATGTGGTAAAACTGCTCCAGCAGGAAATTCTGGAGCAGGGCAGAATTGGTTCCTGAGTTGAACGAATTTAAAAAGGGCCTTTTGAAGCTTCAATAAATCTGGTCTCCTTCACAGGACTAGCCCCATGTGTGTAGAAGAAATGCCAGTTGGAATTTTGGAAAAATAAGTTATGGTTAATTTTTAATAAAATAATTGGTAAGACTGCTCAGACTGTAAATCCTGGAACAGGACAGAATGATGTAACGTTTTGCATGGCCTGAAAAGAGACCTAGTAGATGTTCAAAAAGGCTAATTTTCTGTGTGATGATACCATTATGTGTTTAGGAAATGTGCAAGTTGGAATTTTAGAAAAAGGAGTTGTAGAAGATTTTTAATAAAATATCCACTAAAGCTGCTCAGACTGGAAAGTCTGAAACTGGCAGAACAGAACATCATTTTTGTTTTATCCGAAAAAGGACCTTGTGAATAACCAATAAAGCTGGTTTTTGGCGTGATAGTACCTCTATGAGTCTAGAAGACATGCCAGTTGGAATTTCAGTAAAACAAGTTCTAGATTATTTTTAATGAATTAATTGGTAGAACTGTTCAACAGAAATTACTGAAAACCCCCTAAAACTTGTAACGACTTTCCAGGCTTAGAAAAGGGTCTTAGAGACATTCAAATGAGCTGAATTTCGGTAGGACACTAGTCCCACATGTTTATGACGTATACGAGTTGGAATTTCTGGAAACGGAATTACGGAATTGCCACAATTAAATTTATAGTAAAGTTGGTCAGCCCAGCCTCAGCACTTATAAATATCGTAAAGTAAGTAAGTAAGCTTTTTGGTTATTTAAATTAATTCCCATTTCTACGACTTGTATCTATGACTTCACCTAACGTACTTGTGACGAAAAAGGTTGGCCTAACCGTCCTATATAATTAAAGTACGAATTATGGAGTTATTCCTCCAAACCCATGTACGTTGACATGTTATAAGGAATGCATATGATCATTTATGTCATGGCTTGCATTTCATATCACGACATGTATCATGCATGATCATGAACCTGATTTTCATGGATTTTATGATGCAAGCAAGTTTTTACAAGTGATGATCTTTTCGTTATGCATGAAAAGTTTTTTTCGGTCCCATATTTTAAAGAAAGCTTCATGAATTCCTTGCCGGCTAAGCATGCGACTAACCCGACTCCAGACCCGGGGTTAATTGGTCTGATGACATGATATCTGTTCTGGACCCGCTCAGATCCGGGGTTAATTGATCTGATATCTGTTCTGAACCCGCTCAGATCCGGGGTTGATTGATCTGATATCTGTTCTGAACCCGCTCAGATCCGGGGTTAATTGATCTGATATCTGTTCTGGACCCGCTCAGATCCGGGGTTAATTGATCTGATATCTGTTCTGGACCCGCTCAGATCCGGGGTTAATTGATCTGACACTCTGTTTTTATGACATGACTTTTATGGGACCATACTGATGTTTTTGACACGACATGGCATGACATCATGCATTGCACTGCATATTGCATAACTCATGATTACGTTAATACGTGGTATGATACAGCTAAGGACTTAATAAGTCGATAGTGGCTAACGCTGTCTAGAATTATGCCTAGTCCGTACCTTCAGTTGATTTCAGAACTTAAGACAGGTATGACTTGCTATTCTAAGGTTTATGTTGTTACATTCACGCCCTAATTCTTTATGTATGTCATGGTCGTTTATTGTATCCTTGCTGGGTGATTTTTATCACTCATACTTTATTTTTCCCCCCAGATAATGCCAAGATAGAGTGGATTGAAGATGAGCCGAGGGTCCCGTATCCGTAGGCGTGAAGACATGAAGGGATATGAACTTAAGGACTTTTGTGCTACTCAGATGATTGTATTATGACTATGTTGGTACTCTGTGGGGTGTGACTTTGATGTTTTGTGTGACTGCTACTTTTGGGGACGTAGTTATTTTGTAATGCATGTTTAACTTGGAAAATTTTAATTCTGCCTAAATTTTACTGTCATGTTAAGTGTCAGCATGGGAATCCATGACTTATATTATGGATTTTCGTATGTTACACATGACGCTTTGTACTCTCCTTAGTGAAGTACGGCGGGTGCACCGTATCCGGACGAGGCCCGGGTGCGGGGCGCTACAGGTGGTATCAGAGCCCAGGCTCTAGATTACGGGCAGAACATAGAACTAAGTTATGATCTTAGCAATCTAAGTTTGATCGTAGACCTAAGTCATGATCTTAGATGAGTGGCGACCTTAGAATAGGACCACTTAGACGGGGAAATTAGGGTCGTGACTTAATAACAAAGCCCTAGTCGGTGATGGTTGTACATGTCATAAAAATTCAATTCGCATCCTATTTTATGAATAACCATTGAACTGGAGCATAAATTAAATTTTATCACCAATCTAACCATTTTAGCGTTGAATAAAATCCTGATGCTCCGTAGTGCAGATGGCATCACGGACTGATGAACAAGCATTATCCCTATCACCCCCAGGAAGCAGTGGGTTCTACTATCGACAGCTGGTTAGAACACATATTCCAAGATTCGGTGGAGAGTCTGATCCGGAGGAGGCTGAAAGATGGTTAAATGAAGTCGAAAGTAGCCTCTTGTGGATACAAGTGCCAGATGAAATAAGGGCACGAATTGTCCGGCCCTTCTTGGTTGGTAAAGCCAGCCAGTGGTGGAAGACTTGTATTCAGCCACTGCCCCGACCAGTGACTTGGGCGAAGTTTCTAGAAGAGTTTTGTGAGTCTTTCCTCTCTCAAGACTTAATCACGAGGAGAACTGAGGAATTTGACGCATTAAGACAAGAGCCAGGCACCACCGTTTCAGAATACGTGCATCGGTTTGCTATTTTGAGTCGATACTCTCCTTTGGTCTTGGAGGATGAAAAATATAAAGTGATCAGATTCATGCGTGGTTTAGACTTGCGGATCAAAATTCGGCTAGTTAAGGCGTATTCAAGAAATCTTGACGAATTATTGAAAGAATGCTATCGAGCAGAACGAAATAGTAAGATCACGGAAGGACGAAATAAACAACTTGGCAAGTGTATTAAGAAACAAAGCAGGAGGTGGCAGCCGCATCCACATAGGAATAACAGAGAAACAACCAGGAACACTAGCCTGGATCAAAGAATGCCGGAAACCTCGAACCCGTAACAGGTATGTTTAACTACCCTATTTAAATAAGAAATGTCTATGTTGTTCATTATCCAAGTATAAATGGTCATGTTAAAGATCTAATTAGAACAGCGTGATAAAGAACATCAGGAGAGATTGCTACATAGCCGTTAATACATGGACAAAGAAGATAACTAGAATAGCACAATTGAAGCATGAAGGGTAGAATACGTTACCAAATTTGTCCTTAACAGTCAGGTTAGCACCCGGATGCTCGGAACTCAACAAGGCTTCAATAAAGGGTAACCGTTGGTTGTCTAGGATCAATGATTTGTTTGACCACTTCGGGAAACACAAGTGTTAACAAAACTGAATCGCAAACCGACTATTTCCAACGAGAGAATCAAGCTCGAGGAAGAACAGGGAATGTGTACAAGGCGAATCATGGACATCCCCAAAAAGCTAATAAGGATTGACAAACGTCCTGGCACATTATAGATTTTACGAGTTCGGCATCTTAAGGACAATTCCGTGAGATGGTTAAATTCCTTCTCCGACTATTATAAGTCGGGATTATCTAACCCACTCTAGCAGTAACAATATGATGTGATGAAATCTTGCATAGCATAATAATCTATGAGAACAAAGAAAATGAGAATACCCTAGTGATTGGGAAAAGGAAACATAGATTCTGCAAGAAACAAGAACACCACGAAATGACATAAATTCCAAGGAAGAACTTCGACCCTAGGATCGAATATTACAGGATTGGTATGTCGACAAAACAAATGAGTCAGGTATGACTTGGCGAAAGTTTAGGGTTTCATCATTCTATAAGAGACCGATCTCGGGGTAAGGTACAAGTCATCACATATGTAATCTTAGGGAAGAAATTTCTAACACCAATGGAAATGCTTTTATGGCTAACGCATGAAAACAGAAGGATGTTTATCGAAGGAAAGCGTATGGTTCACAGTCAGGACTTAAGGACCTCCGTCATGAAAAGAAGGAAACTCCAACAGTACATAATCAGGATAGGTCAATTACATCACACTAACCCTGAAGGAATATCGTTGTCGGAATTTAACTCACTAAGACAAGGGCCAGACATTTCCATACTCATTCATTATTTTGAGACAGTATGTTCCTTTGATTATAAGAGATGAAAGGTTTAGACTACCAGATCCAATTAGGATAAGTTAAATCGTATTCAAGGACTTTCGGCGAATTATTGGAGGGTCGCTATGGAGCGGAATGTGATGTAAGGGGATGAAAGAATGAAAGAAATGATTTAACAAGCAAACAAAGTAGAAGGTGGAAACCGTAACCATATAAGGCTAGTCTATGAGGATGACAAAGAAACAATCAAGGTATGCCTAATAAGTGTAAGATACCTATGTTCTCTGCCCTATTTCCTATTAACCAAGTAAGAGTGATTATGATAGTTTCCTTGGGTTACGACTAGCAGACCACAAGCGAGTAGGTAAGGGTACTAGTGATAACATTACTAAGTATGACACTGTGTATGAGGTCCTCGTCATAATGCGTCACTATTAGCACATGTACCCGTTTTATTGTACTATGTAGGGAAGTGGGTCATGACTAAGAAAACCATGTCTTAAGAGAACGGGCCACCTTGGGATGATTGAAACGTCATAAAGGGAACATAAGTTCCAAGGGTGAACCCACAACTTCTAGTTCGATGCTATGAGATGATCGCAACAAGGGGTAAGGGATAGTACGTCATAAGGCAAACAGGAAGACGGATGAATACGAGACATACCTTATGAAAGGCTTGATATGTGTACCTTATGGGAATTATCCCAGGTGTCTTTGGGAGTTATTTTGTAAATAGGATGACTGTTACATGATCACTGAAAGGATGTTTATAGAACAGAGCGAATAGTCTATACCCTAGAGTTAATGATATCTGCATGGTTGTTCATTCTTAGGAAATTATAAGCTTGCTACGGTCATGATTACCCGGAATGGATTTCATTATCAAGTACATAGTATCGAGGTTGCGAGTGCTTGATATGGGATAGGTTACGACAACACCTTTCGAGAATTAGAATAAGTTCTGATGAGACCTCTAAGATAAAGGAAACAAAGCAGTTCTGAGGGAACTAAACATACGCTTTATGCGATCTTATTACCTAAAGGAGAAGCCACATGGGAAACGGAAGACAACGTGAGGAGTTGATGCCCCATCTTTTTGACTAGTTCTGAAGTTTCGAGGACGAAACTTATGTTAAGGGGGGGAGGATGTTGTACCCCGACAACCGTGTACTTGGAACTATGAACAAGTGACGGAATGAAAGCGATAATTTCTTTAAGCGCGTGATACTCAAGCTAGCTTAACCCGCCTTTACTTAAGTACTCCGAAGATGATACTAAATAATAAGATAAGGGGATTCCAATAAAGGTGATACACGAGGAATATAGTTATATGAACAATACATACCAATATATATATAGGTATGCGCGCGCTATGCGTAGGAAATGTATATGTACCTATATGCGTGTATATAGGAAAACATGGGTTTATATATATATGTACAACATAAACGCATATGGGCGCATGTATATATTGCCATGAACACATTCACACACACACACATATATATATATAAAAAGATACATATGTATACGTGTATAAGTACATATAGGCGTGTATACATGTGTATATGTGGATACATGTACACTAATATATGTTTTAGGTGACATGCACATGGTACATCCTATTATATATAAATATATATTCTAACCTTGGAATGCAATAAATAAAACCATACACCACACGAATTAAAGGAAATACAAGCGAACATCACGAGGTATGTAACATCCCTTGTGAAAACGGCCAAGGGCCATTGATCACCCTTGAAGTAAACTAGTTCTTATACAAACATAAAAGCAAAGATTAAAATCAAAATTTAATGAAATAAATAACATTGTAAATTATATAGATGTGGGGTAGGATAAATGTGAAATGACCAAAATACCCCCCAAGACACCCCTAAAATTTCGGCCAAGGCATGAAAGCCTCTAGAACCCTCTCCATAATTCTATTTCATGATTTATAATTAAAATATCAAAATT
>AP025048.1:14390444-14465403 GCA_036186865.1 Eustoma russellianum | reverse complement strand
GAGAAAAGAGGGGCTAGGGTGTAAGAAAAAGAAGGCCTAGATTCCTTCTTTCCCTCCATGCATTCGGCCACCCCCCTCTCTCACACCTCTAGCTCTTTTTATTCTCAAGACAACCTCATTTTCATTTGGTCTTGAACAATACTCCAAGTAAACTCCTACTACACATTTAAGAAAGCTCTCCACCCTCCTTTTCACCCTCTACATTCGGCCACACCAAGAACAAGAGGCACAACTCCATCTTCTTCTTCAAGCTCAAGAATCCTCTAGGTAAGACTCATTTCAAAGTTCTTAAGTAGATTTTTCATACAAAATAGTGAAGCTCACATGGGTATTATTTCCCTCTTCAAACCGTGGCCTCCATGCTCAAGGGGTGAAGATCTTCAACACTCTTAGGTGAAGCTAACTAGCTACACTTGAAGCTCCATTCCAAGACAACTTTGGTAAGATGTTCTAGCCTCAACTAAGATTCTATTTTCACTATTTAAGAGAGACTAACCTCTTCCTTCCTCTTCCTCCAAAACGTGTGCTCAAGGGAGTAGGAGGAGAAGGATTCCAACTCAACTTACTCCAAAACCAAGCAAAGGCAAAAACTTTGGCTTGAAGAGGCAAGTATACACTAATCTCTCATGATTTACCTAAAGGATTAGTGTCTTGAATGGTTAAAGTATTCAAAGATATGATCTTTAGTGGTATCCTTTAAGTTTAAGGTTGTATCTTAGTTAGCTCTTAAGAATAATGTCTTGCATGTGGGTTATTGTGTCCAAGATGGTGTTATTTCCTACATGCAATATGGTTTGAGACTGATTTAGAATAATACAAGGTTGGTCTAAGTAAGCCTAGACAAGATTAACTCTTGGATGCAATTTTGAAGGTCCTAGGAGTGCATGCATGTGATAGATATGATGATAGCTTGGTTAGATACCCACAAACTGTTTATTGTGATGCAAAGGTGATTTTATAACAAGCATGCAACCTGGAAATTTATGTCACAATGGAGTATAAGTGTTAACCAATGACCTAGTGCAAAAGAACAACATGAATGGGTGTATTTGACTTTAACCATGACAATATATCAAAGTACTGGAACTGGACAGAATGGGTGACACATTCAACGACTTTAGAACTGGACTTCCAGACCTTCAATGAATCTGATTTTTGGCACAATGTTAGTCCTATGAGTATAGCACGATTGAGAGTTGGAATTTCGTTAAAATGAGCTAAGGATTATTTTTAATAAATCATGTGGTAAAACTGCTCCAGCAGGAAATTCTGGAGCAGGGCAGAATTGGTTCCTGAGTTGAACGAATTTAAAAAGGGCCTTTTGAAGCTTCAATAAATCTGGTCTCCTTCACAGGACTAGCCCCATGTGTGTAGAAGAAATGCCAGTTGGAATTTTGGAAAAATAAGTTATGGTTAATTTTTAATAAAATAATTGGTAAGACTGCTCAGACTGTAAATCCTGGAACAGGACAGAATGATGTAACGTTTTGCATGGCCTGAAAAGAGACCTAGTAGATGTTCAAAAAGGCTAATTTTCTGTGTGATGATACCATTATGTGTTTAGGAAATGTGCAAGTTGGAATTTTAGAAAAAGGAGTTGTAGAAGATTTTTAATAAAATATCCACTAAAGCTGCTCAGACTGGAAAGTCTGAAACTGGCAGAACAGAACATCATTTTTGTTTTATCCGAAAAAGGACCTTGTGAATAACCAATAAAGCTGGTTTTTGGCGTGATAGTACCTCTATGAGTCTAGAAGACATGCCAGTTGGAATTTCAGTAAAACAAGTTCTAGATTATTTTTAATGAATTAATTGGTAGAACTGTTCAACAGAAATTACTGAAAACCCCCTAAAACTTGTAACGACTTTCCAGGCTTAGAAAAGGGTCTTAGAGACATTCAAATGAGCTGAATTTCGATAGGACACTAGTCCCACATGTTTATGACGTATACGAGTTGGAATTTCTGGAAACGGAATTACGGAATTGCCACAATTAAATTTATAGTAAAGTTGGTCATCCCAGCCTCAGCACTTATAAATATCGTAAAGTAAGTAAGTAAGCTTTTTGGTTATTTAAATTAATTCCCATTTCTACGACTTGTATCTATGACTTCACCTAACGTACTTGTGACGAAAAAGGTTGGCCTAACCGTCCTATATAATTAAAGTACGAATTATGGAGTTATTCGTCCAAACCCATGTACGTTGACATGTTATAAGGAATGCATATGATCATTTATGTCATGGCTTGCATTTCATATCACGACATGTATCATGCATGATCATGAACCTGATTTTCATGGATTTTATGATGCAAGCAAGTTTTTACAAGTGATGATCTTTTCGTTATGCATGAAAAGTTTTTTTCGGTCCCATATTTTAAAGAAAGCTTCATGAATTCCTTGCCGGCTAAGCATGCGACTAACCCGACTCCAGACCTGGGGTTAATTGGTCTGATGACATGATATCTGTTCTGGACCCGCTCAGATCCGGGGTTAATTGATCTGATATCTGTTCTGAACCCGCTCAGATCCGGGGTTGATTGATCTGATATCTGTTCTGAACCCGCTCAGATCCGGGGTTAATTGATCTGATATCTGTTCTGGACCCGCTCAGATCCGGGGTTAATTGATCTGATATCTGTTCTGGACCCGCTCAGATCCGGGGTTAATTGATCTGACACTCTGTTTTTATGACATGACTTTTATGGGACCATACTGATGTTTTTGACACGACATGGCATGACATCATGCATTGCACTGCATATTGCATAACTCATGATTACGTTAATACGTGGTATGATACAGCTAAGGACTTAATAAGTCGATAGTGGCTAACGCTATCTAGAATTATGCCTAGTCCGTACCTTCAGTTGATTTCAGAACTTAAGACAGGTATGACTTGCTATTCTAAGGTTTATGTTGTTACATTCACGCCCTAATTCTTTATGTATGTCATGGTCGTTTATTGTATCCTTGCTGGGTGATTTTTATCACTCATACTTTATTTTTCCCCCCAGATAATGCCAAGATAGAGTGGATTGAAGATGAGCCGAGGGTCCCGTATCCGTAGGCGTGAAGACATGAAGGGATATGAACTTAAGGACTTTTGTGCTACTCAGATGATTGTATTATGACTATGTTGGTACTCTGTGGGGTGTGACTTTGATGTTTTGTGTGACTGCTACTTTTGGGGACGTAGTTATTTTGTAATGCATGTTTAACTTGGAAAATTTTAATTCTGCCTAAATTTTACTGTCATGTTAAGTGTCAGCATGGGAATCCATGACTTATATTATGGATTTTCGTATGTTACACATGACGCTTTGTACTCTCCTTAGTGAAGTACGGCGGGTGCACCGTATCCGGACGAGGCCCGGGTGCGGGGCGCTACATCAACAATAGACTCATTAGGCAATAATTTAAACGACTCAAGTGTGGACATGAGCATGTTTATTTTTGACTCTTTTACTTGATTCGTGCCTTCTTGTTTCATTTCTAGTATCCTCCACATTTCTTGTGCACTCGAACAGTTTGACACATAACTAGACTCACTTTTACTTAATCCGTTTAGAAGCAATTGCATAGCCCTAGCATGCATACTAAGTTTCTTTTTATCATCACTCGTATATTCTTGTCTAGTTTTAACAACTTCTAATGTGATTCCGTCTACGGTGGATACCTTAGATGGGACATAAGGACCATCTTCAATGATTGACCAAAGATCTATATCTATAGCCATAAGAAAAATCTTCATTCTAAGTTTCCACTGAATAAACGACTCACCGTCAAAAAGTGGATGCCTTTGGCTCGACATACTTTCTTGCTCGGTTTTGAGATTTGTGGTTGCCATCTCACTGAATCGTTGGATTCCTTGAAGTGAGTGTTCCTGCGCACTGATACCACTTGTAGGATCTACAAGGCACCACTAGAAGGGGGGATTGAATAGATGGTGCGGAAAGTGTGGTTTTTAAAATTTGTTTGAATCTAAACAATTGAACTTCTGAAAACAGATTCTGTTTTCAGAACCAGTTTTAAAACGTTTTTAAAACCAGGTTAGAGGTCTACAAAAATTCTGAAATTTTAAGAGAACTTAGCCTCAGATGTTATGAGGGTCCCCTAAAAATTTCAAATTAAAAGTCAACCTTTAACCCCTTCAAAAACCGTTGGTACTCAGATTGCTCGAATCTGCCAGAAACGGTAGATGGTTTGAAAAATTTATTTCTATTTGTGTGAACGTTCAAAAGCTCTGAAAATTTAACCATTAACTCCTTATATACTATATTTAAATGGGTTGAAACATTTTTGCAAAATTCCTTTGGGAAGTAGGTCAACTACAATCAAAGTCTCAACCTTTGCAAGTCTGAAAATCAGACTGCATTAGTCTCAGAACTTTTGATGTTTGATTGACTTATACTTATCCAAAAGGGTTGAAACTTGTGCCAAATTAACCCTAGAATGTGTGAGTATATTTCTGGGAATTTTTGTGATTTTTAAAATTCGTTAACTATTTTTACGAATGTGAACAAGAAGGATAATCAGTGCAGTAACTGAAAAGTAAATGCAGAAAGTAAATGGCACCAAGAATTTTATACTGGTTCGGTTATAAACAACCTACTCCAGTCTTCAAGGAACACCTTCCTTGGTTCACACTAATCACACACACGCAATACACCTTACCACAGGGTTGATAGAGTTACACCTAACTCCAACCCTTTACAAACCTTGTATGACGAGTACAATTCACACGAACACCACCACCTCGCAATAATGAAGATTGATCACACCTTGATCAATCTTTTACAAAGATATATAATGAGTGGTGGTCTATGTCAAGCCTATTCAAGATTGAAAGATATGAATACAATAGGCTTACAAGAAGAGAGAAAGAAAGAGAATGTAGAAGAAGAAGAGCTAGGCTTTTTGATCACTTTGATTTGCAATACTTGTTGCTTGTTTTGTTTGCTCTCTTCTCTTTCTTTTTAATGTGTAGGCCGTCCCCTTGGTGTAGCCTCCCCCTCTTGAAAATTATCTTTTAAGTCCTTGAGAGAGTGTAAGACATCATTGTGACAAGGTCTTGCTTACTTGGCATCTTCTTATTGGATGATCATTTAGTCTTCGCTTACTTGACACCTTCTTATTGGATGAATGTCATCATTGATGACTTGGAAAAAATCTGAGAATTACACTTAAAAATGTGCCAAAATCATCACAAAATAACTTCCATAAATCATAAGATATATCACATAAATTTTAAGACAAAAAAAATCTCACAAAATTGACCTAGAATTCGCCCATGCCATGCTGAAAATTCAGCATGTGCATCATTCCATTTTATTCAACATAATTCAAAATTTACTTTGATTTTTTTTTATAAAATGAATCATCAATTTATGGTAGATATTCCTATCACATGAGAAATGAACTTGGACACCATTTAGCTCTACGGCCACACCATCTCTTCACACATGCTGAAAAATTTCAGCATGTGTGATATGTAGAATATCACACTTTATTAATTTAAATAATATTCAAATCATTTCCATAACATCCTCAATTAATCCTCATGATTCAAGATAGTAAAATATGGCATTTCTTAGTGCTAAAAATTGGCCATACTACAACACACATGCTGAATTTTCAGCATGTGTCATATATGTGACATAGTTTGAAATGTTACCTTTTGTAGCTCCTTCAATTATGTCACCAACATTGTGTGATTGATTCTTGACCAAACAAGATGCCAACAAGGCTCCACATATGCTCCAAAATGGCTGTTGTAGGCGTTGGAAATGATTGTGCATGTGCTGAATTTTATTTTTGCAAACTTTGTAAAATAGTGCACATTTAATAATACACACATGGTATATTTCAATCAGCCCTTAATTTAATTTTCTAGAACACTTTAAGATGTATAACATATGTAGAAAGTGTCTAGATACGTGTCACATGATGTACCAAAAACGTTCCATGTGTTTTGTGCGTAGAAAACCGAATTTTCGATGTTTATCGATTACCTGATTTTTCTATAATTTAAATTCCAACTTTTGCACATGCTATATATAATATGTTATACATAATATATATAATATATACTTTAAATCTCAGCACCTGGCTGGTCTAGAGTGGTACCATTAACATGTGACAAAATTAAACTTGGAATCTTCACATTTTGGCCTTAATATGGGGTGATTTGTGTGTGCCAACATGGAAAGTATTTTTGGCTGAATTTTCTGTCGTGCACGAAATTTTCATCCATTTTTGAAGTATAGGGGCTGGCCATTTATTTATGGCAAGTACGTGACACGTTGGCGAAGTTTCGGTATTCGTCCGATACGACAAATTTCGGTTTAGAACCTTTTATCGTGTCGTATTTAATTTGTCATCACCATATCTTATATCATATGATATAAGACCTGAATATACTCATACATATGAGTTAAGTATAGTGGTGTGACGTTAACGTACATACGTAAAATATATAACGTGTCAGTAGTACGTTGGAATACATGTGTATGTGCCTTTTTAAAAAAATCTGAAAATATATGTATCATATATGTGTATAGGCGTGTATCATTAAAGAGGAGAGGAGGAGAAAAATTTCCTTCCTTAGCCTTGTTGCCTTTGTGCCTTTTCCAAATGTGGCTTCCTTTAATGAACTACTTAGTTTATTAAACTAAGTACTTCACTTAATGAACTAGTTTAGTTCATTAATGGTGGCACCTTAAAATAGTATAAACACAACAAATGTTTGCCATATGATGTAAGCTTTAACGCTTCATGGCTCGTTAGTACGGCAACATAATATATAAGCTAAATAAGGCAAGTAATGGCAAAGTATCATGCATACATGTACACGTTTATATATCATGCATTTAAGTCATTTATTTTGAAATCACTCAAACCCCCTTATCTCTGCAATGTGGTGGTATATATGAAGCCTATTCAAATGTATGAATATGAATACAATAGGCTTTTAGAGAGAAGAAAGAAAGAAGTGTAGAAGGAGAGAGTAGATGAAAACGTTTTGAGCACTTGAATTTGCAATACTTGTGTGTATTTTGTTTGTTCTCCTTCTTCTCTTTTTATCACCATATGGGCCGCCTCCTTGATGCCTCTTTCCCCTCTTGAAAATTATCTTCTAAGTCCTTGGAAGAGTATATTGCATAATTGTGACATTTCCTTGCTTACTTGGCAACTCTTCATTGGATGATCATTAAGCCCTTGCTTACTTGGCACTCATTGATTGGATGGAAGTTGTCATCATTTGATGACTAGATAAATCTGAAAATAATCCTTAAATACATGTGCCAATTAGCCATAAAAGTTTTGTCATAATTCACATAAAAATTCCACATAATTAGCAAGACAAATATCTCCATTTTCCATCATGAAAATCGGCCAACTCACCTAGACACATGCTAAAATTTTCAGCATGTGTTTTATCAAGACTTATTCAAATTGTTGCCAAGTTTGCATTAGATCAATTCCTTGAAAATAAAGAAGAAATCAATCATCATTTACTACATAACATTTCTACTAATTTTGGAATAAAATTTGTCATCATGAAGGCCATAAAATCGGCCAAGTTCATTCTACACATGCTGAAATTTTCAGTATGTGTGATATTCCAAGATACCATCACATTATTTCCATTATATATTTAAAACGTTGCCATACTATCTTTCAATCAATTCATATAATTCAAAATAGTAAATATGGCTCATTTAGTTGCAAAAATTCGGCCAGCTCTAACCAACACATGCTGAATTTTCAGCATGTGTCGCAAATGTGACAAAGTTTGAAATGTTATCTTGTGTAGCTCCTTTCTTTGTGTCACTAACATTGTATGCTTCATTCTTGGCCAATCAAGATGCCTACAAAGCTCCACATATGCTTCATCAAGATAAGACAGGCGTGTACTTTGAGCTTGAACATGTGCTGAATTTATTTTTGCAAACTTTGTAAAGTAGATGCACATATAATTATGCACATATGGTATATTCCAATCAGCCCTTAATTGATTTTTCTAGAACACTTTAGAATGTATAAAGTATGTGAAAAGTGTCTAGATACATGTTATATGTCATGCCAAAAATGTTCCATGTGTCGTGTTCGTGGAAAACCGAATTTTCGACGTTTGTCGATTACTCGATTTTTCTCCGATTAAATTCCAACTTTTTGCACGTGTTATATATATATATATATTACGTTACACATAATATATATAAATTAAACTTTAATATTCAGCACTCGTGGCTGATCTAAAGTGGCCTAACATGTGACAAAAATTGAATTTGGAATCTCCACAATTTAGTCTTAATTTGGGGTGATTTGTGTGTGCCAACATGGAATGATTTTATGGCTGTATATATCATGTGAGCCACGAAATGTCTGGCCATTTTTGGAGTGTAGTGGCTGGACATATATATATGGCAAGTACATGACACGTTGGCGAGGTTTCTGTATTCACCCGATACAACAATTTTTGGTTTAGAACCTTTTAACGTGCTGTAATAAATTTTTCATCACCATGACTTATATCATATGATATAAGACCTGAATATACCTATTAAATATGAGATAAATATAGTGGTGTGATGTTAACGTACGTTTGTAAAATATATAACGTGTCGGTAGTACGTTGGAATATATGTGTATGTGACTTTTATAAAAAATCTGAATATATATAAAAATATATTATAAATGGCGTGTAAAAAGGTTGGAGAAAACTTTCCATTCTTCAATTTGTTGCCTTTGTGCATTTTCCAAATATAGCTTCCTTTAATGAACTACTTAGTTTATTTAACTAAGTACTTCACTTAATGAACTAGTTTAGTTCATTAACGATGACACCTGAAAATAGTTCAAACACAACAAATTCTTGCTATTTGATGTAAGCTTTAAAGCTTCATGGCTCATCAGTACGACAACATTATATATGAACTATATAAGGCAAGTTTTATGCAAAAACTTGTCATGTCATAAAATATGTCATGCATTTCTTTAATACACGTTATTTAAATCATGCATTTTGTAATCACACAAACCCCTTTTTCTCTACAATCTCCCCCTTTTGATGATTTACAAACTAACCTATGTTCATGATTTAAATTTTGTCGCTCCCCCTCCAATTGTGCACAAATTCAAATTTTGAATTTCAAATTTTAAATTCGCTCTCCCTTTTATGTAATCAGTTTCTCTCTCCCCCTTAAATCATGCATTCTCTCCCCCTTTATTTTGAAAATACAATCAAAAATGCATGCAAATATGGAAATAAATATCAAATCAAATTAGCAGAAATCATGCCTAATTTAGAACGAAGATTTTTGTACGTGGCTTGATTTAATACCTTAGTGAAAATCTCTGCTACTTGTGCCTCTGTGCGTATGTGATCTATGACAATATCACCATTACTTACGTGATCACGAAGAAAATGATAGCGTACTTCTATATGCTTGGCCTTAGAGTGTAGCACGGGGTTCTTAGATAAGTTGACAGCGGTCATACTATCACAATATATAGGAATACGTTTAACCGTGATACCAAAATCAGAAAGTTGTTGTTTTAGCCATAGCAATTGTGTGCAACAAAGACTAAGTGCCATGTATTCAGCTTCAGTGATGGATAAGGCGACGCTGGCTTGCTTTTTAGAAAACCATGAAATAAGTGAATTTCCTATAAATTGGCAAGTGTCACTCGTACTTATTCTATCTATTTTACATCCACCATAATCTGCGTCAGTGTAGGTATGCAAGTTAAATTCGCAGTCTTTATAATACCAAATGCCTAAGGTGGGTGTGTGCTTAATATATCGAAATATTCTTTTTACGGCATTATAATGAGACACTTTTGGTTGACTTTGAAACCGTGCACACATACATATACTGAACATGATATCCGGTCTACTAGCAGTAAGATATAGCAAAGAGCCAATCATAGATCTATATAAGGCATTATCAAAATCCTTACCGTGTTCATCTTTATCTAATTTAGTGGTGACACTCATAGGGGTGGGGGACGGTTTTAAATTCTCAAAGTTAAACTTTTTAATCATGTCATTTATATACTTAACTTGGCTTATATGTATACCTTTACTCGTTTATTTAATTTGCAAGCCAAGAAAGTAATTTAATTCACCAACCATGGACATTTCAAATTCTGATTTCATGCAAATTTCAAAATCTTCAACAAGTTTATGAGAGGTGGAGCCGAAAATGATGTCATCAACATAAATTTGAATGATTAGTAAATCCGCTTTATCTTGTTTTTAAAATAAAGTATTATCTATAGTGTCTCTTTTAAAACCATTTTCTAAAAGGAAAGTAGCAAAACGACCATACCATACTCTAGGTGCTTGCTTTAAACCGTATGGTGCCTTCTTTAGTTTATACACGTGATCGGGATGTTTCAAATCTTCAAAATCGGGTGGTTGTTTCACGTATACTTCTTCTTGTATAAACCCATTTAAGAATGCACTTTTCACGTCCATTTGATAAAGTTTAAAATCTTTCATGCAAGCAATAGCAAGTAAAAGTCGTATAGCTTCTAAACGTGCTACGGGTCCAAATGTTTCATCATAATCAATTCCTTCTTCTTGATTATATCCTTATGCTACAAGTCTAGCTTTATTTCTAACAACTTTTCCTTCTTCATTCATTTTATTTTTAAACACCCACTTTGTGCCTATTATAGTCTTATCTTATGGTCGTGTCACTAAATCTCATACGTCATTTCTAGCAAATTGATTAAGTTCATCATGCATAGCATCAATCCAAGAAGAATCACTCAAAGCATCATGCACATTTTTAGGTTCAATTTCGGATATCATGGCATGAAATTGATTTATTTCATCCAGATTTATTCTTCTACGTGGTCGCACACCGTGAGTGATATCGCCTATAATGAGATCGTGTGGGTGATCTCTATGACATCTTGGTTGATTATTTTCTACGTTCTCATGCATTTCTAAATGATCATGCATTTCTAGTGTATCATGCGTATCTAGTGTATCAAGCATGCCATCATCATCATTCAACACGGGTTTTAATTCAAAATCATCGTCATATTCTTTATCTTTATCAATCTCACCAAATTCATTAAATTTCACATGAATGGATTCTAGAATTTGTCTAATGTGGGGATCATGACATCTATATGCTTTTGAATTCACAGAATATCCAACAAAGATGCATTCAATTGATTTAGATTCAAACTTATCTAAATTATCTTTCGTATTTAAAACAAAGCATTTACAACCAAACACACGAAAGTAATCAATTTTAGGCATGCGATCATTTAATATCTCATAAGATGTCTTATTTATTTTCTTTCTAATAGATAAACGATTAACTATATAGCACGCACAATTTACGGCTTCCGTCCACAAAAATCTAGGCAATTTATTCTCACACAACATGGTTCTAGCGATTTCTTGTAATGTCCTATTCTTTTTTTCTACTACTCCATTTAGTTGAGGAGTTCTAGGGTGCGAATACTCGTGTTTAATTCCTTTTTCTTCACATAATGCAATCATGCCCTTGTTTTTAAATTCACTGCCTCTATCGCTTCTTATCCATTTCATATTAAAACCGTATTGATTTTCAAGTTGTTTTATTAGTTTCTCAATCTCAATTGCACTTGTTAGTGTATGTGCCCTAGGCCATGATTTGGATATTTATGTTATACATTTATTATTAATAAAAGAGGTTTTATTATCATTATTGTTGGTTAGTATGTTACACAATTTTGATAGATGTCCCTGATTCATTATTGTTATATAGATATAATAATTTATAATCAGTATGAGTATTGATTTGATAATCATAAGATGATTATGTGTATGGTGATACAAATCAGTCTCATAGATACTTGTTAGAAACCAATGTATTGGATAGACCCATCATGAGATTACTACATGGATTAGCGTCATAAGTAAATCTCATGATAGTCATGTTTTAATCCTTAGACTTGAGATTGTCATAGTTTCCAACATAAAGACTATTATATTTTGACATGATCAAACGTTATCCGTAACTGGATAATAATAAAGGTCATGATTGAATATGATAGAAATTATGTAGAGGATATTGAACAATCAAGATAGAATTTGTCCCTCTTTTGAGAGAGATATCTTTGGGCCTCTCGATTAGTGAGACTCTGAAATGCATCGCCGTGCTCAAATGAATTGATAGTGTGATTAGTGTCATTTGTTTTATCAGTCTACTTAGAGATCGAGTAATCATATGTTTGAACAATATAAGTATGACGCAGACCATAACTTATGTTCAAACTAGATATCATGTGACAAAGGGATTAATGCATGTGCTATTATTAGGCTAGTTGGATTGTACTCGTATTAATTAGGTAGTCGTAATGCCTTGCTAGAGGCCAATTACGACTTGTTGGTTTAATAGCAATTTAATCAACTGCCAATTAATATGGGCCTATCGGGTCACACACAAGAATGCGTATGACTGAGATTAATAACATTAATAATATTAATATTGGATATTAATTATTATTATTATTATCGTTTTTAATATTAATAATATTAATATTGGATATTAATTATTATTATTATTATTATTATTATTATTATTTTCGTTATATATATATATATATATATATCATCGGATAATAATAATAGAATCCATATCTGATATGGATTTTGATTGATTTTATCTAATCCTAACAGAATCCGTATTTGGTACGGATTATGATAGGCATTAACCAAATCCGATCTGGAATTGGATTTTGATATCTATATATATGTATATATCCTGGTGTGTCTTGTACACTACACAGAGAACAGAAAAACGAAACCCTAGAATCGTTTTTGTGAAAAACCGAGTTCTTCAGCCGCGCCGTTTCAAGAGCTAGCACTCCGGGCGGAAGCAATCGTGTGGATACCCACAGAGGGTGATCGTGTCATCGCACCTCCTACGTTCGCACGTTCTACGTCTGCATATTTCAAATGTACAGAGGTATGGTTTTTTATTTCTTTCATCGAATTAAACGAACAACATGGATCCTTGGTAGAAAATCGGAGATCAAGTTTCTATTTTCCGCTGCGCGTTTTTGCAGTGATCTAGTTGGATTTCCTAACAGCACTATCATCTTTATGTGCAAGAAATAAAGTCCAAGTATAATGAGAAAAATCATCAACAATCACGCATGCATAATGACGTCCACCGAGACTCGTAGTGCGACTAGGACCAAACAAATCAATGTGTAATCATTCTAAAACTCTAGTCGTGCTTATTTCATTTTTAGGTTTAAGTGACTCGCGTGTTTGTTTTCCTTTAATACAAGATTCACACAACTGAAACTTGTCTAAATCAAGTTTAGGCAATCCTTGTATTAGGTTCTTTCGTTGGAGATTTTCAAGTGTAGAAATGCCGATGTGTCCTAAACGTCTATGCCACAAGTTAACGTAAGGTTCATTTGACATAAAACACTTAACCTTAGCGTCTAACATGTCATCCATAGAAAGCGTAAAAATTTTTCCTTCCCTTTTTCCTTTTAGCACTACTTCTCCATTTTTATTTATTATATTACAATATGGATGAGTAAAACACACATCAAAGCCATTGTCAATGAATTATGAAATGCTAAGAAGATTATAGGATAAGTTGCTTACCAAAAAGACGTTGGAGATTTGAAGGGTGCTTCGGCTTCCAATTGTACCTTTTCCGATGATCCTTCCTTCATTATTGTCTCCAAAGGTCACGAATCCGCCTTTTGTGACCTTCTTCAACTTTGTGAACAAGATCGGGTGACCCGTCATGTGCCTCGAGCAACCACTGTCAAGGAACCATTTGATAGATGTATCTTTTGATGTGTGGGTTCCCTGCAATGTACAAAATGATTTAGGTACCCTTTTAATTTTGGGTCCTTACGAGTTAGTTATTCACCTCTTAGTAAAAGTACCTTTCGGTACCCATACTTGGGTGATCCTTCTTGGTCTAGCAAATAGTAAGAATGTAGATGAATGAGCAATTTATTAGACTTGTGGTGAGTGGACTTTAGGCCTTTGGCCGAGAACTCCTTGATGCGTATCATATGGAGTGCGTTTTTGATATGTCCTCGTGTTGGTGTGCATAGTGCGTGATCTAGATAGATGAAATGAATTTCGTGTATGCATCACTTGTTTCTTCTCATATCTATATGGCACATGGTTATATTTTGCATGATATGAAGTAGTATGACGAGATGAGGGGAGAGGAGGTCTTTGCGTCATCTTGGACGCCACATTTGCTTTAGGTTTGTCTACTTTCTTAGACAAGACGAATTTGGTTGGTTTAATTGATACATCATTTGTCTCAATGTATCCTAATCCAGTTTTATCAGGATCATGTTTTTGTGATAGAATGATACGATCTAGCATGTTAGATCCCATATCAAATTGTTTCATCATCTTTTCTAAATCCGTATTCCTTGATTTCAAATTTGAAATGTCGGATTTCATTGCATAATATCAGATTTCATTTTATTATTATGCATAGTCAATGATGAGATCTCTGTCGTCAATGCATTAATGATGCATGACGACTCTTCTTTAGAATCTTTTAATTGAGCAACAAGATTCATGTTAGAAGATTCTAACAATTTCTTGTCTTCAATTAATCGCTTCTTTTCTTTTGCGAGAGTCTTAGTGAATTTATGCAATTCTAAATATTGACTGAAAAGATCATCATAAGAAGGCTCAGCGTCATAATCAGAGTCAAAAGATACCTCATTTGATGCTTTGGATACAAAGCATACTTGTGCAGTCTCCTCTTTTGTATCAGTCTCGGAATCAGATGTATCACTCCAAGTGGAGGCCTTAAGAGCTTGTTTCCTTTGCTTAGGTTCTGAGACGAGTCTATTTTTTGGTCCGATCCTTGTCAGGGTGTTTGTTTGTTTGCTTGTCCTTATTAGGGCAGTCATATGATAGATGTCCAAGTTTACTGCATTCGTAGCATTTAACATCCTTGTCACTTATTTTATTTTTATTTCTTTTAGTGGAAGTACCCTTAGATTTGTTTTTAAATGACTTTCTCATGAATTTCCTTAAGCCTTTAGCCAATAGAATTAGGTCATCGTTGTCTGATTCAGAATCACTATCATCTATGTGATCGGAGGAAGTAGAGACGTATTCATTTGATTTAAATGCAATAGTCTTACCTTGTTTTGATGATGATTCCGATTTCCTTATAGTGAGTTTGTTCTCATATACCTTAAGTGATCCAATTAGTTCCTCCATTTTAATTGATTTAGTTGCTTTGCTCTCCTCTATGGCTGTCACTTTAGGGTCCCATTCGGATGGTAGGCTTCGCAAGACCTTTTGGACCTTTTCCTGCATAGAGAATGCTTTGCCAAGAGACTCGAGAGAATTGTAAATGTTACTTAAGCATAGATCCATATCAACGATAGATTCATTTGGCAATAATTTAAATGACTCGAGTGTGGACATAAGCATGTTGATTTTGTACTCTTTTACTTGACTAGTGCCTTCGTGTTTCATTTTAAGAATCCTCCACATTTCTCGAGCACTAGAACAATTTGAAACATAGCTAGATTCACTTTTACTTAGCCCATTTAGAAGCAATTTCATGGCTCTAGCGTTCATGCTCAGTCTCTTCTTACCATCACTAGTATACTCTTGTTTAGGCTTAACAACCACTAGTGTGACTCCATCTACAGTGAATAATTTTGATGGAACAAATGGACCATCTTCTATAGTGGACCAAAGATCAAATCAATTGCCATGAGGAAAAGTTTCGTTCTTAACTTCCATTGAATGAAAGATTCGCCGTCAAAGAGAGGAGGCCTTTGACTAGACATACCTTCTTGCTCGGTTTTGAAGTTTGTGGTTGCCATCTCACTTAGATCGTTGGATCCTTTTGTTGTGAGTGTTATTGCACTCTGATACCACTTATAGGATCTGCAAGGAACCACTAGAAGGGGAGGTGGTTGAATAGTGGGTGCGGAAAATGTGGTTTTTAAAATTGTTTTAAACCAAAAACCCAACTTCTGAAAACAGTTTCTGTTTTCAGGACCTGTTTTGAAACATTTTGAAAACTAGGTTACAGGTCTTCAAAAATTCTGAAATTTAGAGCGATCTTAGTCTCAGATGTTCTGAGCATCTCCTTAAAATTTCAGATTAAAATTCAACCTTTAACCCCTTTAAAAGTCGTTGGTGGTCAGATTGCACATATCTACCAGAAACGGTAGTCTGATTTGAAAAATTAATTCCAATTAAACTGTAACTCCAAATGCTCTGAAAATTTAGTGACTAACCCCTTATTATGGTATTTAATTGGGTTGAAACAGTTTTGAAAAAGTCTTTTGGGAGGTTAGTCAAATACGTTCAAAGTCTCAACCTTTGCAAGCCTGAAAATCAGACTGCACTAGTCTCAGAACTTTAGACGTTTGGATCACTTATCCTTGTCCAAAAGGGTTGAAACTTGCGCCAAATGAACCTTAAACGTTTACTATTTTTAATAACGTGATAAAAACGATGCACTGTGCTGAAACTGAAAGTAATTGCTGAAAGTAAATAACACAAGGAATTTTATACTGGTTCAGTTAAAATAACCTACTCCAGTCTTCGAGGACACCTTCCTCGGTTATCATTAATCACAAACCACAAATAACACCTTACCACACAGGGTTGATGGAGTTACACACCAACTCCAACCCTTTACAAACCTTGTAAATGATTACAACGATCACGAACACCATCACCTAGTGAATGCAAGATTGATCACACATTGATCAATCTTTTACAACAATATAGAGAGTATGTGGTGGTATATATGAAGCCTATTCAAATGTAAGAATATGAATACAATAGACTTTTAGAGAGAAGAAAGAAATAAGTGTAGAAGGAGAGAGTATATGAAAACGTTTTGAGCACTTGAATTTGCAAGACTTGTCTTGTATTTTGTTTGTTCTCCTTCTTCTCTTTTTATCACCATATATGCCGCCCCCTTGATGCCTCTTTCCTGTCTTGAAAATTATCTTCTAAGTCCTTGGAAGAGTATATTACATCGTTGTGACATTTTCTTGCTTACTTGGCAACTCCTCATTGGATGATCATTATCTGGAGAAAAAGGAATTTGAGCGATTACAAAATGCATGATTTAAATAACGTTTATGAAAGAAATCCATGACATATTTCATGACATGACACACTGTTGCACATAACTTGCCTTAAATAGTTCATATATATTGTTGCCGTACTAACGAGCCATGAAGCTTTAAAGTTTACATCAAATGGCAAGCATTTGTTGTGTTTGAACTATTTTCAGGTGCCACCATTAATGAACTAAACTAGCTCATTAAGTGAAATACTTAGTTAAATAAACTAAGTAGTTTATTAAAGGAAGCCATATTTGAAAAAGGCACAAAGGCAACAAGGTGAAGAAAGGAAAGTCTTTCACTCCCTCTCCACACACTCACACGCCATTCATTATGTGTGTATATATATATATATACATATTTTCAGATTTTTTTGACAAAGGCACAAACACGTATATTCCAACGTACTACCGACACATTATATATTTTACATAGGTACGTTAACGTCACACCACTATATTTAACTCATATTTGTGAGTATATTCAGGTCTTATATCATATGATATAAGTCATGGTGATGACAAATTTAATACGACACGTTAAAAGGTTCTAAACCAAAAATTGTCGTATCGGACGAATACCGAAACTTCGCCAACGTGTCACGTACTTGCCATATATAGATGGCCAGACCCTGTACTTCAGAAATGGCCACAAATTTCGTGGCTTACATGGTATGTGCAGCCATAAAATCATTCCATGTTGGCACACACAAATCACCCTCAATTAAGGCCAAATTGTGGAAATTCCAAAATTCAATTTTGTCACATGTTAGGCGCCATTTTAGATCAGCCATGAGTGATGAATATTAAAGTTTAATTTATGTATATTATGTGTAACATAATGTATATAAAATGTGCAAAAAGTTGGAATTTAATCAGAGAAAAATCGGGTAATCGACAAACGTCGAAAATTTGGTTTTCTACGTACACGACACGTGAAACATTTTTGGCATGACATATAACATGTATCTAGACACTTTTTACATACTTCATACATTTTAAAGTGTTCTAGAAAAATCAATTAAGGTCTGATTGGAATATACCATGTGTGTATAATTAAATGTGCACTATTTTAGAAAGTTTTTAAAAATAAAATTCAGCACATGTGTCTTCATTTCACACGCCTAGCTCAGCCCTATTGGAGCATATATGGAGCTTTATTGGCATCTTGATTGGCCAAGAAAGAAGCATGCAATGTTGGTGACATAAAGAAAGGAACTACAAAAGGTAATATTTCAAACTTTGTCACATTTGTGACACATGCTGAAAATTCAGCATGTGTAGTCTAGGCTGGCCGAATTTTGTCACTTAATGAAGGATATTTTGCTATCTTGAAAATGTGGATTAATTGGAAGATAGTATGGAAGTGTTTTGAATATTCCATGGAAACAAATAAGGTGATATTTTTAAATATCACACATGCTGAAAATTTCAGCATGTGTATAATGTATGTTGGCCAATTTCTAGGCCATGTTGGAGATCAATATTTATTCCAAAAAAGATAAGAATGTCTTGTACTAAATGGTGATTGCTTTTTTTGGATTAAATCAAAGTAAGCTTGGCAATATTTTGAATGAAATGCAAGTGTTACTCATGCTGAAATTTCAGCATGTGCAAAAGGGTGTAATGGCCGAATTCTACAAGGTATCTTGGAGTTATTTTCCTTGCTAGTTGTGTGGAATGATCTTGTGACTTATGATAATAAGTTTATGGCTAATTGACACATGCTTTTTGAGTTGTAATTTCAGATTTATCTAGTCATCAAGTGATGACAACATTCATCCAATCAATGAGTACCAAGTAAGCAAAAGCTTAATGATCATCCAATGAGGAGATGCCAAGTAAGCAAAGACATGTCACAATGATGCAATACACTCTTCCAAGGACTTAGAAGATAATTTCAAGAGGAAGAGAATGCTATAGGGGGCGGCCACAATGATAAAAGGAAAGAAGAGAGCAAGACAAAAATAACACAAGTCTTACAAGCTTACAAGAGATCAAAAACGTTTCAAGCTTCTTCTTTCTACACCTTCTTTCTTTCTTCTCTCTAAAATCCTATTGTACTCATATTCATACATTTGAATAGGCTTCATATATACCACCACATATACTCTTTATTGTTGTAAAATATTGATCAAGGTGTGATCAATCTTGCACTTGGAAGGTGGTGGTGTTCTCGATCGTTGTATTCACATACAAGATTTGTAAAGGGTTGGAGTTGGTGTGTAACTCCATCAACCCTGTGATAAGGTGTTATTTTGTGTTCGGTGATTAGTGCTAACCGAGGAAGGTGTCTTCGAAGACTGGAGTAGGTTGTTTTAACCGAACCAGTATAAAATTCCTGGTGTTATTTACTTTCAGCACTTACTTTCAGTTTCAGCACTGTTTATCGTTTTTACTCACGTTGGTAAAAAGATTAAATGAATTTCAAAAATCATAAAACTTTCCAGAATCATATCCACATGTCTTAAGGTTAATTTGGCGCAAGTTTCAACCCTTTTGTACAAGTATAAGTCATTTAAACGTCCAAAGTTCTGAGACTAGTACAGTCTGATTTTCAGGCTTGTAAAGGTTGAGACTTTGATCGTATTTGACTAACTTCCCAAAAGAATTTTTCAAAAATGATTTCTACCCATTTAAATAAAACTAATAAGGGGTTAGTCTTTAAATTTTCAGAGCATTTAGAGTTACATACAAATAGGAATAAATTTTTCAAATTAGACTACCGTTTCTGGCAGATTTGAGCAATCTGACCACCAACAATTTTTAAAGGGGTTAGAGGTTGAATTTTAATCTGAAATTTTTAGGAGATACTCAAAACATCTGAGGCTAAGTTCTCTCCAAATTTCAGATTTTTTTGAAGACCTGCAACCTAGTTTTCAAAACGTTTTAAAACTGGTCCCAAAAACAGAAATTGTTTTCAGAAATTGGGTTTCGGTTTCAAACAATTTTAAAAACCACATTTTCCGCATCCACTATTCAACCCCTCCTTCTAGTGGTGCCTTGCGGAAAGTGTTATCAGAGCGCAGGAACACTCACATCAAAAGGATCCAACGATCTAAGTAAGATGACAACCACACACTTCGAAACCGAACAAGAAGGTATGTCAAGTCAAAGGCCTCCTCTCTTTGTCCGTGAGTCTTTCATTCAATGGAAATTAAGAATGAAACTTTTTCTTATGGAAATTGATATTGATCTTTGGTCAATTATAGAAGATGGTCTATTTGTTCCATCAAAATTATCCACTGAAGATGGAGTCACATTAGAGGTCGTTAAGCCTAGACAAGAATATACAATTGATGATAAAAAGAGACCGAGCATGAACGTTAGGGCTATGCAATTACTTCTAAATGGACTAAGTAAAAGTGAATCTAGCTATGTATCAAATTGCTCTAGTGCTCAAGAAATGTGGAGAATTCTAGAAATGAAACACGAAGGCACTAGTCAAGTAAAAGAGTCCAAGATCAACATGCTTATGTCCACACTCGAGTCATTTAAATTATTGCCAAATGAATTTACCGTTGATATGGATCTTCACTTGACTAACATTTACAATTCTCTTGAGTCTCTTGGAAAAGCCTTTACTATGAAGGAAAAGGTACAAAAAGTCTTGTGAAGCCTTCCATCCGAGTGGGACCCTAAAGTAACGGCAATAGAAGAAAGCAAAGAAACTAAGTCAATTAAGATGGAAGAATTAATTGGATCACTTAAGGTTTATCAGAACAAACTCACCATAAGGAAATCGGAATCATCAAAACAAGGTAAGACTATTGCATTTAAATCAAATGAATACATCTCTACTTCTTCCGATCACGTAGAAGATGTTGGACCGTGCATCTACAATAAAAACCACTAGAGGGGAGGGGGTGAATAGTGGTTAGCGGAAATTACACTACAACCCTTTTATAAAATCCCCTTTGAAAACAGAATCTGAGACCACCTCAGATTCAGAACCCGTTTTTGAAAAATTCACAAATAATTGTACACAACTTCAAAAATTATGAAACTTTCCAGAATTTAACTTCAATGAGTTAACAAGACTCTGTCCAAACATCAGACAAAAATAAGATCTTTTGACCCTTCAAACAAATAAAAAGATTCAGATGGTCAATCTGGACAGAATTGGACAGAATGTTGCTGATTTTGCAAAACGTGTTCTCTTTGAATACTCAACCAAAAAGGTTGATCTTTATATAAAAACACTCCTTAGGATGTGTAGATGAAGTTTCCAAAAGGCTCTGACCTTAAACAATTCTTGAAAAATACATAATTTAAGTTTTCTCAAAACTGGTCAGATTACAGCCATATTGGAGCAGTTATCTTGCAAAGACTGAAAGACTAACTTTCCTTTGCTCAAATCAAGTGATTCTTGTTGCAAATGAAAGCTAACAGTCTGAAGTATAACTCCACCAAAAATTACGAATTTTGAAAATGTTTAGCTATTTTTTCAAATTGTGAGACATTGTGTGAAAACTGCAGTAAAAAACGGGCAGAAAACAGAAATAAAGAAACAAAAGAAGAACACCGAGGATTTATCCTGGTTCAGTCAATGTGACCTACTCCAGTCCCAAGGAACACATTTCCTTGGATTTTACTATGAAATGAACACCTTACAACAAGAGCCAAGCTTAATCCTTGGGTTATACACCAACCCTACTCAAGACTTGGATAATCACCTTCTAAGCAACACTTAGTTGCAACTCCTCTAACACCTATTGATGTAGCCTAATAAAGATTTCTAATCAATCTTACAAATGAAGCTCAAGAGGCTTGTATCTCACCACAATAAAACAAGAACACCTTTGCTACAATGAATAAAACAATAACAACAAAAAGATGAAGATGAAAGCTAGACAATTCAACAAATGCTTGTGAGCTTCAAGTGTATTTCATCTTCTTCACCATTGCCTCTAATTATAGTGTGATTTGAGCCTTGAAGATAAGAATGCACATGTGTCACCATCTTCATCATCAATTCCAAATGTCTTTTCATCATTGGTTGGCTTTGTACGCTTGGCAAAATAAAACACAATGATTGGTCCACCTTGGCAATGTCATGTTGGCTGATTTTCCACCTTGGAATTGCCTTGAATTATCCTTAGCAAGAATAGATAATAAGAGAAGATAATTGCACCAAGATAATCTCAACTCCTTGCTTGAGAATAGGCATGTGGGCTTGAACATTTTCAAACTTAAAATTCAGCTCCAAAATTGAAGTGTAGCCGTTGGTTACACTTAATATTTTCCAAAAAAAAACTTTGATTTTTTCTTAATAAAATAAGAAAGGATAATACCACAAAATTATCCCCAACTTCAAGCACAATAATAGGACATATGAAGTCTTCATTTGACTTCAAAAATCTGATGAAAATACCCAAGAATTAGCATATAGCCGTTGGCAATATTTTAAAAACTCCAAGTTGGCAATTTTGCCAACTAGCTCCTTTTTGGTTGGTCCACTTGTCTCCAACTCATAATATGAATAATGTATCTCCTCCAACTGTAAACTCATGTTTTCAATATATATATATATATATATATATATATATATATATATATATGTGCAGCAACTCAGATTTTTGAAGAAGAAATAAATAGATAACAGTTGACAAGATTATGTCAACGTGTAACACCGAAATTCCCCAATATTTCTTCTTATATGTCAAGAACATTTACATACCTTTGACACCTTTAATATCTCTGAATAATTATGATAAATATTCTCTTATAACATATATAAGAGGGTCTTCAAGAAAAAATAGAATGTGACATCTCAAATCGTCACATATCCAGCTATAGTCAATAATATCATCGGTTGAGAGAATAAGATATAAGATCACCATATTATCTTCAAAATAATAATAACACAGCTCCAGAATGAAGATAATAATATGCTCAAGGGATTCCTTGAGTGAAAATACCAGAAATACCCTTGGGGGTGAAATAACCAAAATACCCCTAGTGTGAGAATACTTCAGAAATGCCCCCGATGGTCAGAAATAATCACAATACCACCTTTGTCATGATAAATAAGATAATAATATGCACTTGATATATTTTCACCATATTATGTTTCTACAAAACTAAAAATACCAATTTTGCCCTTTTTGGTAAGTTGTAGAAACTTCCAAGACACGTTAGTCACAAAACAATAATAATCACCAAAAACATATAATAAGCACACAATGAGCATGTATAAATCATGTACAAATAAAACAATCATTTTAACACATCTTAGAAAATTATTTCTAAAAACCCTAGACATCGATCGAAGTGCCTCAGCTTCAGAGATCGATGTCTCACAGAAAGTTTCAGAGTTTGCCTTTCACTTACATCGATCGAACGAAGTGAGGGTTCGATGTACATCGATTGATCGATGTGTCTCAAGTTCAGAGATCGATGTCTCACAGAAAGGTCTTAAACTTTTCTGCCTTATATAGATCGATCATGTGAGAGATCTATGTACATAGATCGATCGATGTACAACAACCTGAGAGATCGATGTCAACTTTTTCAATTTTTTAACTTTTAATCACATATAACACCATGTGTGACATTTTTAGGTATTCACCAGTTAAAATCATGACTTAGAAAATTATCCAAACATATTTCTCAACATTGAAGATAGTGATTTTGAATTGGATAACGATGACTTAATTTTATTGGTTAAAGGCTTCAAAAAATTCATGAGAAAGTCGTTTAGAAACAAGACTAAGGCTACTTCGACTAAAAGAAATAAGAACAAGACAAACGACAAAGATGTTAAATGTTATGAATACGGTAAACTTGGACATCTATCATATGACTGTCATAATAAGGACAAACAAACAAACAAATATCCTGACAAGGATCGGAACAAGAATAGACTCGTCTCAGAACCTAAGCAAAGGAAATGAGCTCTCAAAGCCTCCACTTGGAGTGATACATCGGATTCTGAGACTGAAACATAAGAGAAGACTGCACAAGTATGCTTTGTGTCCAAAGCATCAAACGAGGTATCATCTGACTCTGATTCTTACTCTGAGCCTTCCTATGATGATCTTTTTAGTCAGTACTTAGAATTCCATAAATTTACTAAGACTCTCGCAAAAGAAAAGAAGCGATTAATTGAAGACAAGAAGATGTTAGAATCTTCTAACGAGAATCTTGTCGCTCAATTAAACGATTCTAAAAAAGAGTCATCATGCATCATTAATGCATTAAAGACAAAGATCTCATCATTGACCACGCAAAATAATGACATGAAATCCGAGATTTCAAATTTGAAATCAAGGAATACGGACTTAGAGAAAATGATGAAACAGTTTGATACGGGATCTAACATGCTAGATCGTATTATTTTATCACAAAATCATGACAGTGATAAAAACGGGATTAGGATACATTGAAACAAATTAAGTATCCATTAACCCGCTAAGTTTGTACTGTCTAAGAAATTCGACACTCCAAAGGCAAATATGGCGTCTAAGATGACGCAAAGGCCCCCTCTCCCCTAATCTCGTCATACTTCTACTTCATATCATGCGAAATATAATTTTGTGCCATATATATATGAGAAGAAACAAGTAATGCATACATGACATTCATTTCATCCATCTAGATCACACACTACGCACACAAACACAAGGACATATCAAAAACATGCGCCATATAATGTGTATAAAGGAGTTCTTGGACAAAGGCCTAAAGTCCATTCACCACATGTCTACTACATTGCACCTTCATCTACATTCTTGCCTTTTGCTAGACCGAGGAAGATCACCCAAGAATGGGTACTGAAACGTACTTTTACAAAGAGGTGAATTACTAACTCGTAAGGACCAAAAATTAAAAGGGTATCTAAATCACTTGTGTACATTGTAGGGAGCCCATACATCAAAAGATACCTCTACCAAGTGGTTCCTTGACAGTGGTTGCTCGAGGCACATGACGGGTGACCCGAGCTTGTTCACTAAATTGAAGAAGGTCACAAAAGACGGATCCGTGACCTTTGGAGACAACAATAAAGGCAAGATCATCGGAAAAGGTACAATTGGAAACCCAAGCACCCTTCAAATCTCCAACATCTTTTGGTAAGCAACTTATCTTATAACCTTCTTAGCATTTCACAATTTATTGATAACGGTTTTGACATGTACTTTACTCATCCATATTGCAATATAATAAATAAAAATGGAGAAACAGTCTTAAAAGGAAAACGAGAAGGAAACATCTTTACGCTTTCTATGGATGATATGTTGGATGCTAAGGTTAAGTGTTTCATGTCAAATGAACCTAACGTAAATTTGTGGCATAGACGTTTAGGACATATTGGCATTTCTACACTAGAAAAACTCCAATGAAAGAGCCTAATACGAGGATTGCCTATGCTTGATTTAGACAACTTTCAGTTGTGTGAATCTTGCATAAAAGGCAAACAAACACGAGAGTCACTAAAACCTAAAAATTAAATAAGCACGACTAGAGTTTTAGAATTACTACACATTGATTTGTTTGGTCCTATCGCACTACGAGTCTCGGTGGACGTCATTATGCTTGTGTAATTGTTGATGATTTTTCTCGTTATACTTGGACTTTATTTCTTGCGCATAAAGATGATAGTGCCATTGAAATTGCGAAACTAATAAAACAACTTGAAAATCAATATGGCTTCAATGTGAAAAAGATAAGAAGCGATAGAGGCGGTGAATTTAAAAACAAGGACATGATTTCATTTTGAGAAGAAAAAGGAATCAAACACGAGTTTTCGCCACCTACAACTCCACAATTAAATGGAGTAGTAGAAAGAAAGAATAGGATTACAAGAAATTGCTAGAACTATGTTGTGCGAAAATAAATTGCCTAGATTTTTGTAGGCGGAAGCCGTAAATTGTGCATTCTACATAGTAAAATTGCTTGTCCATTAGAAAGAAAATAAATAAGACGCCTTATGAGATATTAAATGATCGCATGCCTAAAATTGACTATTTCATGTGTTTGGATGCAAATGCTTTGTCTTAAATACAAAATATAATTTAGATAAGTTTGAATCTAAATCAATTGAATGTATCTTTGTTGGATATTCTGTGAATTCGAAAGCATATAGATGTTATGATCCTCTCATTAGACAAATTCTAGAATCCATTCATGTGAAGTTTAATGAATTTGGTGAGATTGATAAAGATAAAGAATATGATGATGATTTTGAATTGAAACCCGTGTTGAATGATGATGATGGCACGCTTGATACACTAGATACGCATGATACACTAGAAATGCATGATCATTTAGAAATGCATGAGAATGTAGAAAATAATCAACCAATATAGCATAGAGATCACCCACACGATCTCATCATAGGCGATATCACACACGGTGTGCGACCATGTAGAAGAATAAATCCGGAAGAAATAAATCAATTTCATGCCATGATTTCTGAAATCGAACCTAAAAACATGCATCATGCTTTGAGTGATTCTTCTTGGGTTGATGCTATGCATGATGAACTTAATCAATTTGTTAGAAATGACGTATGGGATTTAGTTCCACGACCACAAGATGGGTGTTTAGAAATAAAATGAATGAAGAAGGAAAGTTGTTAGAAATAAAGATAGACTTGTAGCACAAGGTTATAATCAAGAAGAAGGAATTGATTATGATGAAACGTTTGTACCCGTAGCACATTTAGAAGCTATACGACTTTTACTTGCCATTGCTTGCATGAAAGATTTTAAGCTCTATCAAATGGACGTGAAAAGTGCATTCTTAAATGGATTTATACAAGAAGAGGTATACGTGAAACAACCACCCGGTTTTGAAGATTTGAAGCATCCCGATCACGTGTACAAACTAAAAAAGGTACTATACGGTTTTAAAGCAAGCACCGAGAGCATGGTATGATCGTTTTGCTAGTTTCCTTTTAGAAAATGGTTTTAAAAGAGGCACTATAGATAGTATGCTATTTTTAAAACAAGATAAATCGGATTTACTTATTATTCAAATTTATGTTGATGACATCATTTTTGGCTCTACTTCTCATAAACTTGTTGAAGATTTTGAAAAGTGCATGAAATCCGAATTTGAAATGTCTATGGTTGGTGAATTGAACTACTTTCTTGGCTTGCAGATTAAACAAACGAGTAAAGGCATTCACATAAGCCAAGCTAAATATGTAAATGATATGATTAAAAAGTTCAATTCTAAGAATTTAAAATCATCCCCCACCCCTATGAGTGTTACTACTAAATTAGATAAAGATGAACATGGTAAGGATTTTGATAATGCCCTATATAGATCTATGATTGGCTCTTTGCTATATCTCACTATAATGTGGTAAAAAGAATATTCCGATATATTAAGCACACACCCACCTTAGGCCTTTGGTATGATAAAGATTGTGACTTTGATTTGCATGCCTACACTGACGCTGATTATGGAGGATGTAAAATAGATAGGAAAAGCATGAATGGCACTTGCCAATTTATAGGAAATTTACTTATTTCATGGTTTTCCAAAAAGCAAGCAAACGTAGCTTTATCCACTACTGAAGCTGAGTACATGGCACTTAGTCTTTGTTGCACACAATTACTATGGATAAAACAACAACTTTCTGACTTTGGAATTACGGTAAATAAGATTCATATATATTGTGATAGTGAGTGCAATCAACCTATCTAAGAACCCTGTTCTACATTCTAAGGCTAAGCTAGAAGTCCGCTATCATTTCCTTCATGATCACGTAAATAATGGTGATATTGTCATAGATCACGTACGCACTGAGGCAAAAGTAGCTGATATTTTCACTAAAGCATTAAATCAGCCACATATGAAAATCTTCGTTCTAAATTAGGCATGATTTCTGCTGATTTGATTTGATTGTCTTTCCATATTTACATGCATTTTTGAATGACTTTCCAAAATAAAGGCGGAGAGAATGCATAATTTAAGGGGGAGAGAGAGACTGATTGCATAAATCAAGGGGGAGCGAATTTGAAATTTGAAATTCAAAATTTGAATTTATGCACAATTGGAGGGAGAGTGACAAGATTTAAATCATGAATATAGGCTATTTTGTAAATCATCAAAAGGGGGGAGATAGCCCTTGCTTATTTGGCACTCATTGATTGGATGGAAGTTGTCATCATTTGATGACTAGATAAATCTGAAAATAATCCTTAAAAACATGTCCCAATTAGCCATAAAAGTGTTGTCATAATTCACATAATAATTACACATAATTAGCAAGACAAATATCTCCATTTTCCATCATGAAAATCGGCCAACTCACCTAGACACATGCTAAAATTTTCAGCATGTGTTTTATCAAGACTTATTCAAATTGTTGCCAAGTTTGCATTAGATCAATTCCTTGAAAATAAAGAAGAAATCAATCATCATTTAGTACATAACATTTCTACTAATTTTGGAATAAAATTAGTCATCATGAAGGCCATAAAATCGGCCAAGTTCATTCTACACATGCTGAAATTTTCAGTGTGTGTGATATTCCAAGATACCATCACATTATTTCTATTATACATTTAAAACATTGCCATACTATCTTTCAATCAATTCATATAATTCAAAATAATAAATATGGCTCATTTAGTTGCAAAAATTCGGCCAGCTCTAACCAACACATGCTGAATTTTCAGCATGTGTCACAAATGTGACAAAGTTTGAAATGTTACCTTGTGTAGCTCCTTTCTTTATGTCACTAACATTGTATGCTTAATTCTTGGCCAATCAAGATGCCTACAAAGCTCTACATATGCTTCATCAAGCTCTACATATGCTTCATCAACCTATCAAATTTATTTAGATGCACATATAATTATGCACATATAGTATATTCCAATCAGCCCTTAATTGATTTTTCTAGAACACTTTAGAATGTATAAAGTATGTGAAAGTGTCTAGATACATATTATATGTCATGCCAAAAATGTTCCATGTGTCGTGTTCGTGGAAAACCGAATTTTCGACGTTGTCGATTACCCCGATTTTTCTCCAATTAAATTCCAACTTTTTGCACGTGTTATATATATTACGTTACACATAATATACATAAATTAAACTTTAATATTCAGCACTCGTGGCTGATCTAAAGTGGCGCCTAACATGTGACAAAAATTGAATTTGGAATCTCCTCAATTTGGTCTTAATTTGGGGTGATTTGTGTGGTGCGAACATGGAATAATTTTATGGCTGTATATATCATGTGAGCCACGAAATTTGTGGCCATTTTTGAAGTGTAGGGGCTGGCCATCTATATATGGCAAGTACGTGACACGTTGGCGAGGGTTTCGGTATTCACCCGATACGACAATTTTTGGTTTAGAACCTTTTAACGTGACGTAATAAATTTGTTATCACCATGACTTATATCATATGATATAAGACCTAAATATACTCATCAATATGAGGTAAATATAGTGGTGTGACGTTAACGTACATTCGTAAAATATATAACGTGTCGGTAGTACGTTGGAATATATGTGTATGTGCCTTTTATAAAAAATCTGAATATATATAAAAATATATTTAAAATGGCGGTGTAAAAGGCTGGAGAAAACTTTTCATTCTTCAATTTGTTGTCTTTTTGCCTTTTCCAAATATAACTTCCTTTAATGAACTACTGAGTTTATTTAACTAAGTACTTCACTTAATGAACTAGTTTAGTTCATTAATGATAGCACCTGAAAATAGTTCAACACAACAAATGCTTTCCATTTGATGTAAGATTTAAAGCTTCATGGCTCGTTAGTACGACAACATTATATATGACCTATATAAGGCAAGTTTTATGTAAAAACGTGTCATGTCATAAAATATGTCATGTCATTTCTTTAATACACGTTATTTAAATCATGCATTTTGTAATCACTCAAACGCCTTTTTCTCTACAAATAGTAATGAAGCAGAGTTAATCACGTGGATCTAAACATTGGAACAAACTGTTGAACAACTGCAAATTTGGGATGCACGCAATGAATATCGCTCTGGAGTCCTCAAAACAGTCATTCTGAGTCAGATGCCATGGGCATACATCCCTCCAGATTTTGATGATTTAGGAGGAGAACATATTGGTGCTACTGGTGCGGGTTCAGAAGCTGGAGTCAGTGGTGGTGAACAAACTGGTGGAAGTGCTAGAGTCAGTGTTGGTGAACAAGCTAGTGGAAGCAATCAACAAAGCGGCTGAAATGAGCGGGTTTGAAAACTTTGCAACGAGTGGCGGTTTTAGTTTTTCAAGTTTTACTTCCGGAACAACTGGTGTTGCTGAAGGAGCTGGTGATGCTGGAATGAATGACTGATAAATTGATTAATACATTGTTTTTGTTTTTTTTTTGTGTTGTCTTATGGAGATGATTAGAACAAATTCTCTTTTGCCTTGTGATGATGAAAATCGATCTCTATTGCTTGTTGAAATGTGATTATTATTTTCTTAGTTATTGGTATCATGAAATTTGATTCATAAATATTCTCTCAAGAAAAGTTTAGGCACAATGTGAGGGGGAGCATAAGTTAAGAGGGAGCAAATATTATAAATTATGCAAATATGAAATCATCAAAAGAGAGAGAATGTTAGAATATGTTAAGTTTTGATGATTTGCACAAATGACACTTGGAACGCTAGATAAGGCGCCTCATGTTAAGTGTTTGGAGTCCAGAACACTTCGAACGCCTACATAACGCATCACATGAAGTGGCTGAAGACCAGAACACTTTGAACGCTTAGATAAGGCACTTCATGTGAAGTGTTTAGAAATCAGAACACTTCGAATGCCTAGATAAGGCGCCTCATGTGTCAAGTTGTGTAATAGCACACTTTGAACGCCTTAACAGGCGCTTCATGTATGCTACAAAGTCAATTGTACGGTTTCCCCCAAAATGAGCACGAATAAACAACTTACTTTTGACAAAACCCAGAATTACTTCGAACAAGTATAAAGGCTAAGATCAGGTGCTTCATGTGACTTCGAACGAGTTATGTTGCCCACAACAGGCGCTTCATGTGACATTAAACAAGTGTTCTTATTCACTTAAGGCGCTTCATGTCACATTGAACGCTAGTTTAAAAACACTTTAGGCGCTCTATGTCCCATTGAATGCCCGTTCATAAACACATAAGACGCTTCATGTGACTCAACGTTACAAATGTTTCATGCTGTACTTTCTAATGGTTATTTGACATTTGTACTTTCTTTTTTAGTGAACATCACAGGTTCCACTCCCACTTTGGAGAATGCCCTCTTTCCTCTTTGAACTTTCAAGAAGAAGCTTCCTCAAGAAGCTTGTATTCATCTAAGAGAAGATCTCTATGGAAGAAGACATGTCATCAGAAGAGACAAACTCATTATTCTCTCCTGCAAGGTTACAAACGGCTAGGAGGAGATAAAACAAGGGTTTTCATCCTTCAACTTTCTATCTACAAGCTCTCAAGTTTCTCTCAAGTTTTTGCTCTCAAAATAGTTGTATCATTGTATATTTTACTTTATTTTGTGAGAGTTGTGATTGTAAAGAAGAAGAGCCTTCTTCTTGAGTGAAGATTGTGTAGAGCAAGGTGTAGATTGTTGGTCAAGAAGCAAGGGTGCTTCTTGTTTGAAGAAATCCAAACCTTGGAAGGTTAGTTGATGGTGTTGTGGTATACCATACTCCCAACAAGAATTTTTGAGCAGCGAAGTTCATTGGAGGCTAGACTTCAAGAGGTTGGCATTTCTTGGTTGTAGTCTAGGCGTGTGTCCTAGTTTCCTGCTTTGTAAGTTTTTCCTTGATTTTTTTTTCCCTCAAAAGAAATAACAATACTCCATTCAAAATCCTTCTTGTGAAAAACCAAGAAGGTAGAGGAGTAGAGTCATTTGACTTGAACCTCTATATATCTCATGTTCTTTACGCTTCCGCAAGTTTATTCATTTTGAAGAACGCATCCAAGTATTGATCTGTACTCATCATCGAAAAATATACGAAAAACATCCATAGTTGGTGAACACACTATTCAACCCCCCTTCTAGTGTGTTCTAAGGGACCTAACAGGAGTATGTGGAGTCAAATGTATGCAACCATACTCATGTGTTAGAAACATACATAGGTTATTTCCATGTCGATCAACTGCTACTTCACAATATAAGACAGCTAATTTAGTGAGTCATTTTGTTTTATTCTATCGTATTTCAAAATCTGAGAAGAGTATATCCTTGACTCTTTGGAAATGTAACATGACATGAACCATACATCCATAAATCATTGCACTAGACCTTGTGAAGCAACAAAACTTTAGCATCGTTATTCAAAACTCTAAGGAGCTTTATTCATGGCCTCATCTGCATCCTAAATGATCTCTTCCCTGCACTATAATTCCTGTAGTAGACAGAAAAATGAGCGTGTGTAAAGTTGGATTTAGTTGTACATGCATCGGGGACGGTAACCACGTCTTTTGCATTCCGACTTCATAATAAAAAAAATTAATTTATTGCATACAAAATATTTGGTGTGATGGAGCTATTATACTAGTTCGGTGACATTTACTAACTAGACACTTCATCTTCAACTCTGAAGGGTTTCGTCTTATATCTATTGTTTGAACTCTCAGATATGTACACACCACCCGTCTCAAAAATATTGTTATAGTGACTTTTCAACGTTAAAACTATATTGAAAATATTTTTAGGACATAGGACAAGATGCTGTGGTATTCTCAGCAACAATCTTCTCAGTAGAAATAAGAGCCGTCAGGGAAAAGGAACAAATGGCCTATATATTGATGCTACAAAGGCGGATGAAAGACGCAAGCTCAAATGTGGAGCTCCAGCAATCATTCAAGAGGAAGATGATAACTCAATAGATCAAGGACCAATTCAAGATTGTGGGCGTTTCTCGAAAAAAGATTGGGAAGTGATTATTACATAGTATCCAAGACAAGAACTGTAGGGGAGAAGCAACAAGTAGGATACACCTACAAGGATCAACTTCAAAACAACCAACCAAAATGCTCAACCAATTCACCACAATTGATTCACCAAGCAAAGATCAATCTCACATCAAAACCATAAGCAAATTATGAAAGATAAAGCTTCAAACAACACAAGAGATTTATACGTGAAAAAACCCCTTCAATGTGAAGGATAAAAACCACGGGACTGTAAGGAGTCCACCCTTCTTCTTCTCTTATCATGCAATTAAGAGTAAAAACACCCGAATCAGTCTGCAAGGATGTCACAGCCCACCAACAACAACATAGATAAGAGCCAACAATTGAGAGAGAATAAAAGTGCAGAAATTTCACCAAAAACCGCAGCTGACACAGCAGCGATTACAAACGATCCAGAGCTCTGATCAAAATTCTGAACGGTCAGAATGTAGCCCTGGTGTTCCGAAGAAGTGTCCATGTCAGCAAAATCCAACGGTTTGGATCTCCGGGCGATCGTCAAAATAGCAGAGGCTGCCCAGAAAATCTGCACACATGCGAAAATTTCTCTCTCTCTCTCTCTGTTTTTCCCAACTCTCAGATGTTCTACAGTACCATCTCATTTCAGCCAGCAAAAAAACTCACATTTCCAAGGGTTTGCTCAAACCATTTGGGCCTTCCAAAATAAGTGATGGTCTATCACTTACAAAATATCCAATAACAAATGGACTGGACTAATGCCCCCAACAATCTCCCCCTCCAGTCCAATTTGGGGGAAGACTATACTCAAAGCTCATCAAAAGGACATACCTGCAAACTTGGAACAAAATTCAAGCTTGCTTCCAGGAACTACCTTTGTCACATATCAGCACCATTCTTATTGGTGTGAATCTTCTTCAACTTCATTAGTTGCTCAGTCTCAATGACATCACGCAACCAATGATACCCTCACATCAATATGCTTTGTGCGAGCATGGTACATCGCTATTTTTTGCTCAAATCCATAGCACTTTGACTATCACAAACACAACATACTCACTTTGCTTCAAACCTAACTCTTGAAAGAAACGCTTTAACCAAGCATTTCTTTGCATGCTTCTACAGCTGCTATATTACTCTGCCTCGGTTGTAGACAACGCTACACACTTCTGTAGCTGGATTTCCATGAAATGGCTCCCCCTGCCAAATTTGAACAAGTAACCTGAGGTAGACCTTCTGTTATCAAGATCACCAGCCATGTCAGCAGCATCTGTAAATCCTTCAAGGAATAGGATCACCACCTCCAAAACATAAGCTCAATTTCATTGCAAATATCTCAAGATCCACTTTACAGCTTCTCAGTGAAACCTTGCCTGGATTAGCCAAGAATCTGCTAACCAACCAACAGCATGTGCTATATCCGGTCTTGTACACACCATAGCATACATCAATGAACCAACAGCAGAGGAGTAAGGAATATGTGACATACTTTTTCTCTTTCTCGGTAGTAGGACAACGCTTGCTCAACTTGAAATGACCTGCAAGTGGTGTATTAACTGGCTTGGCATTCTTCATATTGAACCTTTCAAGCACCCGTTCAATATACTTCTCTTGTGACAACCAAAGCTTACCAGCTTTTCTATCACGAACAATTTCAATGCCAAGAATTTGCTTTGCAGGACCCAAATCTTTCATATCAAAGGACTTTGACAAATCCTCTTTCAACCTGCGAATCATCTCAACATCTTGTCCCACTATCAGCATATCGTCAACATACAAGCAAAGGATAATGAAGTTACCTTCAGAGAACTTTCTAAAATAAACACAAGGATCTGCAGAAGTCCGCTTGTATATTAGTACTCATAAAGGAATCAAACTTGCGGTACCATTGCCTTGGTGCCTGCTTGAGTCCATAGAGACTCTTTTTCAACTTACAAACAAAATTCTCCTTACCTTTGACTTCAAATCCTTCCGGCTGCTCCATGTAAATCTCCTCATCAAATCACCATGTAAAAAGCAGTTTTTACATCAAGTTGTTCAATTTCAAGATCCAAACTGGCAGCTAGTCCCAAAATTATACGAATGGAAGTCATCTTCACCACTGGTGCAAAAATCTCATCAAAGTCGATGCCTTTCTTCTGGTGGCATCCCTTCACCACTAGTCTTGCCTTCCGTCTCACTAGCTTGTGGCCATCTTTCTTGTTCTTAAACAACCACCTGTTCTTCAAGACTTTCTTCTCTTTGGACGCTTCACCAAGTCATAGGTTTCATTCTTCTTCAAAGAATCCATCTCTCTTGCATAGCCTTGAGCCAATGGTCTTTGTCTGGATGTGACAACACCTCTTGAAGGCTCTCAGGCTCCCCCTCATCTGTGATTAGGATATAATCTGAACTAGGATAAAGTCTTGAAGGTTGTCGAACTCGGGTTGACTTTCTAAGTGTTTGCTCTTCCACCTGTGGGCTGAATTGCTCCCCCTGATTAGAAGACTCTCCATGTTCAATCTACATCTTCATTCAGGTTGTGGTACAACAACTTCTGGTTGTACCTCTTCAATATGGTCATGTTCATGAATGGTGTCATGACCATCCTCGGGAGCATCACCTGTTTGTTGATCATCTGGAACAGAAATAGGAGACATATCATAGCATCATGAGAGAAATCAGTAGAATAAGTCTTACCAGCACCTAAGAGATGAAAACCCATCTCGTGCTCATAAAAGACAACATCTCTACTCCTCACAACTTTTTGCTTTGCTGGATCATAAAGTCTGTAACCAAACTCTTCATCACCATATCCAACAAACACACAAGGAGAAGTCTTGAAATCAAGCTTCAATCTCTGTTCCTTCGGCACATGCATGAAAGCCTTGCATCCAAACACCCTCAAATGAGAATAAGAGGGATCTTTCTCGAACCAAACCCTCTCAGGAATCTCAAACTCCAAAGGAACTGATGGTGCTCTATTTATCAAGTACACAGCGGTTCCAACTGCTTCTCCCCAAAACGACTTAGGAAGATTGGACATCCTAAGCATACATCTCACTTTTTCAACAATAGTTCTGTTCATCCTCTCGGCAACACCATTGTGTTGGGGTACCAGGTTCTGTTCTTTCATGCCGAATGCCATATCTTGAGCAATATGCTTTAAACTCATTTGAAGTGTATTCACCTCCATTATCAGTTCGGAGACGCTTCAATTTGCAATCTGACTCCCTTTCCACCATGGCATGAAACTTCTGAAAGATACCAAACACCTCGCTTTTGTTCTTCATCATATAAACCCAAGTTCTCCGAGTAGCATCATCAATAAAAGTAACAAAGTATTTGTTACCACCAAGTGATTCCACCTCTATGGGACCACACACATCAGAGTAAACCAACTCTAGCTTCACTTTCTTTCTTGTGGATCTTCGGAAAAGAAACTCTATGTTGCTTTCCTGCTAAACAATGATCACAAGGGTCAAGAGAGATGGTAACATCAACAGGAATAAGAGACTTACCAGCCAACAACTTTATACCCTTCTCACTGACATGTCCCAATCTTCGGTGCCATAAGTTAGGTGAAGTTTTCTCCTCAACAGCATTCAACTCACTAGTACACACTTTCAAGTGTGTCTTATACAAGGTGCAGCAGAGCTTGCCACGAGCAACAGTCAAGGAACCCTTAGACAATTTCCATTTACCCTCACCAAAAGTGTGCTTGTAACCTTCTTGATCAAGTACATTAGCAGACAATAAATTGAGGCGTAAATCTGGAATGTGGCGAACATCTCTCAATGTCAAATAGCACCCAACACTGGTTTGTACTCGAATATCTCCAATTCCAACAATACTAGCTGAACTCTGGTTTCCCATCTTCACACTACCAAAATCTCCAGCTCGGTAGTCAATAAAGTACTCCTTAACAGGAACACAATGATAAGAAGCCCCAGTATCAACAAGCCATTCAGAATCGGAATTGTCAACATGACAACAATCCCAGTAGTACAAATCAAAGAAACAGAATCATCTGAAGTAGAAGCTGTCGCAGCTGTATTCTTGTCCTCACCCTCTTTGTGATGATCTTTTTCTTCTGTCGCTGATCTCTTTTCAACTTATAGCAAAATTTTTGAATATGGCCAGGCTTGCTACAATAGTGACATATCGTGGGTTCTCTCCCATCCTTGGACTTGGACCTGTACTTTGACTTGCCACGCCCCTTGGGACATCTACTCTTGCTTCTTCCTCTATTCTCTACCACAAGTGCCTGTGAAATATCAACACCCATCTCCTTTCTTCTAAGCTCTTCATTGAACATGCTCCTTTAATGACATCCAATGAAAGCGTACCATCTGGAGCTGAGTTGCTGATGGACACAACCAAGGTTTCCCAACTGTCCGGCAGAGAACTCAATAGGAATAAAGCCTGCAACTCATCATCAAGGAACAATCTTCATCACAGTCAACTTGTTAATGATATCTTGAAAGTCACTTAGATGCTTAGAACTGACTTCCCTGGCTTCAACTTGAGAATAACAAGTCTCTTAATCAATGAGGCCTTGTTGTGAGCAGTCTTTCTTTCATAAAGACCCCTCTAATTTTCTCCACAACTCAAGTGGCTCATTCTCTGTGGGACACATGATTGAATATGTAATGTCAATCCACTGTCTAATTGTTCCCAATTGTCTTTCTTTTTAGCATTTCCCATTCTTTATCCGACATCTTCTCTGGTTTAGTGGGCGTGTCATCTTTCTTAGTTTTATCCACATCAATTGGGTCAAACAAATCTTTACAGTTATAGCACATCTTCCATCATCGGACGCCAAATGAATAATTGGTTGATGTCAATTTAACCATAGAATGATTTCCAGATTCCATATCTACAGTTAACCAAAAGCTCTTGATACCAGTGTAGGGGAGAAGCAACAAGTAGGATACAACACCTACAAAATCAACTCTCAAGACAACCAACCCAAAATGCTCAACCAATTCACCACAATTGATTCACCAAGCAAAGATCAATCTCACATCAAAACCAGAAGCAATTATGAAAGATAAGCTTCAAACAACACAAGAGATTTATACGTGGAAAAACCCCTTCAATGTGAAGGATAAAAAACCACGGGACTTGTAAGAAGTCCACCCTTCTTCTTCTCTTATTATGCAAATTGAGGGTTAAAAACACCCGAATCAGTTACAAGGATGTCAAGCCCACCAACAACAACATACATAAGACCCAAACAATTGAGAGCGAATAGAAGTGCAGAAATTTCACCAACAAACCGCAGCTGACACCAGCAGCGATTTACAAACGATCCAGAGCTCTGATCAAAAATCTGTAATAGTCAGAATGTAGCCCTGTGTGTTCCAAAGAAGCTATCCAAATTTCAGTAAAATCCAACGGTTGGATCTCCGGTGATTGTCAAAATAGCAGAGGCTGCCCAGAAAATCTGCACACACACGAAAATTTCTCTCTCTGTTTTTTCCCAACTCTCAGATGTTCTACAGTACCATCTCATTTCAGCCAGCAAAAAAACAACATTTCCAAGGGTTGCTCAAACCATTTGGGCCTTCCAAAATAAGTGATTGGTGTATCACTTACAAAATGTCCAATAACAAATAGACTGGACTAATGCCCCAACAAGAACATAGGCTAGCGAATGTATGCAAATTATTGAAGAAATCTGTCATCATCCATTCCATTGACAAGCAGTGTGGGTGTTACATTGCAAGAAGTTAAGAGTTCGATTCCAAGAACATGCACAGTATAGCTGTTCCACTGCTGTTAGGCCAAATGTCTAGTTTGTCAGGGGACATCTTCTGCAGGTCTCTGCTTAAGTCATCATCTAACCTAAGAGGCCACTGAACTCCGGATTTGCATCATCTATAATGCTCCTTCGGACTGAAACGATAGATTACCTCAGGGCCTAAGTATGAGCTTTTGCTTCAAGTTTTGTAGCAAAACCTCCAAACGAGGATAATATTTTAAAGGATAAAAGAGATGCTGGCAGATTTCTTCCATAATTTGCAAGAACTTTTTGTCAAAAGGATGCTGACTGCTTTTGCACATCATTTTATTTTTTTTATTTTTTTAAACATATTATTTTTTTTGTCAATCACCAGACTTTTGTGCATCACCATATTTTGAAGGAACCACCATACCTTTGTACTTTGTTATTAATAAATATGGTGATTGACAAAATAATAATATTTTAAAGTATAAAAAAAGAAATAAAGTAATGTGCAAAGCTGTCACAGATTTAACCAACAAAACATAAGTCGAACTGATAGTAACTTATATACTATTGGGAAAAAATATATGTAAATGTGTTTCTTTAAGGGTTTTTAAATTAATACCAACTTAAGTGTAGAGTTTAATTGAAATAAAGGTGTCTAAAACCTTCAAAAATAGCTCTCAGAAGCTCGAATCACTCACGGGGGTACTTGAAGCAGTGCAATTTTGGAGACCTCCGAGATCCACACTGGGCAGATTCCAAGAAACTGAAACTGCAAAAATTACACATTTTCATCAAATGGTTGATGTTTTTGAATTTTGGGACACACCAAATCATTTTAAATATCCAAAAGCTACCTTGAAAGTTAAGAAATTTGCATAGTGAGAATCTTTTAACAAAAAATGAACATTCATTAGGATGTCAGGAGTAGTATATACATAAAATTGTAGCAAAGTTAGAATAATACACTTGGTACAGATTCATAGCATATACATAGAATTGTAGTATATACAAAGAATTGTAGCAAAGTTGAATAATACACTTGGTGAAAATTTTCTCTGGTTTTAAAACACTTCTACCTACGACTTCAATCTTCCTGTTATAGTGTGAACGAAAGAAGACACCGTTATGTCCTGAAAAACATTTGATATGTAGTCTACTTTGCACATTGTTGAGACAAACTTGCTTTAAAGACAACAACTTTGTTATTGTTGAGGAAGTTGGTGCAGCAATACAACAGCTTGAAGAAAATGGGGCAGCAAGAACAAAAAGTGTCATTTAGCTGAAGAAGGATGAAGAAGAAGTTAATTCACCAAAGCAAACGCGTGAATGAAGATTAGAGTAGTGGAGGTTGCAGATTGTAAGGCCTAGCGCGTGGATCAAACTGAAAATTGAGGAAGAAGTTCAGCAGAGGAAGGAGGAAGAAGATGACGCACGGGAAAGGTTTAAAAGGAGTGAAAAGACAAGAATGTCCATGGTAGTTGTAAACAGTTAGTTGAATAAGTGGGGCAGAATTGTAATTTTGCAGTCTGAAACAAAATTTTAGCTGCTGCAACTCGCTATATGTACTGAACTCTCTTTAACCGCAAATGCAATGAGAATTTGACAGTTTCTTCTTGCTGTGCAGCTTCTGGTGCAATTCTCTCTACTTTTATCTCAATATTGTGAGTCATTTCAATTCATTTCTTGATGGTTTGGTGTATTGATCGATCAACTTTAACATGGTATCAGAGCGATTAGGTTCTTTTGAATCTTTTGTGATTTCAGTCGATTGATTTGTTCGTCTTTGAGTTTTGTTTTTTGTTGTTGTTTTGTTCAATTGAATATCGTAGAATTGAATATCGTTGTTATTGGATTGATTAAGATACAGTGAATTCGAATTCGAATGCTTCTTCTTCAAGAGGAAATCAATCACATGGTGTGGATAATCTTCAGCAAAATCCTTATTACTTGCATCCTTAATGATAGTCCTGCGATTGTTTTAGCACAACCAGCACTTACTCCTCATAACTATCATACATGGAGTCATACGGTTTGAGATGGCTTTAGTTGTTAAGAATAAAGTTGGATTCATAGATGGTACAATAACAAAACTAGCAACAACAGATCCTGAATTTCCCCTCAGGAGGCAAGTTAACACAATGGTGAAAATCCTGGATTATGAATTTTGTATCACATTCGATTGCACAGAGTGTTATGTGGTTTGATAGTGCATTTGATGCATGGAGTGATCTTAAGTTGAGATATGGAAGCACTGATCCGTTTAGACTGTCAGATTTGTTGGAGTCATTTTATGGAATTAAACGAGAAGCTCTTAGTGTCAACGAGTACTTTACAAAACTGAAGGTTGTTTAGGAAGAACTAATGTCTGTGAGGCCCATACCTACGTGTGTGTGCAGAGGTTGCAGATGTGATGTGGTAAGGAAGATGAAGCAATTTGTTGAGAGTGATTATGTTATCAATTTTGTGAAAGGTCTTAATGAAAACTTTGATCAAGTTAAGTCTCAGGTGTTTGTTATGACACATTTACCAGACATAAACACTACATTCTATATGGCGTTGAAGTATGCGAGAAAAGTAATGTCTGATGTGGGAGCAGCAATGTTTGAAAATAACCCCACTGCCTTGATGACTGAGGAAAAAGGTTGGTGAGGTGTTTGATGCAAACACTTATTCAGGATGGCAACAATCTGGAGGTTATAGAAGAGGCAATGGTAGGTTCTATGCTGATGGATCAAAACGTTTTCAATGCACACACTGTGGCATGATATGGCATACAGCTGAAAGATGCTATATGAAATATGGTTTTCCACCGGGATTCAAACCTAAGAAACAAGCCAACATGGCTGAGTACACAGACATGGAGTCACAGATCTCTCAAACTGATCAACCTGTGAAGGCTCCTCAGTCATTAATGTTGACACCACAGCAAAGCCAGAAGCTCATGACTTGGCTGAATAAACTGGATGATAGCCAAGAAGAAGGCATGGTCCCTGTTAGCCATAACACTGTCCTGTCTGCCAAAGTTGAGAAAGTAGTAGGTAATTCTGTAATTACTGCTTTAAGCACATGGATTTTAGATTCAGGAGCTACTGACCATATTGCATATAACCTATCATTATTTACTTCCTCTGAGCCTGTTAATCATATTTCCATAAAGCTTCCAAATAACATGTCTGTACATGCCACACACAAAGGTACAGTAGTCATAAATGAATTCCTCACTCTGAGTGATGTACTGTACGTGCCATCTTTTTCTTTCAATCTACTTTCCTTGAGCAAATTGGCTTCTAATTCCAGACTGATCATTCAAATTAATGGGCCTTCTTGTTTGATTCGAGATCAATTGTCCAAGAGGATGAATGGTTCAGCTAGACTTTTCCATGGTCTGTACTACCTACGTGGTGATGCTTTGATTCCACAACCTGCTGCTTGTATTTCAATACATGACTCACCCTCTTTGACATGACATTATAGACTTGGGCATGCTTCTCATTCCAGAATAAAAGACATTCAGAGACAAGATTCATCAATTCCAGGAGATCCTCTCAACACCCCTTGTACTGTTTGTCCTTTAGCTATACTTCATAAACTTCTATTTCCAGTCTCTACTTCTGTCTCTTTGAAACCTTTTGATTTGATTCATGTAGATGTTTGGGGGCATAATAGGCACCCTACCTTATATACTCAAAGATATTTATTGACCATAATGGATGATTGTACAAGGTATACTTGGGTGTATCTGATGAAATCTAAGGAAGAAACAAAGCATATCTTACAAGGTTTCTGCTTATATGTTCATACTCAATTTGAGAGACATGTAAAAGTGGTGAGATCAGACAATGCCAAAGAATTTAAAATGAATGAATTCTACTTGTTACATGGCATAATACATCAAAAAAGCTGTGTTTACACCCCACAGCAGAATGGTCTAGTAGAGAGGAAACACCAACATATCCTGGTTGTAGCTAGGTCTCTGCAATTCCAAGCCAATTTGCCCATGTCTTTTTGGGGCTTTTCTGTACTCCATGCCACCCACTTGATCAACATCCTTCCAACACCAGTGCTTCAACATAAATCTCCCTTTCAGATCTTATATGATAAACCTCCTCTATATCACAGTTTAAAGGTTTTTGGATACCAAGCTTATGCCCATAACACTGATCCTCATAAACATACATTTACTCATAGAGCCATATCTGTTACGACCCGAGATCCCGGGCTAGTGGAAATGATGAAAATAGAACACAAATGCGATGTTGATGAAATTGCAGTGGAATTTTAAATTTCTATTAGAATAAATAAAGACATCGACATTAAATATCGGGGTTAGAAACACACATAAAAATAACCTTAAGGTAAGTTAACGGATATAACGAGACTGGTTGGGACTAGACAATGACTGTATAGGACATACAAGGTATTTAAATAAATTAGTCGGTAGCAACATAAGTCGATAGAGATAAAGCAAACCGAATAAAAATACACGATACAATAACTACAATACACACTAGTATCACATTTTCTTCCACTTTATCCCATATACCAATAAAAGACAAAACCTCCCCCACCCCTCCACCCATAAACCGCCCCACCCCTCTCTCTCAAGTCAACATCTACTTTTTCTGTTCTTACACCATCTCTTACACACCTCACCTATCACCATCATCCTCTATTTTATTCCACTTTATTCATTTCTCTTTCTTCCATTTCCCCCACCCACGTTATTCCCCTCCCTTTTTCCCCTACTCCAATTTTTTTTAAGACAGAACCCATTCTTACACTATCTTCTTACACAATAATCCAAACCCCATCATTTCTCTATCTTTTTCCAACCCATTCCACTCCCTTTTCACTTTCCTCTCTCCTCTCCCTCATAATTCAACCGTACACCCTCCCCAAAGAGTAGAAACTCTCTTCTCTTCTTTACACTACACACTATTATTACACTCCAACTCAACTTCTTCAACATTCTCTCCTCATTACACATCAAAACAATTATCCTTCTCCTTTCTCCATATTTCGGCTAATACTCACCAAGACAAGGAGAAGATTTCTTCTTCATCTCAACCCACATAACAACTCCTACATCAAGTTTTAAACAACACTCCATCAACTAAGAAAGATTCAAGAAGGTTGTAGCATGTAGAATCAAAAGCAAGTAAGGAGAAGGAGGAGAAATTTGTTCTTCAAATCCAAGTGAAGGAATCACCATCTAAGAGTAAGAAAGTAAATCAAGGCAAGTATTCTTCCTAGATCCTACATGGATTTTCAAAGATCTATATGTTTATGTTCATATTAAGTTGGATCATCCATGGTATATGTTCAAGATTTTGTATCATGAATATATAAAGTATATATGTTTGATGTTAAGCTATAAGTAGAATATTGGAAATTTATATATATGTGCAACTACATATGGTTACACGGCCATAATGAAATTTATGGAAATATAAATTTTTTTTTATATTGAACATTTATATGTAATATGTAAAGTAAATTATACATATAGATTTATATATATACTCATGTACGGCTATAAAGGCAATATACATAGGAAATCAATTATTTCTTGAACTCAAGAGTAATTATATTTATAAGGTGAGAAAATAAGTATATGTATTTATGTAATATATATATACATAATATACGGTATATAAAAATAGTAAAAATGAATAAGGCATTTTATGTAATATATATATATATATATATCTGTATATAGGTATGTACGGCCAAGGGTATTTTGATTGATATAAATAATTTTATAGTATATTTTTGAAAATGTATACTTACAATATATAAAAGAAATATATATATATATATATATATATATATATATGTACATAAGCATGTAAATATGTTAATATGAAATATATATGTATGTTTCGGCTATTATTTTTATTTGTGAGAAAAAAATGATTTGACTATGTTGTATATATATGTATATATGAAAAATAAATATGTTAAGATATGAAAATGAATAAGTTCTTAAAATATCTTAAGAAGTTTTGTATATGTATACCCAGTACATATATGTATTCGGCCATAGACCAATTAAGGTAAAAATGATTTACTTGTTATGCTTAAGTATATATATTATATATATGAAGATATGAAAATGAATAAGTTTTGAACATTAGATATTATATTATAAAATGATTTAATATATGTATAAACAATATATATACATTTCGGCCACTAGGCCTAGTATGATGAAATGATTTTATTTTATGTTTGTATACATAAGTATGATATATATGTTAAGAGTATGATAAGAATGATCTTATTATGACCTATGTATCTATTTATGAAATATGATAATATATATTTTATTGTGCCTACACACACTTAAAGAACATTCATATGTACTAAAGTATATATTGTACATACATAGGATTATATACACATTTGAATATGAAGTTTTGACATATATGATTTATTTTATGTTAATTGTATTATGTGTGTTATATATGAATATGTGTAAGCTAAGATATAAGTTATGAAATTCCTAGATGATATGTTAAAGGAAATAGGAAGTTTATGTTCTATGCACTTAAGTTATGAATTATGAAGTATATGTGTGGAGTTGATATTATGGAAGGATGGTTGTGGTATTTCTTTAAGTTATGATAAGTAGGCTGAAAGTAAGTGATGTTACTAGTGGTAGTATGATAAGATACCCTTACTTGACCGAGTCTCACATTGCATGAAAACAAGATTTGCAAAGTTATGTTGTCACATCTCATGTTTTAAAAGTTCATATGCATAGGAATAATAAACACGAGACGAATGATTCCGATGAGACACGATATGTTATGTTATGTTCATGATCATGATTATGTTATGTTATGTTGAAGCGCTGTCTTGACATCGGGACCGGAGTGGTAGGTGTCAGGGGCCCATGTTTACGTTATGGCTGAGTGTAACACCGGGTCTGGGACACGGGATCTCAGTCATAATGCGTCACTGTTAGCACATGTGCATATGATTCATGATGTTATGTCGCACATGTACTATATGGGGAATCATTCTGTATGTCGTGCGTTATTATTCTTATGAAAAGTGCTATAGTCAATGATGAAAATGTTATGTATTCATGTTATGAATATGTCATGTTATGCAAGTTATGAAAACCATGTCATGATTATGAAAAGTCATTTTACAAAAAGTCATGTTTTATGCATCACGTCATGACCATGTCACCTTAGGGTTATGATTAAGAATTCTTTAAGTATATGACATCACTACATTGGACAATGTTGTGCTAAGCATGAGAATGTAGTACCTGTAAGATAGGCAAGGATGGTATAGGTTATGGATTAGAAGTTAAGTATGGATACAGTATGATGTTATGGATTAAGCAGAATGAGATGCTGTTATGTTAAGTATGATTTGAAATCTTCTTTATTTATTACAGCAGTTTACAGATATTAAATGATACTATACTTATTAAAAAGGAGACGTGCTTATTATATTCAAAATGTATGGTTATAATGATTTGTTACCCCGTCTCCCCATGTATGATCCACATGTCGTATCTGGTAAGACTACTTGCTGAGCGATTAAAAGTCAGTGGCTCTCGCTCATACTTGCCTCATTTATAACTTTCCAGATAACAGGTATCAATATACAGGCTCGTTGAAGACATGCTAGATAGACCATTGATCACGAAGAGCATACTGAGAGATTATTTCGAAGGCATTAAGTTTCGGATTATGATGTATGATATATTATTTCAGTATTCTGTATATGATGATTGTACAGTTTATGATGTAGTACAGTGCATGTCGATGAAGATTTGTTCATGTTATGTTGCTTCCGCTTATCGATTCATTATTCATGTCGACATGTACATGTATGGTATCGATGCTTTGTACTCTATGGAGTAGAGTACGGCGGGTGCACTGAGCCAGAACCCTGGTTTTGGGCGGGGCGCTACAGTTGGTATCAGAGCAGTGGCTCTAGATCCACTGCGGACACATAAGTAAACAACGACATGAACTTAAGCAATGATCTTAGAATTTAAGAAATGATCATAGACGTAAGAAACGATCTTAGATGAAAGCGACAGCCTTAGTATAAGAGAAATAGAACGGTATTAGACAGATATGAGGAATTTAGAAAGTATAAGTAGGTCGTTTAGGCTTTCTGACATTTGTACAGGTCAAGTGACTAGAATACCTCAATGCTATTTTCTAGTTAGTAACATAGTCGTTATAAACTGTAATTTCCACAATTTCAGGTTTAACTCTAATGGGGATAACATTTGGAGATAGTGATAGAATTTATTAGGCTGATTAAGATATGATATGTAGTAGAACTATAAGCAGTGATTTATAAGAATTACGGTGATTAGAGTTTGACAAATATAGTGCACAAATAGTACACATATGAATAAGACGATGAAATTAGAAATTTTCAGAGTAGGTCAAAGATGTTAGTCGCATTAGGAATGTAAATTCATAGTGATAAGAGTAAGATTATATAAATAGATATAAGGATATAATGAGTCAGGCCACATTGGAAGCTAAATTATGAATTTAGAAAGTCGTCGAACTATCTGATTGGAATTAGTATGCGTAAGTTGAATCGGAATAGGTATGAATAGAATTAAGTCGATATGATTTAACCGGATTAGGGTTAGTGGCTGAAAATAGGTAAGTATAAAAGTTACTATAACGCGCAGAGATATGAAGGGGCGGATTAACAGGAGGTATACAAAAATTGTGAATTTAGAAAAATCTTATCATAAGTTGGAAAATTTTAAGTTGAATCATAGGCGATTAAGAAATGACGCTAGAAATTAAGTATTTAAATCATTAAGGACAAAATCGATACAACCCCTAAGTTTCGAGGACGAAACTTTTTATAAGGGGGGAGAATGTTACGACCCGAGATCCCGGGCTAGTGGAAATGATGAAAATAGAACACAAATGCGATGTTGATGAAATTGCAGTAGAATTTTAAATTTCTATTAGAATAAATAAAGACATCGACATTAAATATCGGGGTTAGAAACACACATAAAAATAACCTTAAGGTAAGTTAACGGATATAACGAGACTGGTTGGGACTAGACAATGACTGTATAGGACATACAAGGTATTTAAATAAATTAGTTGGTAGCAACATAAGTCGATAGAGATAAAGCAAACCGAATAAAAATACACGATACAATAACTACAATACACACTAGTATCACATTTTCTTCCACTTTATCCCATATACCAATAAAAGACAAAACCTCCCCCACCCCTCCACCCATAAACCGCCCCACCCCTCTCTCTCAAGTCAACATCTACTTTTTCTTTTCTTACACCATCTCTTACACACCTCACCTATCACCATCATCCTCTATTTTATTCCACTTTATTCATTTCTCTTTCTTCCATTTCCCCCACCCACGTTATTCCCCTCCCTTTTTCCCCTACTCCAATTCTTTTTAAGACAAAACCCATTCTTACACTATCTTCTTACACAATAATCCAAACCCCATCATTTCTCTATTTTTTCCAACCCATTCCACTCCCTTTTCACTTTCCTCTCTCCTCTCCCTCATAATTCAACCGTACACCCTCCCCAAAGAGTAGAAACTATCTTCTCTTCTTTACACTACACACTATTATTACACTCCAACTCAACTCCTTCAACCTTCTCTCCTCATTACACATCAAAACAATTATCCTTCTCCTTTCTCCATATTTCGGCTAATACTCACCAAGACAAGGAGAAGATTTCTTCTTCATCTCAACCCACATAACAACTCCTACATCAAGTTTTAAACAACACTCCATCAACTAAGAAAGATTCAAGAAGGTTGTAGCATGTAGAATCAAAAGCAAGTAAGGAGAAGGAGGAGAAACTTGTTCTTCAAATCCAAGTGAAGGAATCACCATCTAAGAGTAAGAAAGTAAATCAAGGCAAGTATTCTTCCTAGATCCTACATGGATTTTCAAAGATCTATATGTTTATGTTCATATTAAGTTGGATCATCCATGGTATATGTTAAAGATTTTGTATCATTAATATATAAAGTATATATGTTTGATGTTAAGCTATAAGTAGAATATTGGAAATTTATATATATGTGCAACTACATATGGTTACACGGCCATAATGAAATTTATGGAAATATAAATTGTTTTTTTTACATTGAACATTTATATGTAATATGTAAAGTAAATTATACATATAGATTTATATATATACTCATGTACGGCTATAAAGGCAATATACATAGGAAATCAATTATTTCTTGAACTCAAGAGTAATTATATTTATAAGGTGAGAAAATAAGTATATGTATTTATATATATATATATATATATATATATATGTAATATATGGTATATAAATATAGTAAAATGAATAAGGCATTTTATGTAATATATATATACATAATATACGGTATATAAAAATAGTAAAAATGAATAAGGCATTTTATGTAATATATATATATATATATATATATATATATATATATGTATATAGGTATGTACGGCCAAGGGTATTTTGATTGATATAAATAATTTTATAGTATATTTTTGAAAATGTATACTTACAATATATAAAAGAAATATATATATATATATATATATATATATATGTATGTACATAAGCATGTAAATATGTTAATATGAAATATATATGTATGTTTCGGCTATTATTTTTATTTGTGAAAAAAAATGATTTGACTATGTTGTATATATATGTATATATGAAAAATAAATATGTTAAGATATGAAAATGAATAAGTTCTTAAAATATTTTAAGAAGTTTTGTATATGTATACCCAGTACATATATGTATTCGGCCATAGACCAATTAAGGTAAAAATGATTTACTTGTTATGCTTAAGTATATATATTATATATATGAAGATATGAAAATGAATAAGTTTTGAACATTAGATATTATATTATAAAATGATTTAATATATGTATAAACAATATATATACATTTCGGCCACTAGGCCTAGTATGATGAAATGATTTTATTTTATGTTTGTATACATAAGTATGATATATATGTTAAGAGTATGATAAGAATGACCTTATTATGACCTATGTATCTATTTATGAAATATGATCATATATATTTTATTGTGCCTACACACACTTAAAGAACATTCATATGTACTAAAGTATATATTGTACATACATAGGATTATATACACATTTGAATATGAAGTTTTGACATATATGATTTATTTTATGTTAATTGTATTATGTGTGTTATATATGAATATGTGTAAGCTAAGATATAAGTTATGAAATTCCTAGATGATATGTTAAAGGAAATAGGAAGTTTATGTTCTATGCACTTAAGTTATGAATTATGAAGTATATGTGTGGAGTTGATATTATGGAAGGATGGTTGTGGTATTTCTTTAAGTTATGATAAGTAGGCTGAAAGTAAGTGATGTTACTAGTGGTAGTATGATAAGATACCCTTACTTGACCGAGTCTCACATTGCATGAAAACAAGATTTGCAAAGTTATGTTGTCACATCTCATGTTTTAAAAGTTCATATGCATAGGAATAATAAACACGAGACGAATGATTCCGATGAGACACGATATGTTATGTTATGTTCATGATCATGATTATGTTATGTTATGTTGAAGCGCTGTCTTGACATCGGGACCGGAGTGGTAGGTGTCAGGGGCCCATGTTTACGTTATGGCTGAGTGTAACACCGGGTCTGGGACACGGGATCTCAGTCATAATGCGTCACTGTTAGCACATGTGCATATGATTCATGATATTATGTCGCACATGTACTATATGGGGAATCATTCTGTATGTCGTGCGTTATTATTCTTATGAAAAGTGCTATAGTCAATGATGAAAATGTTATGTATTCATGTTATGAATATGTCATGTTATACAAGTTATGAAAACCATGTCATGATTATGAAAAGTCATTTTACAAAAAGTCATGTTTTATGCATCACGTCATGACCATGTCACCTTAGGGTTATGATTAAGAATTCTTTAAGTATATGACATCACTACATTGGACAATGTTGTGCTAAGCATGAGAATGTAGTACCTGTAAGATAGGCAAGGATGGTATAGGTTATGGATTAGAAGTTAAGTATGGATACAGTATGATGTTATGGATTAAGCAGAATGAGATGCTGTTATGTTAAGTATGATTTGAAATCTTCTTTATTTATTACACCAGTTTACAGATATTAAATGATACTATACTTATTAAAAAGGAGACGTGCTTATTATATTCAAAATGTATGGTTATAATGATTTGTTACCCCATGTAGCGCCCCAGCCCGATACCGTTATCGGAACCAGTGCACCCGCCATAGCCTACTATGAGAACTACGAAGCGTCAAGCAGATCAAGCATACATCCTTCATAATGTAAGTTAAAACCAGCGGAAACGTCATAAAATCTAAACCTTCGTTGTCAATATTACAACCAGAAAACTGCAGCGGAAATAAAACTGTTTGTTCATCTAGCCGACATAAGTTTTAGAACAACATAATAACAATGAATTTCAAACTCAAACAAAATAGTCCAGCATCTATCTATTCCCTTGTCCATCATCCCATTGAGCCCACTCGCCGTCGTCTTCGATAAATATCATCTCATAATCAGGCTCACCTGAAAAGGAGACAGAATGATTGTTCTTAGCGAAAACTTCGCCAGCAAGTAACCCGTCTATACACCCTACGGAATCACACACGTCGAGTCACCAGTGTATAAAACATTGCCCAAAAATAAGGTGCTCGGGTTAACAAATAGCATCTTAATAAGAATTACTCAAAACAGATAAAGCACATATGTGAACACAGTTACGAGAACCAACATGTATTAAAACAACGAATCACATAAGCAAGTCATAGACTAACCACGTTTCTTGCATGTCAAGTCTTATGCTTCGTGTATCATGATGCATGTACTTCTTTAAAATCACACACAACACCCATGCATATGCCTTCTTTCATAAACATGTCATGCATGTCATTTCACAAACATTTCATCACTTTACATATCATATTCTTCGCGTAGCAGAACTTTATACCCTGTGGGTGATCAGTCCACAGCCATCATAACTTTATACCCCGTGCTGAAAGGTCCACGGCCCCATTACATATATCATATATCCGTGCTGAAAGGTCCACGGCCCCATTACATATATCATATATCCGTGCTGATAGGTCCACGGCCCCATAAAATACTTCATTTTCTGTGCTGATAGGTCCACGGCCCCATAACATACTTTATACCCTGCTGTTGATTCACAGATCACGCTCTTTATACCCTGCTTTCGCAGACGTGATTTTGATACCCTGTGATCAACCAGCAGCCATTTTGTCTTTCGCAAACTTTACCTTTCTTGTTCTTTTGCAAAACATATCTCAAATCAAATGCAAGTGCCCATGTCATGATGCAGGATGCACAGATAGCTTCATATCAACATGTAACACACACACACATACATCTTGTCTATCAAGGATATGGTCTTGCACCTCAAACACTCCCTAAACGTGTTTTACCAAGTCCATTTGTCTCACTTATTCACTAGAATTCAATCTTATGCTTACTTAATCAAACTTACCATCTACACCTCAAATATACCTCAAATACCCTTGCATTTTATGTTCAAAAGAAGTGTATAAAGTTACTACACTTACATAGGGCGTTTAAAGGGTCAAAAAGACTTTCAGTACAGTTAGAACGCTACATGAAGCGCCTATAGTGACTTCAAGCGCCTATACTAGGTGTTCGAAGTGTTCGGGGATGTTCCGTAGACATTGAACGCCTACATGAAGCGCCTAATGTGACATGAAGCGCTTCAAGTAGGTGTTCGAAGTGTTCGAACGGTTCTAAACTGCAGTTTTTCTGTACGGGAAAGTTCCAGGACACATGGAACGCTACATTAGGCGCCTAATGTGACTTGAAGCGCCTCATGTAGGCGTTCGAAGTGTTCTGACGATGCCAAACTGCAGTTTTTCTGCAGTAACTTCCACCCAACTCCTTTCAGGTTCAACACTTAAAGATCCATCTTAACAACTAGATTCATCATACTTAACATACATCTAATCATGAATTGATGCTTAGTGAATGTCTAACAAGATCCACTCTAAATCTTCAATCATTCACCCCCTCCAAGAGTTATCATCAACAATACCCAACCAACAAGACTACAACAATGTCATCACTCATCCCTCAATTTCCTGCACTTACTCTCAACATCTAAGTGTATACAATCAACACAAGAGTAGAGCAAGACAAGAAACACATCAACATATGTACTCTCATGGGCATAGTTGACTAACAACAATTACTGCACAACTATTTCAGAAATATGGCCCAAAGAACAAGACTTTACACAATTAGCAACAAGACTTACATATAACAAAGCATGTATGATAGACAAGACAAGAATACTAATGTGTGATTCATGTTTTCTCTTTGTAAGAACATAGGGCCTACAGTATCAAAATTTACATAAAGCGTATAGAAAGATTACTTGCCTTTGTTTCTAGTTAAGCTTACGGATTTACTGCAGAACTTTGATGAGAATTGAACCTAGAATGGCCTTTTCCTTCCTTCTCTTTCCTTTCTTCTTCTTCTTCCTCTCCTTTTCTCTTCTCTCTCTTTTTCTCAGAATTTTTCCTTCTTCTTTTGTGGTATAACCGTCCAATATGGCTGAGATGGGGAGGTTATACCAACTTTTGTAACTCCCTCAACTTCTAGTAGGGACCTTTCAAGCAATTTCTATGAATTACCTTTAACTCTATTTTGAACCCTTCTTTCTTATTCTTCTATGTTTTAGGTGACTAAGTTTTATAATCTTACATAATTAATTAAATTGCATTCAAGGTTAACCTCTAAGTATTGAAAGTTGCGCTTAAAAGACACGGGGTGTAACATTCCACCCCCCTTGCAAAAAGTTTCGTCCTCGAAACTTACGTACCTTAGTCAAAGAGCTGAGGATACTTCTCCCGCATTTGTTCTTCGAGCTCCCAAGTGGCTTCACGTTCCGTGTGATTGCTCCATTGAACCTTTACATACGGGATCACTCGCTTCCTCAACACTTGATCCTTTCGGTCCACAATTTTCACGGGTACTTCCTCATATGTAACATCGTCCTTGAGTTCCAAAGGTTGAGCTTCAAGTACATGACTTGGTTCCGCCACGTACTTTCTTAATTGTGACACGTGGAATACATTGTGAACTTGTGCCAACACCGGAGGTAATGCCAACCTATATGCCAAGGCTCCTACCTTCTCAAGTATTTCATAAGGACCAATGAATCGAGGGCTTAGCTTGCCTTTTACTCCAAACCTCATGACGCCCTTCGTAGGTGATACCTTCAAATAAACTTTATCACCCACATCAAAATCCAATGGTCGTCGTTTGGAATCTGCCCAACTCTTGCTACGGTCCTGAGCCGTCTTGAGTCTTTCCCGGATGACTTTCACCTTCTCTAATGTTTTCTCTAATAGCTCAGGCCCAGTGATGGTCCTCACGCCCACTTCGTCCCAATAAATTGGAGACCTACATTTCCTTCCATACAAAGCCTCAAAAGGAGCCATATCAATTGCGCTGTGGTAACTGTTGTTATAAGAAAACTCCATCAGCTTTACCATTCCATCCCAACTCCCTTTGAAATCCAGCACGCAAGCTCGTAGCATATCTTCCAAGGTTTGAATTGTCCGCTCGGACTGTCCATCAGTTTGGGGATGATATGCCGTACTCAACCTTAATTCTGTACCCATGGCTTCTTGAAATGCTGTCCAAAACTTAGATGTGAACCGTGAGTCTCGGTCGGATACTATACTTACCGGAACACCATGTAAGCTCACTATGTTCTCCATATACACATTCACTAGTTTGTCGAGAGGTGTCTCACTTGATACGGGTAGGAAATGGGCAGACTTTGTTAAACGGTCCACGATAACCCAAATCATGTCACATCCACTTCTTGTCTTCGGTAATCCGGCTACAAAATCCATTGTGACATGTTCCCATTTCCATTCCGGAATTTCCAACGGCATCAACAATCCACCGGGCCGCTGGTGTTCCGCTTTGACTTGTTGACACACTAAACACCTCTCTATGAATTCCGCAATATGTCTTTTCATCCCGGACCACCAATAGTATCGCTTGAGATCTCTATACATCTTGGTGCTACCGGGGTGTATCGATAACCTTGAATTATGAGCTTCTTGCAAAACTTCTTTCCTAAGTTCGTCAACATCCGGCACGCATAATCTTTCCCTAAACCATAAGCTCCCATCATCCTTAGTCCGAAATCCTTCAACTGGACTATGTTTCACCCTTTCCATTATCTCACTTAAAGCCTTATCTCTCTTCTGTGCCTCCTTTATCCGATCGATCAAACTCGGGGTGATAGTTAATGCTGTCAAAACGTTCACCGTGGATTCAATCAAATCCAAACCAAACTCCTCCATCTCTCTTTCCAGTGGTGATTGTCGTGCATGGCTGGACTTCCTACTTAAGGCGTCGGCTACCTTGTTAGCCTTTCCCGGGTGATAATGAATAGTTAGGTCATAGTCTTTTAGCAATTCCAACCATCTCCGCTGCCTCATATTCAATTCCTTCTGCGAGAACAAATACTTTAGGCTCTTATGATCTGTGAATACCGCGCACTTCTCTCCATACAAATAATGCCGCCAGATCTTCAAGGCGAACACAACCGCGACAAGTTCAAGATCATGTGTGGGATAGTTTTGTTCATAGGGCTTTAGCTGTCTTGAGGCATACGCGATGACTCGTCCGTTTTGCATTAAAACACAACCTACAAACAAGGCGTTAGTCTAAACTTAATGGGTATACAAGATCATAATCTTATACTATAATTCACGTACCTAACCCGTTCTTTGACGCATCACTATAAATCACAAATCCATCCGTTCCAGAGGGTTGAGCCAATACTGGAGCTGTCGTTAATCTCTTCTTAAGCTCCATGAAACTTTGCTCGCATTCAGCCGTCCACTCAAACTTGGACTTCTTTTGAGTAAGGCGACTGAGAGGTACGGCAATCTTCGAGAATCCCTCAACAAATTTTCTGTAATAACCCGCTAGACCCAAGAAACTTCGCACTTCGGTGACATTGGTAGGTCTAGGCCATTCAGTTATAGCTTCCACCTTCTTCGGGTCAACAGCAATCCCCTCTTCTGATATCACATGACCCAGGAAAGCTACACTTCTTAACCAGAACTCACACTTGCTAAACTTTGCATAAAGTTGTTTCTGCCTCAAAATGCCTAGTACGGTTCTCAAATGCTCAGTGTGAGTTTGCTCGTCAGGAGAATACACAAGGATATCATCTATGAATACCACTACAAACTTATCCAACTGTTCTCGAAAGACGGTATTCATAAGATCCATAAAAGCCGCAGGGGCATTTGTCAATCCAAATGGCATCACTAAAAATTCATAGTGACCATACCTTGTGCGGAAAGCTGTCTTTGCTATGTCCTCGGCCTTCACTCGTAATTGATGATATCCTGATCGGAGGTCAATCTTAGAGAAGATTTTAGCGCCCTTGAGTTGGTCAAACAAGTCCTCAATTCGTGGAAGGGGATACTTATTCTTGATGGTAACTTTATTCAACTCTCTATAATCGATACACAGCCTCATGCTACCATCTTTCTTCTTTACAAACAACACAGGTGCTCCCCAAGGCGACACACTAGGTCGGATAAACTTCTTGTCCAATAACTCTTGCAATTGTTCCTTCAACTCTCTCAATTCCGCCGGAGCCATTCTATAAGGAGCTTTAGAAATAGGTTCAGTACCGGGGATCAAGTTAATCTCAAACTCAACTTCTCTCGGAGGTGGCACTCCTGGTAAATCTTCCGGAAACACGTCAGGAAATTCATTGACCACTCGAATTTTCTCCATTGACGACACCTCCTGAGTAACATCCATGGCATACACTAAGAATCCCTCAGCACCCTTCCTCAATGCTTTGCGTGCTTGTGCGACAGACACATATACCTTCTTGGGGACTTTCTTTCGTTCTGCATCTCCCTGAAATATTACCTCCTCCATCTTATCATTCTTGATTGTCACTTGCTTCAACCGACAATCAATATTGGCGTGATTCTTAGCCAACCAGTCCATTCCTAATATAACATCGAAGTCATACATCTGGATAGGGATCAGTGTGGCAGAGAATGCTTGTCCTTCAAACTCCAATTCGCAATCTCGATACTGCTGGTATGAAACCATAATCTGATCTCCGGCCGCTTGTACGCGATACGGAGTCTCTAACCATTCAGGCAAACTACCCAAGTGCTTAGTGAATCTCTTCGCTACAAAGGAATGGCTTGCGCCGCTATCGAAAAGTACATTGGCAGGCATCTTATTTACTAAAACCGCACCTAAAGCCACATAAAGTTTTGCACACAAAAGTTACGCACATAGACACTTAACTCAATATGAATTCAAACTTAGTTTAGAGGATACCTGCTACTACATCGGTAGCCTCCTGCACATCTGTGTCCGTCATTAGATGTACACGGGCATTTGCTCGAGGCTTCACTCTCGGCTGCTGAGCCGCCTCTTCAGGATTATTTTTCTTCATCTCCGGGCAGTCTCTAATTATATGGCCCACTTGTCCACATCGAAAACATGCCCCAGCCACTTTCCTACACTCTCCAACATGGTTCCTGCCGCAATGCGGACAAACTCCTATAGCCTGCTGAGCTACTTGATTCTGGGGTGGCAGTCTCTGAAAATTCCCAACTGGCCCTCTCTTCGGAATCTTGACCCAACGTCCGGGTCTTCCACCCACTCTCACATCCTCCCTTGGTCTCTTGCCTCTATCAGACCCTCCAACACTAGCTGCTCTCGCCGCCACTCGGCGAAAATAACTTTCAACACGGTAACACGCATCTAGCATATCCTCATAAGTTTTCATCCCTGCATTTACTATTGCCGATTGTATCCTCGAATCCAAACCCCTCTCAAACTTTGTCATCTTAAGACGATTATCAGACATAATCGCAGGGGCAAACTTACCTAAGGCATGAAAACGATCTGCATACTCCGACACCGTCATCCTTCCTTGCTCCAGTCTGTCAAATGCTCTTATCTTGTCCAATATTGCAGTCTCCGGTACATAGTACTTAAGGAACACATCACAGAACTGAGTCCACGAGATCGGTGGAGTCATTCTTAACACCATTCCTTCCCACCATTCGCCAGCCTTGCCACTTAGAAGGGGTGTGGCTACCTCAACTTTTATCTCATTCGGAACTTGCACCAGCCGGAAACATTTCTCAACCTCAGCCAACCAATGCTGAGCCTCTTCCGGATCCGTACATCCACCGAACTCCGGCACCCTCATCTTCCTCATCTCTCCATAAAAGAACCTGATGTTATGCTGCGGCGGTGGTGGAGGCGGAGGCTGATGCTGCTGCACATACCCTTGTGCAATGACCGTCAGCGCATCAGTGAGTACTTGGGGTAAAACCACTTGTGGTGGCTGGTTCTCCTGTCCATTGCCAGAGTCGCCTGTGTTATCTCTCCTGGGAGGCATTTTTCTCTGAAAAGGTCAACATTACATTGGCATTTAGTAAATACAAGGATTACTAAAAGCTTGAACGCGTGCTAATAGGTAAGGTGTGTAGTACAACTATTAATACAAAGTTAGGTAACAAGACGCGCTCGCACACACCCAACCCATATCATACTTAACCACTAAAGAGATCAGTACTTATAACTAAGGATCAACCTTAAAGGAGAATCATAGCTTAAGTGTCTAAAAATCATGAACCTAAGTTTCTGAGATAGATCTAAAGCCTAGGCTCTGATACCACCTGTAGCGCCCCAGCCCGATACCGTTATCGGAACCAGTGCACCCGCCGTAGCCTACTATGAGAACTACGAAGCGTCAAGCAGATCAAGCATACATCCTTCATAATGTAAGTTAAAACCAGCGGAAACGTCATAAAATCTAAACCTTCGTTGTCAATATTACAACCAGAAAACTGCAGCGGAAATAAAACTGTTTGTTCATCTAGCCGACATAAGTTTTAGAACAACATAATAACAATGAATTTCAAACTCAAACAAAATAGTCCAGCATCTATCTATTCCCTTGTCCATCATCCCATTGAGCCCACTCGCCGTCGTCTTCGATAAATATCATCTCATAATCAGGCTCACCTGAAAAGGAGACAGAATGATTGTTCTTAGCGAAAACTTCGCCAGCAAGTAACCCGTCTATACACCCTACGGAATCACACACGTCGAGTCACCAGTGTATAAAACATTGCCCAAAAATAAGGTGCTCGGGTTAACAAATAGCATCTTAATAAGAATTACTCAAAACAGATAAAGCACATATGTGAACACAGTTACGAGAACCAACATGTATTAAAACAACGAATCACATAAGCAAGTCATAGACTAACCACGTTTCTTGCATGTCAAGTCTTATGCTTCGTGTATCATGATGCATGTACTTCTTTAAAATCACACACAACACCCATGCATATGCCTTCTTTCATAAACATGTCATGCATGTCATTTCACAAACATTTCATCACTTTACATATCATATTCTTCGCGTAGCAGAACTTTATACCCTGTGGGTGATCAGTCCACAGCCATCATAACTTTATACCCCGTGCTGAAAGGTCCACGGCCCCATTACATATATCATATATCCGTGCTGAAAGGTCCACGGCCCCATTACATATATCATATATCCGTGCTGATAGGTCCACGGCCCCATAAAATACTTCATTTTCCGTGCTGATAGGTCCACGGTCCCATAACATACTTTATACCCTGCTGTTGATTCACAGATCACGCTCTTTATACCCTGCTTTCGCAGACGTGACTTTTATACCCTGTGATCAACCAGCAGCCATTTTGTCTTTCGCAAACTTTACCTTTCTTGTTCTTTTGCAAAACATATCTCAAATCAAATGCAAGTGCCCACGTCATGATGCAGGATGCACAGATAGCTTCATATCAACATGTAACACACACACACATACATCTTGTCTATCAAGGATATGGTCTTGCACCTCAAACACTCCCTAAACGTGTTTTACCAAGTCCATTTGTCTCACTTATTCACTAGAATTCAATCTTATGCTTACTTAATCAAACTTACCATCTACACCTCAAATATACCTCAAATACCCTTGCATTTTATGTTCAAAAGAAGTGTATAAAGTTACTACACTTACATAGGGCGCTTAAAGGGTCAAAAAGACTTTCAGTACAGTTAGAACGCTACATGAAGCGCCTATAGTGACTTCAAGCGCCTATACTAGGTGTTCGAAGTGTTCGGGGATGTTCCGTAGACATTGAACGCCTACATGAAGCGCCTAATGTGACATGAAGCGCTTCAAGTAGGTGTTCGAAGTGTTCGAACGGTTCTAAACTGCAGTTTTTCTGTACGGGAAAGTTCCAGGACACATGGAACGCTACATTAGGCGCCTAATGTGACTTGAAGCGCCTCATGTAGGCGTTCGAAGTGTTCTGACGATGCCAAACTGCAGTTTTTCTGCAGTAACTTCCACCCAACTCCTTTCAGGTTCAACACTTAAAGATCCATCTTAACAACTAGATTCATCATACTTAACATACATCTAATCATGAATTGATGCTTAGTGAATGTCTAACAAGATCCACTCTAAATCTTCAATCATTCACCCCCTCCAAGAGTTATCATCAACAATACCCAACCAACAAGACTACAACAATGTCATCACTCATCCCTCAATTTCCTGCACTTACTCTCAACATCTAAGTGTATACAATCAACACAAGAGTAGAGCAAGACAAGAAACACATCAACATATGTACTCTCATGGGCATAGTTGACTAACAACAATTACTGCACAACTATTTCAGAAATATGGCCCAAAGAACAAGACTTTACACAATTAGCAACAAGACTTACATATAACAAAGCATGTATGATAGACAAGACAAGAATACTAATGTGTGATTCATGTTTTCTCTTTGTAAGAACATAGGGCCTACAGTATCAAAATTTACATAAAGCGTATAGAAAGATTACTTGCCTTTGTTTCTAGTTAAGCTTACGGATTTACTGCAGAACTTTGATGAGAATTGAACCTAGAATGGCCTTTTCCTTCCTTCTCTTTCCTTTCTTCTTCTTCTTCCTCTCCTTTTCTCTTCTCTCTCTTTTTCTCAGAATTTTTCCTTCTTCTTTTGTGGTATAACCGTCCAATATGGCTGAGATGGGGAGGTTATACCAACTTTTGTAACTCCCTCAACTTCTAGTAGGGACCTTTCAAGCAATTTCTATGAATTACCTTTAACTCTATTTTGAACCCTTCTTTCTTATTCTTCTATGTTTTAGGTGACTAAGTTTTATAATCTTACATAATTAATTAAATTTCATTCAAGGTTAACCTCTAAGTATTGAAAGTTGCGCTTAAAAGACACGGGGTGTAACACCCCGTCTCCCCATGTATGATCCACATGTCGTATCTGGTAAGACTACTTGCTGAGCGATTAAAAGTCAGTGGCTATCGCTCATACTTGCCTCATTAATAACTTTTTAGATAACAGGTATCAATATACAGGCTCGTTGAAGACATGCTAGATAGACCATTGATCACGAAGAGCACACTGAGAGATTATTTCGAAGGCATTAAGTTTCGGATTATGATGTATGATATATTATTTCAGTATTCTGTATATGATGATTGTACAGTTTATGATGTAGTACAGTGCATGTCGATGAAGATTTGTTCATGTTATGTTGCTTCCGCTAATCGATTCATTATTCATGTCGACATGTACATGTATGGTATCGACGCTTTGTACTCTATGGAGTAGAGTACGGCGGGTGCACTGAGCCGGAACCCTGGTTTCGGGCGGGGCGCTACAATATCTTTCCTGTTTCTGGGTGATGCACAGCACACTAAAGGATATATTCTATAGAACCTAACCACAAAGGCCATATTTGTCTCCAGAAATGTTCAACTCCATGAACTACCATTCCCATATGTGGCCACTGTTACCAACCAGTCTGATCCTCCTTCTGTACCCTCTCAATCCACCGTCACTCAAATTTTTCCTTCACTTGACAATGTAAATTCATCACCAATATCAACAACTTTTCCACCTAATTCTCACTCAGATGATAATCCTTCCTCAGAGTCACTGGATCTCCCTATATCACCAATACATCCAACTTCACCTTCTGTACCATCTCCTTCATCTGTATCTTCATCTCCTTCACCACCCAGATCATTGACACGTGAAACTACTTCAAGGATACATACTCTTATTCCTGACATACCCTTGACATTCCCTGCACTCAATCCACCTTAACCAGAAACAGAAGGAAACCTGCTTTTTTGAATGAGTATTATTGTAACCAGGTCTATACTGATTGTCCTTCTCTTTTAAATCATGACAATGCTTATCCCATTGAACATTACTATTCCATGGATCATTTAGCTCCTGAATATAAAAATTATGCTCTTAACATTAGCTTGCAGCAAGAGCCTACTACATATCAACAGGCAGCCAGGTCAGTGCAATGGCAACAAGCCATGTCTCAGGAGCTAGCAGCACTAGAGGCCCATGATACCTGGACCTTAGTACCTTTACCATCAGGAAAGAAACCCACTGGATGTAAATGGGTATACAAAATAAAAAGGAAGGAAGATGGAAGTGTAGAGAGATACAAAGCCGGGTTGGTTGCAAAAGGATACACTCACGTACCTGGCATAGACTATGAGGACACTTTCTCTCATGTAGCCAAAATGACTATTGTCAGACTAGTCATGGCTTGCAGGGCTGGCATTTACATCAGCTAGATATCAACAATGTCTTCCTTCATGGAGATCTACACCAAGACATCTATATGACACTTCTTGATGGGGTCATATCTTCTGTTCCTAACACAGTTTGCAAGTTAAATAAATTCCTTTATGGTCTTAAACAGGCCAGTAGGCAATGGAATGCCAAGCTCGCTGCCTTCCTCATCTCAGTTGGTTTCACCCAATCTAAACATGATTACACCATGTTCATAAAAAGGGCTCCTGAATACTTTCTTGTGCTCCTAGTATATGTGGATGATATTTTTCTTACTGGTGATTCTCTCATGGCTACACAGACACTTAAAAGACATTCTTCATAACACTTTTCAGATTAAAGACTTAGGTACTTTGAGATACTTTCTTTGCTAAGAGATTGTCAGGTCTCAGGGGGGCTTGATGGTATACCAAACAAAGTATACACTTGAATTATTGGAGGAAATGGATACCTGGCATCTAAGCCTGCCAAAACTCCCATGGAACAGAACCTTAAGCTTGCACACAATGACTCAAACTTGATTACATATATAACTGCATATAGAAAACTCATTGGGAGGTTGTTATATCTAACTATCACAAGACCTGACATCACGTACACAGTGCAGCAACTCTCTCAGTTCCTGGACAAGCCAACGGAGCTACACATAGCAGCTGAACACAGACTCTTAAGATATCTGAAGAACAATCCGGGTAGAGGCCTGCTATATCCCAGTACTAGAAGTTTAAAGTTGAAAGCATTCTCAGACGCTGATTGGGGAGGATATACATAAAGTAGAAGGTCTATAAAAGGATATTGCGTTTCTTTGGAGGAGCTTTGGTGTCCTGGAAATCTAAGAAACAGACAACTGTTTCTAAATCACCTTCAGAAGTAGAGTATGGAGCTCTTGCCTCAACAACATGTGAGGTTCAATGGATTCTCTATTTGCTAAGAGATTTGGGAGTTTCACATAGGGAGCCAGTTGAGATCTTTTGTGATAATAGAAGTGCAATCTATATAGTTGAAAATCCCGTGTTTCAAGAGAGGACAAAGCATATTGAAATAGATTGCCATATTGTGAGAGATAAGTATCAGGAATGTCAATATACAAATGCCTATAAGAACAGAACTGCAGCTGGCAGATTTGCTTACAAAAGCGTAGATTCGAAGAGATTAAGCAATCTGACTGATTCTTTAGGGATGCGCAACATCTACTCTCAGTCAGGATTGAGGGGGGTGTTGAGGAAGTTGGTGCACCAACATAGCAGCTTGAAGTAAATGGGGCAGCAAGAACGAAAAGTGTTATTCAGCTGAAGAAAGATCAAGAAGAAGTTAATTCACCAAAGCAAGCGTGTGAATGGAGATTGTAGTAGTGGAGGCTGCAGATTGTAAGGCCTAGCGCGTGGATCAAACTGGAAATTGAGGAAGAAGTTCATCAGAGAAAGGAGGAAGAAGATGACGCGCGGGAAAGGTTTAAAAGGAGTGAAAAGACAAGAATGTCCATGGTAGTTGTAAACAGTTACTTGAATAAGTAGGGACGAAATCGTAATTTTGCAGTCTGAAACAGAATTTCAGCTGCTGCAACACGCTATATGTACTGAACTCTCTTTAACCACAAATGCAATGAGAATTTGATGGTTTCTTCTTGCTGTGTAGCTTCTGGTGCAATTCTCTCCACTTGTATCTCAATATTATGATTCATTTCAATTCATTGATTGATTGATCAACTTTAACAGTTATGCTTCACAATATTTTCAATATTTTGAATTTAATTTTGTTTCACCGATTTCTAAAATGGTATTTCATCTTTCATACTTGAAATTTCCAACACATACAGCTATTAAAAAAGTACTTGATTGAACAAGTATTCCTTTTGTTTTGCTTCTGTTTTCTTTTTTTCATTGACGATAACCAGAAATGAGATTACTACCAGTAATCAAATTTAATGGACAGCACCATGACCTATACAAATTCAATAGAAAGTCATACACTTGAAAGCACACAATCCAGGTCATCGATCAGTCATAAGATTCAAATTGACGTCTTTTTTGGTTAAAAAGTGTAGGGTTCTTTGGTTTCCGTGAGTGGCTGCTGAGATCAGTGCTCTTTCCGAGAAATTGGTTAGCCACCTCTCATTGGGTTCTAAGATTCTTCTTTTTCTTAGGTCACTTGTGGCACGCTGGAAGGACTCGTGGAGGCGCAGCAAGATTTGAAAAAGGAATTGATCGTGATTTTAAATTTGCTTTTTCTATGACTCTTCTTAATTGAGATAAGACAGGAGATCCAATCTACACTCTTATTCCTAGCGAAATATCAAACGCTCAAAATATCTGGATTTGTGAATTCGTTTTCATTTAATAAAAGCAACTGACAATTGCCAATATATATATAGAGTATTTACCTAAATATGGCTAGTCTTATATGGACCACACGTTTTGAAAAGTTAATATATTATTTGAAAATTGAATTTTTTTGGAAATATTATAGGCTGTGGCGTACAGAGCATGGGCAGGCCCTACCTAGATTATCTACCATATGTATACAATATTGTGTTTTGGTGCATTTTACCACACGTTTTGAAAAGTTAGCATGGCTCTAATTATTCGTCCATTGGCATAGGACTGCGTCAGGGCTGACATTTGCGACATTTATTTTATATTCTGAAGTTTGAATTCCTTTTACAATTGATTCTTTGACAAGAAAGCCTCTTTCCACATGCAAGACAAATGCTTTGAGAAAAAGTCTATCCCTCAACAACTAAGGGCCTAAGCACCTAACCAGTCAATACAAATGATATAAATTGATGAAAATGTCTTACAAAGTTTTCGTAAAAGATGTAAATAAAAAAACGTGTTTTAGTAAACAGTTTTAAAGAGAGTTTCTAATTTACAAATAATCTAAATCGAAATAATTGGTAGGATTTGCACCACCACTCCTACCTTGTTCACTATTATGGTACCATGATATTCTACTTTACTAAATTATGCCACCTCACGCAGACAATGGTTCTGGCGATGACTACATTGCTCATTAATGAACAAGATAACTTAGTTAAGAAAATAATGTTAATCAGATAAATTGTTTTTCTGATACATAATACATGAATATGTAATGCCATATGCGGTGGTGAATAAAATTTGTCATAAAAGAATAAACTTCTCTAAATGCGATTTTTGCACTTTATAATATTTTATATTGTCATATCGGTTATTCAAGTTGTTTTTGCCATATTTACGATTTGAATTGCTTTAATCATGTGATTGATTATTTCCATCATCATGATTGATTTTTTCTATCACTCCCCCTTATTTTGAGTAGTGCGAACACCAATACTAAATATGCTCGATTAAATATTCTTCTGTTGACCGCTTTTATAAGAATATCTGACAGCTGATCCTTAAACCACACAAACAGAACATCAACTACATCTTCTTCGATCTTCTTTTTTTGAAATGTCGATATACTTTCACGTAGTTAGTCATGTCATGTTGTACCAGATTTTCTATGATAGGAATCCCTATTTTGTTGTCACGCATCAATTGGGTTAGATTTTTGATCGGAAAACCAACCTCTCCCATCAACTTCTTTAGCGATAAAATCTCATGAATCCCTTCGCAATGCCTCTAAATTCTGCTTCGTCAAGTGTACAATGGTAGCACCTTCTGCTTCTTATTCCTCTATGTAATTAGGTTTCCTCCCACCAAGGCAAAACACCCTAAAGTAGGCTGTCTATCGTTTGGATTATGTGCTCAGTCAGCATCAGTAAACAACTCAATATCTTGGTGTCCATTCCTTCATAATATAATGCCCCTACATGGCGTGTCTTTAAATACCTTACGGTTCTCATGGTGCCTCCATGTGTTCTTGCTGATGTTGATGCATCAACTGATTCACGATTTTAACCGCACAAACAATATCAAACATTGTGTGAGACAAATAAATCAACTTTGTCACTTAGCTCTGGTACCATTCTCTATCAGCCAACGTATTTTCTTCAACTATCTGAAGCTGATGATTCGCTACTGTCGAAGTTTTAGTGGGCTTGCAGTCCACCATTCCAACCTCAATCAATAAGTACATTATCTACTTTCCCTGAGATATATGGATTTCTCTTTTCAACGAAGGATTTCAATCCCTAGGAAATATTTTAGGCCGCCTAGATATTGTAGAGATAAGGGGGTTTGAGTGATTTCAAAATAAGTAAATTGAATGCATATATATATATATATATAAACGTATACAAGCATATAAACGTGTACATGAATGCATGATATCTTGCCATTACTTGCCTTATTTAGCTTATATATTATGTTGCCATACTAACGAGCCATGAAGCATTAAAGCTTACATCATATGGAAAACATTTGTTGTGTTTATACTATTTTCAGGTGCCACCATTAATGAACTAAACTAGTTTATTAAGTGAAGTACTTAGTTTAATAAACTAAGTAGTTCATTAAAGGAAGCTACATTTGGAAAAGGCACAAAGGCAACAGGGCTAAGGAAGGAAAGTCTTCTCCTTCTCCTTTTCATTAAATATACACGCCACACATGTATATAAATATATGTTTTCAGATTTTTTTAAATAAAGGCACATACACATGTATTCCAACGTACTACCGACACGTTATTTTACGTACGTACGTTAACGTCACCCCACTATACTTAACTCATATTTATGAGTATATTTAGGTCTTATATCATGTGATAAAAGATATGGTGATGACAAATTAAATACGACACGATAAAAGGTTCAAAACCGAAATTTGTCGTATCGGGCGAATACCGAAACTTCGCCAACGTGTCACATACTTACCATAAATAAATGGCCAGCCCCTATACTTCAAAAATCATCATAAATTTCGTTCCATACATGATATTTTCAGCCAAAAATACTTTCCATGTTGGCACACACAAATTACTCCACATTAAGGCCAAAATGTGAAGATTCCAAGTTTAATTTTGTCACATGCTAATGGTACCACTTTAAAACCAGCCAAGTGCTGAGATTTAAAGTATATATTATATATATTATGTATAACATAATATATATAACATGTGCAAAAGTTGGAATTTAAATTAGAGAAAAATTGGGTAATCGATAAATATCGAAAATTCGGTTTTCTACGCACACAACACATGGAACGTTTTTGGTACAGCATGTGACACGTATCTAGACACTTTTTACATATGATATACATCTTAAAGTGTTCTAGAAAATTAAATTAAGGGCTGATTGGAATATAACATGTGTGTATTAATAAATGTGCATTATTTTACAAAGTTAGCAAAAATAAATTTCAGCACATTCACATCCTCATTCCAACGTCTACACCAGCTGTTTTGGAGCATATTTGGAGCCTTGTTGGCATATTGATTGGTCAAGGATCAATCATACAATGTTGGTGAATTGAAGAGAAAAGCTACAAATGGTAAGAATTCAACATATATCTCTCTTATGTCACATGCTGAAAATTTCAGCATACTACACACAAGCTGGCCGATTTTTGCTATTCAATGTGACATATTTTGTCATCTTTTATTAGGTGATTGATTAGAAGAAGAAATGGAAAGGTTTTAAATATAATTTAAATAAATAAATGGTGATATTTTATATATCACACATGCTGAAAATTTTTCAGCATGTGTACCAACCTTGTGGCCGAATTTGAAGAGCAAAATCTGTCCATGTTCATTTCTTGTTTGGTAGCAATACTTACCATAAATTGTTGATTCATTTTTATGATGAAAAATCAAAGAATATTTGGTATTATTTTGAAAGAAAAGGAAGGATGCACATGCTGAAAATTCAGCATGGCAAGAGTGCTTAATGGCTGATTTTTTCACTTGGTTAGGAAGGATTTTTCATCTTGCAATTTATGTGATGTATCTCTTGATTTATGGAAGGTATTATGTGATGATTTTTGGCACATGGTTAAGTGTATATCTCAGATTTTTTCCATGTCATCATGATGACAACGTTGAACCAATAAGGAGGTGCCAAGTAACCGAAGACTAAATGATCATCCAATAAGAAGATGCCAAGTAACCAAGGCCTTGTCACAATGATGTCTTACACTCTCTCAAGGACTTAAAAAATAATTTTCAAGAGGGGGAGACTTACCAAAGGGGACGGCTACAAGGTTAAAAAGAAAGAGATGAGAGCAAACAAAACAACAACAAGCATTGCAATTCCAAGAGATCAAAAAACCTAGCTCTTCTTCTCCTACATCTTCTTTCTTTCTCTCTTCTTGTGAAAGCCTATTGTTTTCATATCTTTCAATCTTGAATAGGCTTGAGATAAACCACCATTCATATATCTTTGTAAAAGATTGATCTAGGTGTGATCAATCTTCACTCTAGCAAGGTGGTGGTGTTCGTGCGAATTGTACTTACAATACAAGGTTTGTAAAGGGTTGGAGTTAGGTGTAACTTTATCAACCCTGCGGTAAGGTGTACTGCGTGTGTGTGATTAGTGTGAACCAAGAAAGGTGTTCCTTGAAGACTGGAGTAGGTTGTTTATAACCGAACCAGTATAAAATTCTTGGTGCCATTTACTTTCTGCATTTACTTTTCAGTTACTGCACTGTTTACCCTTCTTGTTCGCATCTATAAAAATAGTAAACGATTTTCAAAAATTACGAAAATTTCCAAAAATATACCCACACGTTCTAGGGTTAATTTGGCACAAGTTTCAACCCTTTTGGATAAGTATAAGTCAATCAAACATCAAAAGTTCTGACACTAGTGCAGTCTGATTTTCAGACTTGCAAAGGTTGAGACTTTGGTTGTAGTTGACCTATTTCCCAAAAGCATTTTCCAAAACTGTTTCAACACATTTAAATATAGTATAAAAGGAGTTAGTGGTTAATTTTTCAGAGCATTTAGACGTTCACACAAATAGGAATCAATTTTTCAAAACCATCTACCGTTTCTGGCAGATTTGCACAATCTGATTACCAACGGTGTTTGAAGGGGTTAAAGGTTGAATTTTAATTTGAAAGTTTTAGGAGACCCTCATAACATCTGAGGCTAAGTTCTCTCAAAATTTCATAATTTTTGGAGACCTCTAACCTGGTTTTAAAAACGTTTTAAAACTGGTTCTGAAAACAGAATCTGTTTTCAGAACTTCAATTGTTCAAGTTTAAAGAAATTTTAAAAACCACACTTTCCGCACCATCTATTCAACCCCCCCCTTCTAGTGGTGCCTTGCAGATCCTACAAGTGGTATCAGAGCGCAGGAACACTCACTTCAAGGAATCCAACGATTCAGTGAGATGGCAACCACAAATCTCAAAACCGAGCAAGAAGGTATGTCGAGCCAAAGGCTTCCACTTTTTGACGATGAGTCGTTTATTCAGTGGAAACTTAGGATGAAGCTTTTTCTTATGGCTATAGATATAGATCTTTGGTCAATCATTGAAGATGGTCCTTATGTCCCATCTAAGGTATCCACCGTAGACGGAGTCACTTTAGAAGTTGTTAAAACTAGACAAGAATATACGAGTGATGATAAAAAGAAACTTAGTATGAATGCTAAGGCCATGCAATTGCTTCTAAATGGATTAGTAAGAGTGAGTCTAGTTATGTGTCAAACTGTTCGAGTGCACAAGAAATGTGGAGGATTCTAGAAATGAAACACGAAGGCACGAGTCAAGTAAAAGAGTCAAAAATTAACATGCTCATGTCCACACTTGAGTCTTTTAAATTATTGCCCAATGAGTCTATTGTAGATATGGATCTTCGTTTGACTAACATCTACAACTCTCTTGAGTCTCTTGGTAAGGGCTTTTACTACGCAGGAAAATGTACAGAAAGTCCTACGAAGCCTTCCTTCTGAATGGGACCCAAAAGTGACCGCAATAGAAGAGAGCAAGGAAACTAAATCAATAAAGATGGAAGAACTAATCGGATCACTTAAAGTTTATGAAAATAAACTCATCATACGGAAATCGGAATCATCTAAACAAGGTAAAGCTATTGCTTTTAAATCAAATGAATACGTCTCCCCTCCCTCCTATCACGTAGATGATAGTGATTCCGAATCGGAAAATGATGACCTAATTCTATTGGCTAAAGGACTAAGAAAATTTATGAGAATGTCATTTAGAAACAAAAACAAGGGCACTACAACTAAGAGAAATAAAAACAAGTCAAATGATAAAGACGTTAAATGTTATGAATGTGGCAAACTCGGACACTTATCATATGACTGCCCCAATAAAGAAAAGCAAAATACTAAATACCCTGACAAGGAGCGGACCAAAAATAGACTCGTCTCAGAACCCAAACAAAGGAAGCGTGCTCTACAGGCCGCCACCTGGAGTGATTCATCAGATTCTGAAACTGAGACTGAAGAGGAGACCGCACATAAGTATGCTTTGCATCCAAAGCATCTAATGAGGTATCATCTGATTCTGACTCTGACTCTGAACCTTCTTATGATGATCTTTTTAGTCAGTATCTAGAATTGCATAAATTCACCAAGACTCTCGCTAAGGAAAAGAAACGATTAATTGAAGACAAGAAACTGTTAGAATCTTCTAACGAGAATCTTGTCGCTCAATTAAGCGATTCAAAGAAAGAGTCATCTTGTGTCATTACTGCATTAAAGACAGAGATTTCATCATTAACCACTCAAAATAATGAAATGAAATCCGAGATTTCAAATTTGAAATCAAGGAATACCGATTTAGAGAAAATGATGAAACAGTTTGATATAGGGTCCAACATGCTGCATCGCATCATATTATCACAAAAGCATGACAACGACAAAACTGGACTGGGATACTGTTGATACTAACGAAGTATCAATCAAACCAACCAAGTTTGTTGTGTCTAAGAAAGTAGACACCCCTAAGTCGCAAGTGGCGTCTAAGATGACACAGAAAGCGTCCCCTTCCTCACGCCCCACTTCTTCATATCATGTGAAATATAACTTTGTACCTTATAGATACGAAAAGAAGAGAACAATGCATACATGAAATGCATATCATCCACGCACTACACACACACACACACAAGGACATATCAAAAACGTCCTTCATTTAGTGAGTATAGAGGAGTCCTTGGGCAAAGGCCCAAAGTGCATGCACCACATGTCTACTATATCGCACCTTCATCTACATTCTTGCCATTTGATAGACCGAGAAGGATCACCCAAGTATGGGTACCGAAAGGTACTTTTACCAAGAGGTGATTAACTAACTCGAAAGGACCCAAAGTTAAAAGGGTACCTAAATCACCTTTGCACATTGCAGGGAGCCCACACATCGAAAGATACATCTATAAAGTGGTTCCTTGATAGTGGATGCTCGAGACACATGACGGGTGACCCGAGCCTATTCACCAAACTAAAGAAGGTCACAAAAGGCGGATCCGTGACCTTCGGAGACAACAACGAAGGCAAGATCATCGGAAAAGGTACGATTGGTAATCCGAACACACTCCAAATCTCCAACGTATTTTTAGTAAGCAACTTATCCTACAATCTTCTTAGTATTTCTCAATTTGTTGACAATGGATTCAATGTGTGTTTTACTCACCCTTATTGCAACATAATAAATAAAAATGGATAAACCAGTTTTAAAAGGAAAACGAGAAGGCAATATTTTTACGCTATCTATGGATGATGTAGTAGACGCTAAAGTTAAGTGTTTTATGTCAAATGAACCCAATGTGAATTTATGGCATAGACGTTTAGGACACATTGGCATTTCCACACTAGAAAAGCTTCAACAAAAGAACCTAGTACGGGGATTGCCTAAGCTTGATTTAGACAACTTTCAGTTGTGTGAATCTTGCATAAAAGGCAAACAAACACGTGAGTCGCTCAAGCCTAAAAACGAAATAAGCACGACTAGAATATTAGAACTATTGCATATCGATTTGTTTGGTCCTAGTCGTACTACAAGCCTTGGTGGGCGTCACTATGCATGCGTAATTGTTGATGACTTTTCTCGTTATACTTGGACTTTATTTCTTGCACATAAGGATGATAGCGCCGTTGAGATTGCTAAATTAATTAAACAACTTGAAAATCAATACGGTGTAAATGTGAAAAGGATAAGAAGCGATAGAGGCGGTGAGTTTAAAAACAAAGAGATGATTTCGTTTTGTGAAGAAAAAGGAATTAAACATGAGTTTTCGCCACCTAGAACTCCACAACTAAATGGAATAGTAGAAAGAAAGAATCGTACATTACAAGAAATCGCTTGAACTATGCTTTGTGAAAATAAATTGCCTAGATTTCTGTGGGCGGAAGCCGTAAATTGTGCATGCTATATTGTAAATCGCCTATCTATAAGAAAGAAAATAAACAAGACGCCTTATGAGATTTTGAATGATCGCATGCCTAAGATTGACTATTTTCGTGTGTTTGGATGCAAATGTTTTGTCTTGAATACAAAAGATAATCTAGATAAATTTGAATCCAAATCAATTGAGTGCATTTTTGTTGGATATTCTATAAATTCAAAGGCATATAGATGTTATGATCCTCTCACTAGACAAATTATAGAATCTATTCATGTTAAATTCAATGAATTTGGTGAGATTGATAAAGATAAGGAATATGACGATGATTTTGAATTGAAACCCGTTTTGAATGAAGATGATGATTCTTTTGATATGCATGATATGAATGACACACTAGAAATGCATGATCCACATAGAAATGCATGATAACTTAGAAAATGATCAATCAAGATGGCATAGAGATCACCCACATGATCTCATCATAGGCGACCTCACTCACGGTGTGCGGCCACGTAGAAGAATCACTTCGGATGAAATAAATGAATTTCATGCTATAATTTCTGAAATTGAGCCCAAAAATGTGCATGATGCTTTGAGTGATTGTTCTTGGATTGATGCCATGCATGACAAACTTAATCAATTCGTTAGAAACTATGTATGGGATTTAGTGCCATGACCACAAGATAAAACTATAATAGGCACAAAGTGGGTGTTTAGGAATAAAATGAATGAAGAAGGAAAGGTCGTTAGGAATAAAACGAGACTTGTAGCACAAGGCTATAATCAAGAGGAAGGAATTGACTACGATGAAACATTTGCACCCGTAGCACGACTAGAAGCTATACGACTATTACTTGCTATTGCTTGCATGAAAGACTTTAAATTATATCAAATGGATGTGAAAAGTGCATTTCTAAACGGATTTATACAAGAAGAAGTATACGTGAAGCAACCACCCGGTTTTGAAGATTTGAAACATCCCGATCACGTGTACAAACTAAAGAAGGCACTATATGGGCTAAAGCAAGCACCAAGAGCATGGTATGATCGTTTTGATACTTTCCTTTTAGAAAATAATTTTAAACGTGGTACTATAGATAGTACACTATTTTTGAAACAAGAAAAATCAGATTTACTCATTATTCAAATTTACGTAGATGATATTATTTTCGGCTCTACCTCACATAGACTTGTTAAAGATTTTGAAAATTGCATGAAATCTGAATTTGAAATGTCTATGGTTGGTGAACTTAATTATTTTCTTGGCTTGCAGATTAAACAAACGAATAAAGGAATTCATATAAGCCAAGCAAAATATGTTAATGACATGATCAAAAAGTTTAATTTTGAAAATTTGAAACCATCCCCCACCCCTATGAGTGTCACTACTAAATTAGTACAAAGACAAACATGGTAAAGACGTTGATAATGGATTACATCGATCTATGATAGGTTCTTTGCTATATTTAACTGCTAGTAGGCCTGACATCATGTTTAGTGTTTGCATGTGTGCACATTTTCAAAGTCAACCTAAGGTGTCATACTTCAATGCGGTAAAAAGAATATTCCGTTATATTAAGCACACGCCCACCTTAGGAATTTGGTACGATAAGGATTCTACATTTGACTTACATGCTTACACTGATGTAGATTATGGTGGCTGCAAAATAGATAGAAAAAGCACGAGCGGAACTTGCCAATTTATAGGAAATTCCCTTATTTCATGGTTTTCCAAAAAGCAAGCAAGTGTTGCTTTGTCCACTACTGAGGCTGAGTACATGGCTCTTAGCCTTTGTTGCACACAGTTGTTGTGGATAAAACAACAACTTTCGAACTTTGGAATTAACGTAAATAAAATTCCTATATATTGTGATAGTATGAGTGCCATAAATTTGTCTAAGAATCCCGTGTTACATTCTAAGGCTAAGCATATAGAAGTACGCTATCACTTTCTTCGTGATCACATTAACAATGGTAATATTGTCATAGATCACGTACGCACAGAAGCACAGGTAGCGGACATTTTTACAAAAGCCTTAAATCAAGCCACATATGAATCTCTTCGTTCTAAATTAGGCATGATTCCCGTTGATATGATTGACGTGATTTGATTTACTTTCCTTTTTGACAGGAATCTTTTGATTTACTTTCCAAAATAAAGGGGGAGAGAATAGCATGATTTAAGGGGGAGAGAGACACT
>AP025048.1:14241379-14390434 GCA_036186865.1 Eustoma russellianum | reverse complement strand
AACCGGATTTGAAATTCAAATTTCAAATTTGTGCATAATTCAATGGGGAGAGATAGCATTTAAATCATGTAGACAAGTTATTTTGAAAATCATCAAAAGGGGGAGATTGTAGAGATAATGGGGTTTGAGTGATTTCAAAATAAGTAAATTGAATGCATATATATATATATATATAAACGTATACAAGCATATAAACGTGTACATGAATGCATGATATCTTGCCATTACTTGCCTTATTTAGCTTATATATTATGTTGCCGTACTAACGAGCCATGAAGCATTAAAGCATACATCATATGTCAAACATTTGTTGTGTTTATACTATTTTCAGGTGCCACCATTAATGAACTAAACTAGTTCATTAAGTGAAGTACTTAGTTTAATAAACTAAGTAGTTCATTAAAGGAAGCTACATTTGGAAAAGGCACAAAGGCAACAAGGCTAAGGAAGGAAAGTCTTCTCCTTCTCCTTTTCATTAAATACACACGCCACACATGTATATAAATATATATTTTCAGATTTTTTTAAATAAAGGCACATACACATGTATTCCAACGTACTACCGACACGTTATTTTACGTACGTACGTTAACGTCACACCACTATACTTAACTCATATTTATGAGTATATTCAGGTCTTATATCATGTGATATAAGATATGGTGATGACAAATTAAATACGACACGATAAAAGGTTCAAAACCGAAATTTATCGTATCGGGCGAATACCGAAACTTCGCCAACGTGTCACGTACTTGCCATAAATAAATGGCCAGCCCCTATACTTCAAAAATCATCATAAATTTCGTCCCATACATGATACTTTCAGCCAAAAATACTTTCCATGTTGGCACACACAAATTACTCCACATTAAGGCCAAAATGTGAAGATTCCAAGTTTAATTTTGTCACATGCTAATGGTACCACTTTAAACCAGCCAAGTGCTAAGATTTAAAGTATATATTATATATATTATGTATAACATAATATATATAACATGTGCAAAAGTTGGAATTTAAATTAGAGAAAAATCGGGTAATCGATAAATATCAAAAATTCGGTTTTCTACGCACACAACACATGGAACGTTTTTGGTACAACATGTGACACGTATCTAGACACTTTTTACATATGATATACATCTTAAAGTGTTCTAGAAAATTAAATTAAGGGCTGATTGGAATATAACATGTGTGTATTAATAAATGTGCATTATTTTACAAAGTTAGCAAAAATAAATTTCAGCACATTCACATCCTCATTCCAACGTCTACACCAGCTGTTTTGGAGCATATTTGGAGCCTTGTTGGCATATTGATTGGTCAAGGATCAATCATACAATGTTGGTGAATTGAAGAGAAAAGCTACAAATGGTAAGAATTCAACATATATCTCTCTTATGTCACATGCTGAAAATTTCAGCATACTACACACAAGCTGGCCGATTTTTGCTATTCAATGTGATATATTTTGTCATCTTTTATTAGGTAATTGATTAGAAGAAGAAATGGAAAGGTTTTGAATATAATTTAAATAAATAAATGGTGATATTTTATATATCACACATGCTGAAAATTTTTCAGCATCTGTACAACCTTGTGGCCGAATTTGAAGAGCAAAATCTGTCCATGTTCATTTCTTGTTTGGTAGCAATACTTACCATAAATTGTTGATTCATTTTTATGATGAAAAATCAAAGAATATTTGGTATTATTTTGAAAGAAAAGGAAGGATGCACATGCTGAAAATTCAGCATGGCAAGAGTGCTTAATGGCCGATTTTTTCACTTGGTTAGGAAGGATTTTTCATCTTGCAATTTATGTGATGTATCTCTTGATTTATGGAAGGTATTATGTGATGATTTTTGGCACATGGTTAAGTGTATATCTCAGATTTTTTCTATGTCATCATGATGACAACGTTGAACCAATAAGGAGGTGCCAAGTAACCGAAGACTAAATGATCATCCAATAAGAAGATGCCAAGTAAGCAAGGCCTTGTCACAATGATGTCTTACACTCTCTCAAGGACTTAAAAGATAATTTTCAAGAGGGGGAGACTTACCAAAGGGGACGGCTGCAAGGTTAAAAAGAAAGAGATGAGAGCAAACAAAACAACAACAAGCATTGCAATTCCAAGAGATCAAAAAGTCTAGCTCTTCTCCTACATCTTCTTTCTTTCTCTCTTCTTGTAAAAGCCTATTGTTTTCATATCTTTCAATCTTGAATAGGCTTGAGATAAACCACCATTCATATATCTTTGTAAAAGATTGATCAAGGTGTGATCAATCTTCACTCTAGCAAGGTGGTGATGTTCGTGCGAATTGTACTTACAATACAAGGTTTGTAAAGGGTTGGAGTTAGATGTAACTCTATCAACCCTGCGGTAAGGTGTACTGCGTGTGTGTGATTAGTGTGAACCAAGGAAGGTGTTCCTTGAAGACTGGAGTAGGTTGTTTATAACCGAACCAGTATAAAATTCTTGGTGCCATTTACTTTCTGCATTTACTTTTCAGTTACTGCACTGTTTACCCTTCTTGTTTGCATCAATAAAATTAGTAAATGATTTTCAAAAATTACGAAAATTTCCAGAAATATACCCACACATTCTAGGGTTAATTTTTCACAAGTTTCAACCCTTTCGGATAAGTATAAGTCAATCAAACATCAAAAGTTATGAGACTAGTGCAGTCTGATTTTCAGACTTGCAAAGGTTGAGACTTTGGTTGTAGTTGACCTACTTCCCAAAAGAATTTTCCAAAACTGTTTCAAACCATTTAAATATAGTATAAAAGGAGTTAGTGGTTAAATTTTCAGAGCATTGGAACGTTCACACAAATAGGAATTAATTTTTCAAAACCATCTACCGTTTCTGGCAGATTTGCACAATCTGATTACCAACGGTTTTTGAAGGGGTTAAAGGTTGAATTTTAATTTGAAATTTTTAGGGGACTCTCATAACATCTTAGGCTAAGTTCTCTCAAAATTTCATAATTTTTGGAGACCTCTAACCTGGTTTTAAAAACGTTTTAAAACTGGTCCTGAAAACAGAATCGGTTTTCAGAACTTGAATTGTTCAAGTTTAAAGAAATTTTAAAAACCACAGTTTCCGCACCATCTATTCAACCCCCCCCTCTAGTGGTGCCTTGCAGATCCTACAGATATTTCATCTCAAATGCAATGAATAGACTCTTCTGGAGTTGGGCGATATCCTTCCCATCGTCTCATGTTATAATCATGTCGTCCACATGTATTATTAGACAGGTCACTATCTCCTCATTTCTCTTAAAGAAAAACGTATAGTCTGTGTTTCCTTGTTTATACCCATGCCTTTTCATGGCTTGTGAATCTTCCGAACCAATTGCATGGAGGCTGCTTGAGTCTATAAAGTACTTTTCTGAGTCGATACAATTCATTCTGTCAAAATGCTGTGGAAAAACCAGGCGATGCTACCATATACACTTTTTTTGAAGTCTATGTATTGAAATACATTTTTAACATCAAACTGATGAAAATGTCTGTCTTTATTTGCCGTTATCAGGAAAAGTACCCTGATGGAATCCATCTTTGCAACATGAGAGAAAGTGTTTGATTAATCAATACTATATGCCTGAGTATAACTCTTGGTGACCAACTGTGCTTTTTATCGCTCAACAGTGCCATCTGTCTTGTATTTAACATTGAAAATCCATTAACAACTAACTGGTCTTTTCCCTCTTGGCAATATACACTTCTCACGTTTTCTATTTTTTCTAGAGCTTTTGTTTCTGTATTCATCGCATGTCTCCACTTTGTTTGCACATTGGATTCCTAGGTTGTCCAGGGAATATAATCTAACAAAAGAGATGCCAAGAACTCTCGTGACACATCTGCAACTCTCCCATTGTCTATGTTTACAGGATATCTAGAGGTCCATGACACATGTGCTGGTGAATATCGTACAAGAGGAAGCCCTCAATTCCTCTTTGGTGATAAAACAGAAACTTGTGCCTGTTGTTGCATTTGTTGCTTGCTAGAAGCATTATCAATATCCATATCATGTAAAATAGGAAGTTCTACGTCAGGATGTAGTTCACTCACCCGTCAGGTCTTCTTTCGTTGAAAGAGGCTTGATCAGTGTCGTCATTTACTCGTTTTGTTGGGATAGTCTCTAGAACCCGAGTCTATGTAACCAATTTAGTGGCTCATCTGTATGCTTCTCTAGAACCCTAGGTTGGTCGCCAAGAAATATTCAGACTCAAGAAAGATCCAATCTATCATGACATGGCCCCGTAGATTGACCGAATTATAACACCGATATCTTTTTTGATTAGTAGCGTATACAAAAAAAACACACTTCTCAACACATGGATCGAGCAAATATTGTGTAGTTTTTGGAATATGTATAAACACAGAGCAGACGAGAATTATGGATAGAAGAGTATGGACAGGTGGGATGGTGGTTTTATAGCTAGGGTTTGTACTAGTATTTTATCATGAAGAATTTTGGTGGGTAGACAATATAAGAGGTAATCAACTGTGGCTATGGCTCGGGCTAGAATGTTACATCCGTGTCTTAGGGGAAAAGAAAAACATAAGAAAAATAAAATTATATGTAATAGTTATCTTAAGGTTACAGGATTGGCACATGAGATATATTTGGATTGAAATAGAAAATTAAAGGTTAACCTATATTATGTTGTAGGATCTGCAAGGCACCACTAGAAGGGGGGTTGAATAGGTGGTGCGGAAAGTGTGGTTTTTAAAATTTCTTTGAACCTAAACAATTTAACTTCTGAAAACAGATTCTGTTTTCAGGACTAGTTTTAAAACGTTTTTAAAACTAGGTTAGAGGTCTCCCAAAATTATGAAATTTTGAGAGAAGTTAGCCTCAGATGTTATGAGGCTCCCCTAAAAATGTCAAATTAAAATTCAACCTTTAACCCCTTCAAAAACCGTTGGTACTCAGATTGCTTGAATCTCCCAGAAACGGTAGATGGTTTTGAAAAATTTATTCCTAATTGTATGAACGTCCAAATGCTCTGAAAATTTGACCACTAACTCCTTATACACTATATTTAAATGGGTTGAAACATTTTTGCAAAATTCTTTTGGGAAGTAGGTCAACTACAACCAAAGTCTCAACCTTTGCAAGTCTGAAAATCAGACTGCACTAGTCTCAGAACTTTTGATGTTTGATTGACTTATACTTATCCAAAAGGGTTGAAACTTGTGCCAAATTAACCCTAGAACGTGTCAGTATATTTCTGGAAATTTTCGTGATTTTTGAAATTCGTTAACTATTTTTACGAATGTAAACAAGAAGGATAATCAGTGTAGTAACTGAAAAGTAAATGCAGAAAGTAAATGGCACCAAGAATTTTATACTGGTTCGGTTATAAACAACCTACTCCAGTCTTCAAGGAACACCTTCCTTGGTTCACACTAATCACACACACGCAGTACACCTTGCCACAGGGTTGATAGAGTTACACCTAACTCCAACCCTTTACAAACCTTGTATAGCGAATACAATTTGCACGAACACCACCACCTCGCAAGAATGAAGATTGATCACACCTTTATCAATCTTTTACAAAGATATATAATGAGTGGTGGTGTATGTCAAGCCTATTCAAGATTGAAGAATATGAATACAATAGGCTTACAAGAAAAGAGAAAGAAAGAGGATGTAGAAGAAGAAGAGCTATGCTTTTTGATCACTTTGATTTGCAATGCTTGTGCTTGCTTTGTTTGCTCTCTTCTCTTTCCTTTTAACATGGTCCAGCCATCCCCCTTGGTGTGTCTCCCCCTCTTGAAAATTATCTTTTAAGTCCTTGAGAGAGTGTAAGACATCATTGTGACAATGTCTTGCTTACTTGGCATCTTCTTATTGGATGATCATTTAGTCTTCGCTTACTTGGCACCTTCTCATTGCATGAATGTTGTCATCATTGATGACTTCGAAAAAATCTGAGAATTTCACTTAAACATGTGCCAAAATCATCACAAAATAACTTCCATAAATCATAAGATATATCACATAAATTGCAAGACATCAAATCCTTCCTTGCTAGAGAAAAAAATCGGCCATAATGTCTTATTGCCATGCTGAAAATTCAGCATGTGACACCTGGGAATAAAGTTCAAATCATTACCATTTTTCTTTGATTTTTCTCATTAAAATGAATCACCAATTAATGGTAAATATTACTATCACATGAGAAATGAATATGGACATCTGTATGCTCTCAAATTCGGCCACCATGTCTTCACACATGCTGAAAAATTTTTCAGCATGTGTGATATGTAAAATATCACACTTTATTAATTTAAATAATATTCAAATCATTTCCATTTCATCTTAATGTCATAAAATCGGCCAGCACTATTTAGCATGCTGAAATTTTCAGCATGTGATATAAGAGAGATATATTTTGAATTCTTACCATTGGTAGCTTCTCTCTTCAATTCACCAACATTGTATGATTGATCCTTGACCAATCAATATGCCAACAAGGCTCCAAATAAGCTCCATCTCAGCTGTAGGTGGCGTTTCAATGAGGATGTGGATGTGCTGAAATTTATTTTTGCTAACTTTGTAAAGTAATGCACATTTAATAATACACACATGTAATATTCCAATCAGCCCTTAATTTATTTTCTAGAACACTTTAAGATGTATAACATATGCAAAAAGTGTCTAGATACGTGTCACATGATGTTACGACCTGAGACCCCGGGCTAGTGGAAATGATGAAAATAGAACGCAAATGCGATGTTGATGAAATTGCAGTGGAATTTTAAATTTTTATTTAGAATTAATAAAGACATCGACATTAAATATCGGGGTTAGAAACACTCGGTAAAAATAACCTTAAGGTAAGTTAACGGATATAACGAGACTGGATGAGACTAGACAATGACTGTATCGGACATACAAGGTATTTAAATAAATTAGTCGGTAGCAACATAAGTCGATAGAGATAAATCAAACCGAATAAAAATACCCGATACGATAACTATAATACACACTAGTATCATATTTTCTTTCACTTTATCCTACATGGCAATAAAAGACAAAACTTCCCCACTCTTCCCACATGGCCGCCCACCCCTATACAAGTGGGAGGAATCTTACTTTTCTTATATGGAAAACAACCACCACTCACTTTTACACACATTCACAATTATCATCCTGCCTTTTCTCCACTTATTCACATGCCAACAAAAGGTAAGTATGGGTTAGGAGTTAAGTATGGATGTAGTATGATGTTACGGATTAAGCAGAATGAGATGCTGTTATGCTATGTATGTTTTGAAATCTTCCTTATTTACCTGTTTTTACAGATATGATATGATAATTTACTTGTTAAAAAGGAAACGTGATTATTATATTCAAAATTTATGGTTATTATGATTTGTCACCTCGTCTTCCCATGTATGATCCACATGTCGTATCTGGTAAGACTACTTGCTGAGCGATTAAAAGTTGGTGGCTATCGCTTATACTTGCCTCATTTATAATTTTCCAGATAACAGGTATCAATATACAGGCTCGTTGAAGACATGCTAGATAGACCATTGATAACGAAGAGCATACTGAGAGACTATTTTGAAGGCATTAAGTTTCGGATTATGATGTATGATATATGATTTCAGTATTCTATATATGATGATTGTACAATTTATAATGTAGTACAGTGCATGTCGATGAAGATTTGTTTATGTTAAGTTGCTTCCGCTTATCGATTAATTATTCTTGTCGACATGTACATGTATAGTATCGACGCTTTGTACTCTATGGAGTAGAGTACGGCGGGTGCACTGAGCCGGAACCCTGTTTTCGGGCGGGGCGCTACAGTTGGTATCAGAGCAGTGGCTCTAGATCCACTGCGGACACATAAGTAAACAACGACATGAACTTAAGCAATGATCTTAGAATTTAAAAAATGATCGTAGACGTAAGAAACGATCTTAGATGAAAGCAACAGTCTTAGTATAAGAGAAATAGAACGGTATTAGACAGATACAAGAAAACTAGAAAGTATAAGTAGGTCGTTTAGGCTTTCCGACATTTGTACAGGTCAAGTCACTAGAATACCTCAATGTTATTTTCTAGTTAGTAACATAGTAGTTATAAACTATAATCTCCACAATTTCAGGTTTAGCTCTAATTGGGATAACATTTGGAGATAGTGATAGAATTTCTTAGGCTGATTAAGATATGATATGTAGTAGAACTATAAGCAGTGATTTATAAGAATTACGATGATTAGAGTTTGGAAAATATATGGCACAAATAGTACGCGTATGAATAAGACGATGAAATTAGAAATTTTCAGAGTAGGTCAAAGATGTTAGTCGTATTAGGGATGTAAATTCATAGTGATAAGAGTACGATTATATAAATAGATATGAGGATATAATGAGTTAGGCCACATTGGGAGCTAAATTATGAATTTAGAAAGTCGTCGGACTATCTGATTGGAATTAGTATGTGTAAGTTGAATCGGAATAGGCATGACTAGAATTAAGTTGATATGATTTAACCGGATTAGGGTTAGTGGCTGAAAAATCGGTAAGTATAAAAGTTACTGTAACGCGCAGAGATATGAAGTTGTAGAATACCTAAGCGGATTAACAGGAGGTATACAAAAATTGTGAATTTAGAAAAATTTTATCATAAGTTGGCAAATATTAAGTTGAATCAAAGGCGATTAAGAAATGACGCTAGAAATTAAGTATTTAAATCATTAAGGACAAAATCGATACAACCCCTAAGATTCGAGGACGAAACTTTTTATAAGGGGGGAAGAATGTTACGACCCGAGACCCCGGGCTAGTGGAAATGATGAAAATAGAACGCAAATGCGATGTTGATGAAATTGCAGTGGAATTTTAAATTTTTATTTAGAATTAATAAAGACATCGACATTAAATATCGGGGTTAGTAACACTCGGTAAAAATAACCTTAAGGTAAGTTAACAGATATAACGAGACTGGATGAGACTAGACAATGACTGTATCGGACATACAAGGTATTTAAATAAATTAGTCGGTAGCAACATAAGTCGATAGAGATAAATCAAACCAAATAAAAATACCCGATACGATAACTATAATACACACTAGTATCATATTTTCTTTCACTTTATCCTACATGGCAATAAAAGACAAACTTCCCCACTCTTCCCACATGGCCGCCCACCCTATACAAGTGGGAGGAATCTTACTTTTCTTATATGGAAAACAACCACCACTCACTTTTACACACTTTCACAATTATCATCCTGCTTTTTCTCCACTTATTCACATGCCAACAAACAAACAATATATTTTTATTCTATCTTCACTCCCCACGGTAGCAACCAATAAATGAGAAGAAGATATTTTAATTCCCATGCCCTACCACTTCACTTTCTTAAAAAAAGTATTCAACTCTCATCATTCTTATATCATCTCTCCACACAATTTACTTAATTAAGTTTCTTCCCTCTGTCTTTGTCTTGACCGAAACCCTCAAGAAAGGGAAGAAATTCTTTTCTTCATTCATACTCACAATACAAGCAAATCACTTCCTCTTTTCTCTTCAACACACAAGGACTTTCATCTTCTTCTTTACTTCATTTGGCCGAAAATCCCACCAAGGACAAAGGAAAAGATTTCTTCTTCCTTCTTCGCACCAACATCATTCAAATCAAGTTTCATAAACACTTCCTCAGCTAAGAAAGATTCAAGAAGGTTGTAGCATGTAGAATCAAAAGCAAGTAAGGTAAGAATTTTATGAAGTTTAAGTTTGATTCTTCAATATAATTAGTTTCATAAGTTGTACACTAACTCTCCTTTTTGGGCATCAAAAACCGTATACACCAAGGAGAAGGAGGAGAAGTGTGTTCTTCAAATCCAAGTGAAGGAATCACCATCTAAGAGTAAGAAAGTAAATCAAGGCAGGTATTCTTCCTAGATCCTACATGATTTACAAATGTTTAGTATGTATGTTTATATCAAAGATGGACCATCCATGTAGTATGTTCAAGATTTCTTTACAAGAATGTGAAAAATATATGTTTATGTATGTGTATATACATACACGGCCTTGGGTGGCATTTTTATGACAAAGATGTATTTGATATGTATTCTAATTACACGTGTGTTTAATGTATAAGAATATGTATATGTAAAATACAAACATATCCCATAAGCATATATATGTATATGTAGAATAGTAGAAATAATAAAATATAAATAAATATTCATATACACCACATGTACGGGCATAATTTATTTTAGAGTTAAACGGGGTATTCACATATTATATATATACATATACGTATATGGTATAAAAATATATAAGTTTCATTTATATACAAAAAAAAGCACGGCCATATGGCCTCTTTTTGTTTTCTTTATGGTTTGTTTTCTTTTTGTTCTCTTTTTGTTTTCTTTTTGTTTTCTTTATGGCCTCTTTTTGTTTTCTTTTTTGTATATACTTAATATATATATATGTATATGGTTTTGTTTTCTTTGTATATATATATGTATAAAAATAATTATCCATTCTTGTGCTGTTCTTTTCCTTTCTCTGTTCACGCTTATACTTGGCTCGTTGTCTCCATAATTGTGCACTGGTGGTTCTTTTCCATTTCGCTGAGATGCTCCCGTTCTGTTCATTTGGAGCATGCGTTCAAACAATTTTGGCTATTTCACGACCTTCCCGTCTGTCCTCGATTGAGTGCAGGCAGGCTCGGTATGCTTAGTAATCCTTTACACTATTGGATATTATCACACAATACTTGTTATCATTTTGACTGGGCTGGTTTTTTGATGTACATTTCGCCACCACACAATTGGGCATTCACTTGGAGCTGGAGCATTCCATTGATGGCTGTTTCGCATGGCGGTTTACCTACTGAAACACAGTTACGGAAGGATTTGACTACGCTTGTAATCACTGCCGGCCCACTAGTTGGTGCTGGCAGGCAGGTACTGGTTTTTTGCATTGCATGCCAACGACACTACCTCGGCATGGATCCTCACGCCGATTGTATGCGTGCCACATTTGATCGGAATCATTTCGGAGCCAACTTGCGCAATATTCACTGTGCTACAAAGGAGTTTAATCGCTTGGACAGCAATACAGTCACAATCTTTATATTCACTGTTTTATCATATTGATATCAATGATAATAGAATAAATATGTACGCTTTTTCCTTCGCCAAGGTTTTATCCACAAGGGTGGTTTTTCTTGGCAAGATTTTAATGTGGCATATCATATTCTGTTGGAGATATCTTTTACTAGTGTTCTGTTTCTTTCTTTCGAAGACTCAAACTTCTGTAATATGGTTTCCCTCCGCCATAAGTGAGGTTTATTTATAATAAAAGTTTTCTTTTAAAAAAATAATTATTGATTCTATGTCATAAGTGGATATATGTTATAAATTGTAAAAATATTTTGTGTATAAATGTAATAACAGAAAAGATACTAGGGTGGTGTATGTATATGTAAACCATGGCTATAATGAGATTTTGAAGAAAACTCATTATTTTATTTTGTTATGGTTATTATATGCAAAATGTATAAATACGTATATACTTGTAAAAGTATATAAATATAAGTATGTTGATGTATATATATATATATATATGTACATACATTATAAAAACCGACCATTAGGCCTTTTATAATTAAATGATTTGAATATATTGTATACATAAGTATATATGTATATACAAAATGTACAAATCGGCCTTAAGGCCATTTTAAGGTTAGAATATGATTTTATATGTTTTATGTATATATATGTGTAATATATATGTTAAAGAGAAAAAAATGAATAAGTTTTGGTGTATTATGTTTTATATATTATGTACATATGTATAATACATATATTTCGGTTTTTTATGTTCTATTGGTGATTAAGAGTAATTTTTGTATGTATTATGTACACATAAGTATACTATACATGTTAAATATGAATAATGGTATTTAGAATATTTTATATACATATATATGTAGAGTGTATAAATTGTTACAAGTATATATATAATTGTTAATGTATTCGTCCATTGGCCTTAGTAACAAAATGATTTCATTATATTTTTACACAAGTACATATGTATATATGATGAATATGTTAAGTTATGAAAGAAGGCTAAGTATGTAATTTATGTATTATATTATGAAAGGTATGAAACATAAATAGTCAATATTTATGTATGTATAAGTATAAGACTACTAACTCTTACAATGTATGTACAGGATATGTTACATGTTATGTATACTAACATAAGTAGGTTATGATAAGATGTAAGTTATGAAATCTTAGGTGAAATGTTAAGGTAATTAGAAAATTCATGTTGTAGGCATTTAAGTTATGAATTATGATATGCATGTATGGAATAGATGTATCAAATTATTGTGAGATGATAATTAAGAAAAACGGGCTGTTTTGGTGTTATTGTCGAATGGCCAATATTGGGTGATGAAAATAGTATTTTCTTAAGTTATGATGTGTAGAAGGAAAATAAGTATTTGATGATGCTACAAGATGTAGAAGAACCAAAGGTATCCTCATATGTTTGTCTCATGTTGCATGAAAACAAGATTTGCAAAGTTATGTTGTCACATATCATGTTTTGAAAGTTCATATGCATGTGAATAATAAACGCGAGACGATTGATTCCATCAACACACGATATGTTATGTTATGTTATGTTCATGATTACGATCATGTTATGTTCGCCAGTGTGACATCGGTACCGGGGTGGTAGATGTCAGGGGCATATGATTACGTATATAGCCGAGTGTAACACCGGGTCTGGGACACGGGATCTCCGCCATAGCGCTCACCGTTAGTACATGTACATATGTTTATGATATTTATGTCGTACATGTACTATACGGGAAATCAATCGGTATGTCGTGTGTTATTATTCTTATGAAAAGTGCTATAGCCAATGATGAAAATGTTATGTCTTCATGTTATGAAAATGTCATGTTATGCAAGTTATGAATATGTCATTTTACGCAAGTTATGAAAATCACGTCAAGTTATGAAATGTCATGTTTATGAAAAGTCATTTTATGAAAAGTCATGTTTTATGCATCACGTCATGACCATGTTACCTTAGAGTTATGATTAAGAGTTCTTTAAGTATGTGACAGCACTACAGTGGACAAGGTAGTGTTAAGTATGAAAATGTAGTACATGTAAGGTAGGCAAAGATGGTATAAGTATGGGTTAGGAGTTAAGTATGGATGTAGTATGATGTTACGGATTAAGCAGAATGAGATGCTGTTATGCTATGTATGTTTTGAAATCTTCCTTATTTACCTGTTTTTACAGATATGATATGATAATTTACTTGTTAAAAAGGAAACGTGATTATTATATTCAAAATTTATGGTTATTATGATTTGTCACCTCGTCTTCCCATGTATGATCCACATGTCGTATCGGGTAAGACTACTTGCTGAGCGATTAAAAGTCGGTGGCTATCGCTTATACTTGCCTCATTTATAATTTTCCAGATAACAGGTATCAATATACAGGCTCGTTGAAGACATGCTAGATAGACCATTGATAACGAAGAGCATACTGAGAGACTATTTTGAAGGCATTAAGTTTCGGATTATGATGTATGATATATGATTTCAGTATTCTATATATGATGATTGTACAATTTATAATGTAGTACAGTGCATGTCGATGAAGATTTGTTTATGTTAAGTTGCTTCCGCTTATCGATTAATTATTCTTGTCGACATGTACATGTATAGTATCGACGCTTTGTACTCTATGGAGTAGAGTACGGCGGGTGCACTGAGCCGGAACCCTGTTTTCGGGCGGGGCGCTACAGTTGGTATCAGAGCAGTGGCTCTAGATCCACTGCGGACACATAAGTAAACAACGACATGAACTTAAGCAATGATCTTAGAATTTAAAAAATGATCGTAGACGTAAGAAACGATCTTAGATGAAAGCAACAGTCTTAGTATAAGAGAAATAGAACGGTATTAGACAGATACAAGAAAACTAGAAAGTATAAGTAGGTCGTTTAGGCTTTCCGACATTTGTACAGGTCAAGTCACTAGAATACCTCAATGCTATTTTCTAGTTAGTAACATAGTAGTTATAAACTATAATCTCCACAATTTCAGGTTTAGCTCTAATTGGGATAACATTTGGAGATAGTGATAGAATTTCTTAGGCTGATTAAGATATGATATGTAGTAGAACTATAAGCAGTGATTTATAAGAATTACGATGATTAGAGTTTGGAAAATATATGGCACAAATAGTACGCGTATGAATAAGACGATGAAATTAGAAATTTTCAGAGTAGGTCAAAGATGTTAGTCGTATTAGGGATGTAAATTCATAGTGATAAGAGTACGATTATATAAATAGATATGAGGATATAATGAGTTAGGCCACATTGGGAGCTAAATTATGAATTTAGAAAGTCGTCGGACTATCTGATTGGAATTAGTATGTGTAAGTTGAATCGGAATAGGCATGACTAGAATTAAGTTGATATGATTTAACCGGATTAGGGTTAGTGGCTGAAAAATCGGTAAGTATAAAAGTTACTGTAACGCGCAGAGATATGAAGTTGTAGAATACCTAAGCGGATTAACAGGAGGTATACAAAAATTGTGAATTTAGAAAAATTTTATCATAAGTTGGCAAATATTAAGTTGAATCAAAGGCGATTAAGAAATGACGCTAGAAATTAAGTATTTAAATCATTAAGGACAAAATCGATACAACCCCTAAGATTCGAGGACGAAACTTTTTATAAGGGGGGAAGAATGTTACGACCCGAGACCCCGGGCTAGTGGAAATGATGAAAATAGAACGCAAATGCGATGTTGATGAAATTGCAGTGGAATTTTAAATTTTTATTTAGAATTAATAAAGACATCGACATTAAATATCGGGGTTAGTAACACTCGGTAAAAATAACCTTACGGTAAGTTAACAGATATAACGAGACTGGATGAGACTAGACAATGACTGTATCGGACATACAAGGTATTTAAATAAATTAGTCGGTAGCAACATAAGTCGATAGAGATAAATCAAACCAAATAAAAATACCCGATACGATAACTATAATACACACTAGTATCATATTTTCTTTCACTTTATCCTACATGGCAATAAAAGACAAACTTCCCCACTCTTCCCACATGGCCGCCCACCCTATACAAGTGGGAGGAATCTTACTTTTCTTATATGGAAAACAACCACCACTCACTTTTACACACTTTCACAATTATCATCCTGCTTTTTCCCCACTTATTCACATGCCAACAAACAAACAATATATTTTTATTCTATCTTCACTCCCCACGGTAGCAACCAATAAATGAGAAGAAGATATTTTAATTCCCATGCCCTACCACTTCACTTTCTTAAAAAAGTATTCAACTCTCATCATTCTTATATCATCTCTCCACACAATTTACTTAATTAAGTTTCTTCCCTCTGTCTTTGTCTTGACCGAAACCCTCAAGAAAGGGAAGAAATTCTTTTCTTCATTCATACTCACAATACAAGCAAATCACTTCCTCTTTTCTCTTCAACACACAAGGACTTTCATCTTCTTCTTTACTTCATTTGGCCGAAAATCCCACCAAGGACAAAGGAAAAGATTTCTTCTTCCTTCTTCGCACCAACATCATTCAAATCAAGTTTCATAAACACTTCCTCAGCTAAGAAAGATTCAAGAAGGTTGTAGCATGTAGAATCAAAAGCAAGTAAGGTAAGAATTTTATGAAGTTTAAGTTTGATTCTTCAATATAATTAGTTTCATAAGTTGTACACTAACTCTCCTTTTTGGGCATCAAAAACCGTATACACCAAGGAGAAGGAGGAGAAGTGTGTTCTTCAAATCCAAGTGAAGGAATCACCATCTAAGAGTAAGAAAGTAAATCAAGGCAGGTATTCTTCCTAGATCCTACATGATTTACAAATGTTTAGTATGTATGTTTATATCAAAGATGGACCATCCATGTAGTATGTTCAAGATTTCTTTACAAGAATGTGAAAAATATATGTTTATGTATGTGTATATACATACACGGCCTTGGGTGGCATTTTTATGACAAAGATGTATTTGATATGTATTCTAATTACACGTGTGTTTAATGTATAAGAATATGTATATGTAAAATACAAACATATCCCATAAGCATATATATGTATATGTAGAATAGTAGAAATAATAAAATATAAATAAATATTCATATACACCACATGTACGGGCATAATTTATTTTAGAGTTAAACGGGGTATTCACATATTATATATATACATATACGTATATGGTATAAAAATATATAAGTTTCATTTATATACAAAAAAAGCACGGCCATATGGCCTCTTTTTGTTTTCTTTATGGTTTGTTTTCTTTTTGTTCTCTTTTTGTTTTCTTTTTGTTTTCTTTATGGCCTCTTTTTGTTTTCTTTTTTGTATATACTTAATATATATATATATGTATATGGTTTTGTTTTCTTTGTATATATATATGTATAAAAATAATTATCCATTCTTGTGCTGTTCTTTTCCTTTCTCTGTTCACGCTTATACTTGGCTCGTTGTCTCCATAATTGTGCACTGGTGGTTCTTTTCCATTTCGCTGAGATGCTCCCGTTCTGTTCATTTGGAGCATGCGTTCAAACAATTTTGGCTATTTCACGACCTTCCCGTCTGTCCTCGATTGAGTGCAGGCAGGCTCGGTATGCTTAGTAATCCTTTACACTATTGGATATTATCACACAATACTTGTTATCATTTTGACTGGGCTGGTTTTTTGATGTACATTTCGCCACCACACAATTGGGCATTCACTTGGAGCTGGAGCATTCCATTGATGGCTGTTTCGCATGGCGGTTTACCTACTGAAACACAGTTACGGAAGGATTTGACTACGCTTGTAATCACTGCCGGCCCACTAGTTGGTGCTGGCAGGCAGGTACTGGTTTTTTGCATTGCATGCCAACGACACTACCTCGGCATGGATCCTCACACCGATTGTATGCGTGCCACATTTGATCGGAATCATTTCGGAGCCAACTTGCGCAATATTCACTGTGCTACAAAGGAGTTTAATCGCTTGGACAGCAATACAGTCACAATCTTTATATTCACTGTTTTATCATATTGATATCAATGATAATAGAATAAATATGTACGCTTTTTCCTTCGCCAAGGTTTTATCCACAAGGGTGGTTTTTCTTGGCAAGATTTTAATGTGGCATATCATATTCTGTTGGAGATATCTTTTACTAGTGTTCTGTTTCTTTCTTTCGAAAACTCAAACTTCTGTAATATGGTTTCCCTCCGCCATAAGTGAGGTTTATTTATAATAAAAGTTTTCTTTTAAAAAAAATAATTATTGATTCTATGTCATAAGTGGATATATGTTATAAATTGTAAAAATATTTTGTGTATAAATGTAATAACAGAAAAGATACTAGGGTGGTGTATATATATGTAAACCATGGCTATAATGAGATTTTGAAGAAAACTCATTATTTTATTTTGTTATGGTTATTATATGCAAAATGTATAAATACGTATATACTTGTAAAAGTATATAAATATAAGTATGTTGATGTGTATATATATATATATATATGTACATACATTATAAAAACCGACCATTAGGCCTTTTATAATTAAATGATTTGAATATATTGTATACATAAGTATATATGTATATACAAAATGTACAAATCGGCCTTAAGGCCATTTTAAGGTTAGAATATGATTTTATATGTTTTATGTATATATATGTGTAATATATATGTTAAAGAGAAAAAAATGAATAAGTTTTGGTGTATTATGTTTTATATATTATGTACATATGTATAATACATATATTTCGGTTTTTATGTTCTATTGGTGATTAAGAGTAATTTTTGTATGTATTATGTACACATAAGTATACTATACATGTTAAATATGAATAATGGTATTTAGAATATTTTATATACATATATATGTAGAGTGTATAAATTGTTACAAGTATATATATAATTGTTAATGTATTCGTCCATTGGCCTTAGTAACAAAATGATTTCATTATATTTTTACACAAGTACATATGTATATATGATGAATATGTTAAGTTATGAAAGAAGGCTAAGTATGTAATTTATGTATTATATTATGAAAGGTATGAAACATAAATAGTCAATATTTATGTATGTATAAGTATAAGACTACTAACTCTTACAATGTATGTACAGGATATGTTACATGTTATGTATACTAACATAAGTAGGTTGTGATAAGATGTAAGTTATGAAATCTTAGGTGAAATGTTAAGGTAATTAGAAAATTCATGTTGTAGGCATTTAAGTTATGAATTATGATATGCATGTATGGAATAGATGTATCAAATTATTGTGAGATGATAATTAAGAAAAACGGGCTGTTTTGGTGTTATTGTCGAATGGCCAATATTGGGTGATGAAAATAGTATTTTCTTAAGTTATGATGTGTGGAAGGAAAATAAGTATTTGATGATGCTACAAGATGTAGAAGAACCAAAAGTATCCTCATATGTTTGTCTCATGTTGCATGAAAACAAGATTTGCAAAGTTATGTTGTCACATATCATGTTTTGAAAGTTCATATGCATGTGAATAATAAACGCGAGACGATTGATTCCATCAACACACGATATGTTATGTTATGTTATGTTCATGATTACGATCATGTTATGTTTGCCAGTGTGACATCGGTACCGGGGTGGTAGATGTCAGGGGCATATGATTACGTATATAGCCGAGTGTAACACCGGGTCTGGGACACGGGATCTCCGCCATAGCGCTCACCGTTAGTACATGTACATATGTTTATGATATATATGTCGTACATGTACTATACGGGAAATCAATCGGTATGTCGTGTGTTATTATTCTTATGAAAAGTGCTATAGCCAATGATGAAAATGTTATGTCTTCATGTTATGAAAATGTCATGTTATGCAAGTTATGAATATGTCATTTTACGCAAGTTATGAAAATCACGTCAAGTTATGAAATGTCATGTTTATGAAAAGTCATTTTATGAAAAGTCATGTTTTATGCATCACGTCATGACCATGTTACCTTAGAGTTATGATTAAGAGTTCTTTAAGTATGTGACAGCACTACAGTGGACAAGGTAGTGTTAAGTATGAAAATGTAGTACATGTAAGGTAGGCAAAGATGGTATAAGTATGGGTTAGGAGTTAAGTATGGATGTAGTATGATGTTACGGATTAAGCAGAATGAGATGCTGTTATGCTATGTATGTTTTGAAATCTTCCTTATTTACCTGTTTTTACAGATATGATATGATAATTTACTTGTTAAAAAGGAAACGTGATTATTATATTCAAAATTTATGGTTATTATGATTTGTCACCTCGTCTTCCCATGTATGATCCACATGTCGTATCGGGTAAGACTACTTGCTGAGCGATTAAAAGTCGGTGGCTATCGCTTATACTTGCCTCATTTATAATTTTCCAGATAACAGGTATCAATATACAGGCTCGTTGAAGACATGCTAGATAGACCATTGATAACGAAGAGCATACTGAGAGACTATTTTGAAGGCATTAAGTTTCGGATTATGATGTATGATATATGATTTCAGTATTCTATATATGATGATTGTACAATTTATAATGTAGTACAGTGCATGTCGATGAAGATTTGTTTATGTTAAGTTGCTTCCGCTTATCGATTAATTATTCTTGTCGACATGTACATGTATAGTATCGACGCTTTGTACTCTATGGAGTAGAGTACGGCGGGTGCACTGAGCCGGAACCCTGTTTTCGGGCGGGGCGCTACAGTTGGTATCAGAGCAGTGGCTCTAGATCCACTGCGGACACATAAGTAAACAACGACATGAACTTAAGCAATGATCTTAGAATTTAAAAAATGATCGTAGACGTAAGAAACGATCTTAGATGAAAGCAACAGTCTTAGTATAAGAGAAATAGAACGGTATTAGACAGATACAAGAAAACTAGAAAGTATAAGTAGGTCGTTTAGGCTTTCCGACATTTGTACAGGTCAAGTCACTAGAATACCTCAATGCTATTTTCTAGTTAGTAACATAGTAGTTATAAACTATAATCTCCACAATTTCAGGTTTAGCTCTAATTGGGATAACATTTGGAGATAGTGATAGAATTTCTTAGGCTGATTAAGATATGATATGTAGTAGAACTATAAGCAGTGATTTATAAGAATTACGATGATTAGAGTTTGGAAAATATATGGCACAAATAGTACGCGTATGAATAAGACGATGAAATTAGAAATTTTCAGAGTAGGTCAAAGATGTTAGTCGTATTAGGGATGTAAATTCATAGTGATAAGAGTACGATTATATAAATAGATATGAGGATATAATGAGTTAGGCCACATTGGGAGCTAAATTATGAATTTAGAAAGTCGTCGGACTATCTGATTGGAATTAGTATGTGTAAGTTGAATCGGAACAGGCATGACTAGAATTAAGTTGATATGATTTAACCGGATTAGGGTTAGTGGCTGAAAAATCGGTAAGTATAAAAGTTACTGTAACGCGCAGAGATATGAAGTTGTAGAATACCTAAGCGGATTAACAGGAGGTATACAAAAATTGTGAATTTAGAAAAATTTTATCATAAGTTGGCAAATATTAAGTTGAATCAAAGGCGATTAAGAAATGACGCTAGAAATTAAGTATTTAAATCATTAAGGACAAAATCGATACAACCCCTAAGTTTCGAGGACGAAACTTTTTATAAGGGGGGAAGAATGTTACGACCCGAGACCCCGGGCTAGTGGAAATGATGAAAATAGAACGCAAATGCGATGTTGATGAAATTGCAGTGGAATTTTAAATTTTTATTTAGAATTAATAAAGACATCGACATTAAATATCGGGGTTAGTAACACTCGGTAAAAATAACCTTAAGGTAAGTTAACAGATATAACGAGACTGGATGAGACTAGACAATGACTGTATCGGACATACAAGGTATTTAAATAAATTAGTCGGTAGCAACATAAGTCGATAGAGATAAATCAAACCAAATAAAAATACCCGATACGATAACTATAATACACACTAGTATCATATTTTCTTTCACTTTATCCTACATGGCAATAAAAGACAAACTTCCCCACTCTTCCCACATGGCCGCCCACCCTATACAAGTGGGAGGAATCTTACTTTTCTTATATGGAAAACAACCACCACTCACTTTTACACACTTTCACAATTATCATCCTGCTTTTTCTCCACTTATTCACATGCCAACAAACAAAAAATATATTTTTATTCTATCTTCACTCCCCACGGTAGCAACCAATAAATGAGAAGAAGATATTTTAATTCCCATGCCCTACCACTTCACTTTCTTAAAAAAAGTATTCAACTCTCATCATTCTTATATCATCTCTCCACACAATTTACTTAATTAAGTTTCTTCCCTCTGTCTTTGTCTTGACCGAAACCCTCAAGAAAGGGAAGAAATTCTTTTCTTCATTCATACTCACAATACAAGCAAATCACTTCCTCTTTTCTCTTCAACACACAAGGACTTTCATCTTCTTCTTTACTTCATTTGGCCGAAAATCCCACCAAGGACAAAGGAAAAGATTTCTTCTTCCTTCTTCGCACCAACATCATTCAAATCAAGTTTCATAAACACTTCCTCAGCTAAGAAAGATTCAAGAAGGTTGTAGCATGTAGAATCAAAAGCAAGTAAGGTAAGAATTTTATGAAGTTTAAGTTTGATTCTTCAATATAATTAGTTTCATAAGTTGTACACTAACTCTCCTTTTTGGGCATCAAAACCGTATACACCAAGGAGAAGGAGGAGAAGTGTGTTCTTCAAATCCAAGTGAAGGAATCACCATCTAAGAGTAAGAAAGTAAATCAAGGCAGGTATTCTTCCTAGATCCTACATGATTTACAAATGTTTAGTATGTATGTTTATATCAAAGATGGACCATCCATGTAGTATGTTCAAGATTTCTTTACAAGAATGTGAAAAATATATGTTTATGTATGTGTATATACATACACGGCCTTGGGTGGCATTTTTATGACAAAGATGTATTTGATATGTATTCTAATTACACGTGTGTTTAATGTATAAGAATATGTATATGTAAAATACAAACATATCCCATAAGCATATATATGTATATGTAGAATAGTAGAAATAATAAAATATAAATAAATATTCATATACACCACATGTACGGGCATAATTTATTTTAGAGTTAAACGGGGTATTCACATATTATATATATACATATACGTATATGGTATAAAAATATATAAGTTTCATTTATATACAAAAAAAAGCACGGCCATATGGCCTCTTTTTGTTTTCTTTATGGTTTGTTTTCTTTTTGTTCTCTTTTTGTTTTCTTTTTGTTTTCTTTATGGCCTCTTTTTGTTTTCTTTTTTGTATATACTTAATATATATATATATGTATATGGTTTTGTTTTCTTTGTATATATATATGTATAAAAATAATTATCCATTCTTGTGCTGTTCTTTTCCTTTCTCTGTTCACGCTTATACTTGGCTCGTTGTCTCCATAATTGTGCACTGGTGGTTCTTTTCCATTTCGCTGAGATGCTCCCGTTCTGTTCATTTGGAGCATGCGTTCAAACAATTTTGGCTATTTCACGACCTTCCCGTCTGTCCTCGATTGAGTGCAGGCAGGCTCGGTATGCTTAGTAATCCTTTACACTATTGGATATTATCACACAATACTTGTTATCATTTTGACTGGGCTGGTTTTTTGATGTACATTTCGCCACCACACAATTGGGCATTCACTTGGAGCTGGAGCATTCCATTGATGGCTGTTTCGCATGGCGGTTTACCTACTGAAACACAGTTACGGAAGGATTTGACTACGCTTGTAATCACTGCCGGCCCACTAGTTGGTGCTGGCAGGCAGGTACTGGTTTTTTGCATTGCATGCCAACCACACTACCTCGGCATGGATCCTCACGCCGATTGTATGCGTGCCACATTTGATCGGAATCATTTCGGAGCCAACTTGCGCAATATTCACTGTGCTACAAAGGAGTTTAATCGCTTGGACAGCAATACAGTCACAATCTTTATATTCACTGTTTTATCATATTGATATCAATGATAATAGAATAAATATGTACGCTTTTTCCTTCGCCAAGGTTTTATCCACAAGGGTGGTTTTTCTTGGCAAGATTTTAATGTGGCATATCATATTCTGTTGGAGATATCTTTTACTAGTGTTCTGTTTCTTTCTTTCGAAAACTCAAACTTCTATAATATGGTTTCCCTCCGCCATAAGTGAGGTTTATTTATAATAAAAGTTTTCTTTTAAAAAAAATAATTATTGATTCTATGTCATAAGTGGATATATGTTATAAATTGTAAAAATATTTTGTGTATAAATGTAATAACAGAAAAGATACTAGGGTGGTGTATGTATATGTAAACCATGGCTATAATGAGATTTTGAAGAAAACTCATTATTTTATTTTGTTATGGTTATTATATGCAAAATGTATAAATACGTATATACTTGTAAAAGTATATAAATATAAGTATGTTGATGTATATATATATATATATATATATATATATATATGTACATACATTATAAAAACCGACCATTAGGCCTTTTATAATTAAATGATTTGAATATATTGTATACATAAGTATATATGTATATACAAAATGTACAAATCGGCCTTAAGGCCATTTTAAGGTTAGAATATGATTTTATATGTTTTATGTATATATATGTGTAATATATATGTTAAAGAGAAAAAAATGAATAAGTTTTGGTGTATTATGTTTTATATATTATGTACATATGTATAATACATATATTTCGGTTTTTATGTTCTATTGGTGATTAAGAGTAATTTTTGTATGTATTATGTACACATAAGTATACTATACATGTTAAATATGAATAATGGTATTTAGAATATTTTATATACATATATATGTAGAGTGTATAAATTGTTACAAGTATATATATAATTGTTAATGTATTCGTCCATTGGCCTTAGTAACAAAATGATTTCATTATATTTTTACACAAGTACATATGTATATATGATGAATATGTTAAGTTATGAAAGAAGGCTAAGTATGTAATTTATGTATTATATTATGAAAGGTATGAAACATAAATAGTCAATATTTATGTATGTATAAGTATAAGACTACTAACTCTTACAATGTATGTACAGGATATGTTACATGTTATGTATACTAACATAAGTAGGTTATGATAAGATGTAAGTTATGAAATCTTAGGTGAAATGTTAAGGTAATTAGAAAATTCATGTTGTAGGCATTTAAGTTATGAATTATGATATGCATGTATGGAATAGATGTATCAAATTATTGTGAGATGATAATTAAGAAAAACGGGCTGTTTTGGTGTTATTGTCGAATGGCCAATATTGGGTGATGCAAATAGTATTTTCTTAAGTTATGATGTGTAGAAGGAAAATAAGTATTTGATGATGCTACAAGATGTAGAAGAACCAAAAGTATCCTCATATGTTTGTCTCATGTTGCATGAAAACAAGATTTGCAAAGTTATGTTGTCACATATCATGTTTTGAAAGTTCATATGCATGTGAATAATAAACGCGAGACGATTGATTCCATCAACACACGATATGTTATGTTATGTTATGTTCATGATTACGATCATGTTATGTTCGCCAGTGTGACATCGGTACCGGGGTGGTAGATGTCAGGGGCATATGATTACGTATATAGCCGAGTGTAACACCGGGTCTGGGACACGGGATCTCCGCCATAGCGCTCACCGTTAGTACATGTACATATGTTTATGATATTTATGTCGTACATGTACTATACGGGAAATCAATCGGTATGTCGTGTGTTATTATTCTTATGAAAAGTGCTATAGCCAATGATGAAAATGTTATGTCTTCATGTTATGAAAATGTCATGTTATGCAAGTTATGAATATGTCATTTTACGCAAGTTATGAAAATCACGTCAAGTTATGAAATGTCATGTTTATGAAAAGTCATTTTATGAAAAGTCATGTTTTATGCATCACGTCATGACCATGTTACCTTAGAGTTATGATTAAGAGTTCTTTAAGTATGTGACAGCACTACAGTGGACAAGGTAGTGTTAAGTATGAAAATGTAGTACATGTAAGGTAGGCAAAGATGGTATAAGTATGGGTTAGGAGTTAAGTATGGATGTAGTATGATGTTACGGATTAAGCAGAATGAGATGCTGTTATGCTATGTATGTTTTGAAATCTTCCTTATTTACCTGTTTTTACAGATATGATATGATAATTTACTTGTTAAAAAGGAAACGTGATTATTATATTCAAAATTTATGGTTATTATGATTTGTCACCTCGTCTTCCCATGTATGATCCACATGTCGTATCTGGTAAGACTACTTGCTGAGCGATTAAAAGTCGGTGGCTATCGCTTATACTTGCCTCATTTATAATTTTCCAGATAACAGGTATCAATATACAGGCTCGTTGAAGACATGCTAGATAGACCATTGATAACGAAGAGCATACTGAGAGACTATTTTGAAGGCATTAAGTTTCGGATTATGATGTATGATATATGATTTCAGTATTCTATATATGATGATTGTACAATTTATAATGTAGTACAGTGCATGTCGATGAAGATTTGTTTATGTTAAGTTGCTTCCGCTTATCGATTAATTATTCTTGTCGACATGTACATGTATAGTATCGACGCTTTGTACTCTATGGAGTAGAGTACGGCGGGTGCACTGAGCCGGAACCCTGTTTTCGGGCGGGGCGCTACAGTTGGTATCAGAGCAGTGGCTCTAGATCCACTGCGGACACATAAGTAAACAACGACATGAACTTAAGCAATGATCTTAGAATTTAAAAAATGATCGTAGACGTAAGAAACGATCTTAGATGAAAGCAACAGTCTTAGTATAAGAGAAATAGAACGGTATTAGACAGATACAAGAAAACTAGAAAGTATAAGTAGGTCGTTTAGGCTTTCCGACATTTGTACAGGTCAAGTCACTAGAATACCTCAATGCTATTTTCTAGTTAGTAACATAGTAGTTATAAACTATAATCTCCACAATTTCAGGTTTAGCTCTAATTGGGATAACATTTGGAGATAGTGATAGAATTTCTTAGGCTGATTAAGATATGATATGTAGTAGAACTACAAGCAGTGATTTATAAGAATTACGATGATTAGAGTTTGGAAAATATATGGCACAAATAGTACGCGTATGAATAAGACGATGAAATTAGAAATTTTCAGAGTAGGTCAAAGATGTTAGTCGTATTAGGGATGTAAATTCATAGTGATAAGAGTACGATTATATAAATAGATATGAGGATATAATGAGTTAGGCCACATTGGGAGCTAAATTATGAATTTAGAAAGTCGTCGGACTATCTGATTGGAATTAGTATGTGTAAGTTGAATCGGAATAGGCATGACTAGAATTAAGTTGATATGATTTAACCGGATTAGGGTTAGTGGCTGAAAAATCGGTAAGTATAAAAGTTACTGTAACGCGCAGAGATATGAAGTTGTAGAATACCTAAGCGGATTAACAGGAGGTATACAAAAATTGTGAATTTAGAAAAATTTTATCATAAGTTGGCAAATATTAAGTTGAATCAAAGGCGATTAAGAAATGACGCTAGAAATTAAGTATTTAAATCATTAAGGACAAAATCGATACAACCCCTAAGTTTCGAGGACGAAACTTTTTATAAGGGGGGAAGAATGTTACGACCCGAGACCCCGGGCTAGTGGAAATGATGAAAATAGAACGCAAATGCGATGTTGATGAAATTGCAGTGGAATTTTAAATTTTTATTTAGAATTAATAAAGACATCGACATTAAATATCGGGGTTAGTAACACTCGGTAAAAATAACCTTAAGGTAAGTTAACAGATATAACGAGACTGGATGAGACTAGACAATGACTGTATCGGACATACAAGGTATTTAAATAAATTAGTCGGTAGCAACATAAGTCGATAGAGATAAATCAAACCAAATAAAAATACCCGATACGATAACTATAATACACACTAGTATCATATTTTCTTTCACTTTATCCTACATGGCAATAAAAGACAAACTTCCCCACTCTTCCCACATGGCCGCCCACCCTATACAAGTGGGAGGAATCTTACTTTTCTTATATGGAAAACAACCACCACTCACTTTTACACACTTTCACAATTATCATCCTGCTTTTTCTCCACTTATTCACATGCCAACAAACAAACAATATATTTTTATTCTATCTTCACTCCCCACGGTAGCAACCAATAAATGAGAAGAAGATATTTTAATTCCCATGCCCTACCACTTCACTTTCTTAAAAAAAGTATTCAACTCTCATCATTCTTATATCATCTCTCCACACAATTTACTTAATTAAGTTTCTTCCCTCTTTCTTTGTCTTGACCGAAACCCTCAAGAAAGGGAAGAAATTCTTTTCTTCATTCATACTCACAATACAAGCAAATCACTTCCTCTTTTCTCTTCAACACACAAGGACTTTCATCTTCTTCTTTACTTCATTTGGCCGAAAATCCCACCAAGGACAAAGGAAAAGATTTCTTCTTCCTTCTTCGCACCAACATCATTCAAATCAAGTTTCATAAACACTTCCTCAGCTAAGAAAGATTCAAGAAGGTTGTAGCATGTAGAATCAAAAGCAAGTAAGGTAAGAATTTTATGAAGTTTAAGTTTGATTCTTCAATATAATTAGTTTCATAAGTTGTACACTAACTCTCCTTTTTGGGCATCAAAAACCGTATACACCAAGGAGAAGGAGGAGAAGTGTGTTCTTCAAATTCAAGTGAAGGAATCACCATCTAAGAGTAAGAAAGTAAATCAAGGCAGGTATTCTTCCTAGATCCTACATGATTTACAAATGTTTAGTATGTATGTTTATATCAAAGATGGACCATCCATGTAGTATGTTCAAGATTTCTTTACAAGAATGTGAAAAATATATGTTTATGTATGTGTATATACATACACGGCCTTGGGTGGCATTTTTATGACAAAGATGTATTTGATATGTATTCTAATTACACGTGTGTTTAATGTATAAGAATATGTATATGTAAAATACAAACATATCCCATAAGCATATATATGTATATGTAGAATAGTAGAAATAATAAAATATAAATAAATATTCATATACACCACATGTACGGGCATAATTTATTTTAGAGTTAAACGGGGTATTCACATATTATATATATACATATACGTATATGGTATAAAAATATATACAAGTTTCATTTACATACAAAAAAAGCACGGCCATATGGCCTCTTTTTGTTTTCTTTATGGTTAGTTCAAGTGACAAATACTTAATATATATATGTTTAAAAATAATTATTGATTCTATGTCATAAGTGGATATATGTTATAAATTGTAAAAATATTTTGTGTATAAATCTAATAATAGAAAAGATACTAGGGTGGTGTATGTATATGCAAACCATGGCTATAATGAGATTTCGAAGAAAAATCATTATTTTATTTTGTTATGGTTATTATATGCAAAATGTATAAATACGTATATACTTGCAAAACTATATAAATATAAGTATGTTGATGTATATATATATATATGTATATACATTATATAAACCGGCCATTAGGCCTTTTATAATGAAATGATTTGAATATATTGTATACATAAGTATATATGTATATACAAAATGTACAAATCGGCCTTAAGGCCATTTTAAGGTTAGAATATGATTTTATATGTTTTATGTATATATATGTGTAATATATATGTTAAAGAGAAAAAAATGAATAAGTTTTGGTGTATTATGTTTTATATATTATGTACATATGTATAATACATATATTTCGGTTTTTATGTTCTATTGGTGATTAAGAGTAATTTTTGTATGTATTATATACACATAAGTATACTATACATGTTAAATATGAATAATGGTATTTAGAATATTTTATATACCTATATATGTAGAGTGTATAAATTGTTACAAGTATATATATAATTGTTAATGTATTCGTCCATTGGCCTTAGTAACAAAATGATTTCATTATATTTTTACACAAGTACATATGTATATATGATGAATATGTTAAGTTATGAAAGAAGGCTAAGTATGTAATTTATGTATTATATTATGAAAGGTATGAAACATAAATAGTCAATATTTATGTATGTATAAGTATAAGACTACTAACTCTTACAATGTATGTACAGGATATGTTACATGTTATGTATACTAACATAAGTAGGTTATGATAAGATGTAAGTTATGAAATCTTAGATGAAATGTTAAGGTAATTAGAAAATTCATGTTGTAGGCATTTAAGTTATGAATTATGATATGCATGTATGGAATAGATGTATCAAATTATTGTGAGATGATAATTAAGAAAAATGGGTTGTTTTGGTGTTATGGTCGAATGGCCAATATTGGGTGATGAAAATAGTATTTTCTTAAGTTATGATGTGTAGAAGGAAAATAAGTATTTGATGATGCTACAAGATGTAGAAGAACCAAAAGTATCCTCATATGTTTGTCTCATGTTGCATGAAAACAAGATTTACAAAGTTATATTGTCACATATCATGTTTTGAAAGTTCATATGCATGTGAATAATAAACACGAGACGATTTATTCCATCAACACACGATATGTTATGTTATGTTATGTTCATGATTACGATCATGTTATGTTCGCCAGTGTGACATCGGTACCGGGGTGGTAGATGTCAGGGGCATATGATTACGTATATGGCCGAGTGTAACACCGGGTCTGGGACACGGGATCTCTGCCATAGCGCTCACCGTTAGTACATGTACATATGTTTATGATGTTTATGTCGTACATGTACTATACGGGAAATCAATCGGTATGTCGTGTGTTATTATTCTAATGAAAAGTGCTATAGCCAATGATGAAAATGTTATGTCTTCATGTTATGAAAATGTCATGTTATGCAAGTTATGAATATGTCATTTTACGCAAGTTATGAAAATCACGTCAAGTTATGAAATGTCATGTTTATGAAAAGTCATTTTATGAAAAGTCATGTTTTATGCATCACGTCATGACCATGTTACCTTAGAGTTATGATTAAGAGTTCTTTAAGTATATGACAGCACTACAGTGGACAAGGTAGTGTTAAGTATGATAATGTAGTACATGTAAAGTAGGCAAAGATAGTATAAGTATGGGTTAGGAGTTAAGTATGGATGTAGTATGATGTTACGGATTAAGCAGAATGAGGTGCTGTTATGCTATGTATGTTTTGAATCTTCCTTATTTACCTGTTTTTTTACAGATATGATATGATAATTTACTTGTTAAAAAGGAGACGTGATTATTATATTTAAAATTTATGGTTATTATGATTTGTCACCCCGTCTTCCCATGTATGATCCACATGTCGTGTCTGGTAAGACTACTTGCTGAGCGATTAAAAGTCGGTGGCTATCGCTCATACTTGCCTCATTTATAATTTTCCAGATAACAGGTATCAATATACAGGCTCGTTGAAGACATGCTAGATAGACCATTGATAACGAAGAGCATACTGAGAGACTATTTTGAAGGCGTTAAGTTTCGGATTATGATGTATGATATATGATTTCAGTATTCTATATATGATGATTGTACAATTTATAATGTAGTACAGTGCATGTCGATGAAGATTTGTTTATGTTAAGTTGCTTCCGCTTTTCGATTAATTATTCATGTCGACATGTACATGTATAGTATCAAAGCTTTGTACTCTACAGAGTAGAGTACGGCGGGTGCACTGAGCCGGAACCCTGGTTTCGGGCGGGGCGCTACACATGATGTACCAAAAACGTTCCATGTGTTGTGTGCGTAGAAAACCGAATTTTCGATATTTACCGATTACCCGATTTTTCTCTAATTTAAATTCTAACTTTTGCACATGCTATATATATTATGTTATACATAATATATATAATATATACTTTAAATCTCAGCACTTGGCTGGTCTAGAGTGGTACCATTAACATGTGACAAAATTAAACTTGGAATCTTCACATTTTGTCCTTAATGTGGAGTAATTTGTGTGTGCCAACATGGAAAGTATTTTTGGCTGAATATTCAGTGATGTGCACGAAATTTACATGAAATTTTGAAGTATAGGGGCTGGCCATTTATTTATGGCAAGTACGTGACACGTTGGCGAAGTTTTGGTATTCGCCCGATACGACAATTTTCGGTTTAGAACCTTTTATCGTGTCGTATTTAATTTGTCATCACCATATCTTATATCATATGATATAAGACCTGAATATACTCATAAATATGAGTTAAGTATAGTGGTGTGACGTTAACGTACGTACATAAAATATATAATGTGTCGGTAGTACGTTGGAATACATGTGTATGTGCCTTTATTCAAAAAATCTGAAAATATGTGTAATATATATGTATATAGGCGTGTGTATTTAAGAAGGGGAGGAGGAGAAAACTTTCCTTCCTTAGCTTTGTTGCCTTTGTGCCTTTTCCAAATGTGGCTTTTTTTAATGAGCTACTTAGTTTAATAAACTAAGTACTTCACTTAATGAACTAGTTTAGTTCATTAATGGTGGCACCTGAAAATAGTATAAACACAACAAATGCTTGCCATATGATGTAAGCTTTAACGCTTCATGGCTTGTTAGTACGGCAACATAATATATAAGCTAAATAAGGCAAGTAATGGCAAAGTATCATGCATACATGTACACGTTTATATATATCATGCATTTAAATCACTTATTTTGAAATCACTCAAACCTCTTTATCTCTACATATGTTTCCTAAACCTATTACGGAACTACCTAATTTCTATCTAACTTACCTCATAAATATATATACACACCATCCCTACTTTTCACCCCACATCTGCCGGTCCTCTCCCCTCCAAAGAAGAAAAATTTTAGAGCCCCAACCCCAGGTTGATTTCGGTAGCTTCATGGAGAGTAGAAGAAAATAAAGTTCTCCATTAACCTAATAGCCTATATATATACACATACATACATACATACATATCCACTGTTGTACAAAGGTATTCTCCACCATAATGGAGACTCAATTTCATCAATAAAATCTCCTTTACAAAAAAAAAATATATGTGTGTGTGTGTGTATACATCCTAAACCAAAATACAAACCTACATACCCCAAGAAGGAAAAGCCGACTAGCCACCCCTTGGAAAGGAAGAATTTGGCCAGCCTTGGGGAAAAGAGGAATTTTCTTCACTGAAAACCCTAATCAACATTTCGTATAGTAATTATGAATCACATAAGTATCCATTCTGTACTTATTATGAATTTATGAAATTCGTATCATTATTTTCGTATCAAAATTTGGTTCATGCATAAGTAAATTTTAATGCATAGATGAATGCATATACATGTTCGTATGTGGCAGAATATATATATATACACACACATACACACACATACATACATACAAACATATATATCTATATATACACATATATATACACACACATACATACATACATACACACACACCCACATACATACATACATACATACTTATATGTATGTATGTATGTATGTATAAATGGTGCAAAGAAATTGTGAGTGGGTGAGTCAAGCTCACCGGCTGCCCCCTATTGGAATGGATATTTAAATTCTCTTGTTTTATAAGTAATATTTTCTATATCATGTATATATGTGTATATATGTACATATGCTTATGATTCGTAATTGTTGTGTGTTTAATGACCGAAAACTTATATTGGATTTGAGGAATTATACTTTCAGCTAGGGGCTGGATTTTGACATGGGGTATGATCAATTTGCATAAGAATTTGAATGAAATTCGTATGACTTTATGTGGAAATAAATTGGTGTATCAGTATTGATTTTAGGGGAATTTGATAGTAGTGTAAGTTGGGATTTTGTATGAGTTGATTGTGGAAATAGGTCGGATATAAGAAAAGGAGAATTCTGGTGGCCGCACGTGGACGAGCTTAAGGTGGCACGTGAGGGAGTGTCCGACCTTCTTTGGTGGAGATTTTTGCGACAGTGTGTTAGGCATGAATTTTGCTAGCTGCATGAGATGTTAGATATGAGAAAATGTTGGTGGTGTGTGTTTGGAGGGAGAACGAAGGGTAGAAAGTGAGTTGAGTGGAATTCGGTTTTGAGGGTGTGAAAGGGGCTAGGGCTGAGGGAGTGGGGGTCACTCGTGGTTGCTGGTCAGTGTGAGCAAAAGGTGTTGGGATGAGGGGTGAGATGATAGGTAGTGGATTGGAAAAACAGTAGGCCGAGGGAGAATCGTGTATGCATATATTTGTATATGTACATGTATGGGCATAGACATATATATGTATATAGGTATACGTGAGTGATAGTTATTTGGTAAATCGATATTGGATTTAGTACTTGATATTGGACATTTTATTATTTGGCATAATTGTGTTTGGTGAATTTGATATTTTGTATTGTTTGGAAATTATTCGGTTTTGAAAAAATATTTGAGATATTGGACTTTTGGAAAATGTTTTGGAAATTGTCGATAGCACATCAAGAGCTCCGGTCATATGATTTGAGGTACATAGTGTGGTCCTAAGTGTCGCTCGAGAGTATCAATATATAAAGCATATCAAAAGTAGGGGTGACAATCTCAGACACGACATGATAACACGATCCGAACCTGACACGTTTTTCGCGGATATGATTATAGCCTTGGCGGGTTTCGTGTACAAATCGGATAAGACCTGAAAGTTACCCGCTAAGAGCGGGCCGCGTCTAGATACACTAGCGAGTTACTCATTTATACCTATCATATCCGATTTTTCAAATATACTTTTAATATAAATTATAAATTACTAAAGTAAAAATATAAAATAGAAAAAGAAATTCTAAAACCTAAAAAACCTAATCGCTCATTTCTAATTTTCCATTGCTTCCTTCCTACCCTATGCAGTTGCCTCTTGCTGTCCCTGCCCATCATTCTCCATTTCTTTTGTTAAATGATGGATTGTAATTTTTCATTTTGTATATTTTTCTTATGGATTAGATTGCTGATTATATGTTAAAATTATCTCTTATAGTTTTTATCTTATACTTTCGTCTAGTAAAACATTATTGTTCTTATGGTTATAGCAATGTTCTTATAAAATATTACGTCACGTCATGGGTGAAAATCGTACGCCTAAAAAATACACAAAATGACCCATGCATAACCTGAAATATTTGTACATGATACACGACATGTAACCTGACATGTGCAGATTTGGGTCTACTTCTATACACGCGAAGCAAGTGGGTAAAGTATGAGTCTGATACTTTAATAACCGAAAACTCGAAAAACACGAAATGAGAGCTATTTAACACCCTTAATCAAAAGCCTCGTCATATAATTTTAGAGGAATGCAACAAATATTGTTGGATAAGTTTCCTCATTTACGTTAAAGTGTGGAGTTCCTAAGTTTTAGGAACTTAGATAGAGTTTGTGACTAGTTTGTCTTGTTTAAGATATTTTGGTAGTTATCCTTTATTGCTAGGGTTTGCAAGATAAGTGTGTTTTAATATTTTTAGTCGGCCGAAGTGAATGGCGGCAGCGGTGTGAGGTAGAACACTTTGTATTCGGTTTAGAGCTATTTTCTGAATAATAATACAAGCCAGTTATGCTTTGTATGTGCGTGTGTTAATTTGTTTTACTTCAATTAGTATCAGAGTGAATAATCCGTTGAAAGAAATTGTTGGCTTTGGTGTTCTTGATCCGAAAGTGGACGGAAGCCTCGGTCGTTGTAGTGATCGAAGCCTTCGAAGTACTCGGATCTAATTCCTTCACCATCAGGGTAGGTTTTGAGATTACGGAAGAATCTTGATCATATCACCATGAGTGAGATGGGCGAAAGCAGTGCTCATGCTCAGAGCGTCGCAATGCAATCCCGTGGAAGAGAGGTAGATTCCACAGCGGTACAGTGCCCTATGCTCTCATCCAATGAATTATATTGTGTGGGCCATGCGAATGAAAATCGTTCTAAGGGTTCACAAAGTATGGGATACGATTGATCTGGGGTCAGATGATGCCGACAAGAATGATATAGCCATTGCTCTTTTGTTTCAAGCGATCCCAGAAAATTTGATCTTACAAGTTGGAAATCAAGAAACGTCCAAAGGAATAGGGGAGGCAATCAAAACACGTCACTTGGGTGCTGAAAGCGTCAAAGAAGCACGCCTTCAAGCCCTAACGGTGGAATTCGATAGACTCAAGATGAATGAGACTGAGTCTATCGATATTTATGCAGGAAAGTTATCTAAGATATCAGCAAAGGCGGCATCCCTAGGACAGCCCCTAAGTGATTCAAGATTGGTGAAAAAGTTTCTTAACGGCTTGCCAAGATCGAAGTTTATTCACATAGTCGCATCGCTAGAGCAAGTGTTAGATTTGAACAAAATCGAATTTGAGGATGTGGTAGGTCGCTTAAAGGCATATGAAGAGCGGATCAACGAAGAGAGTATATCTTCATCCCAACAAATACACTCTTATATAATTCTATGTCGGGTGAATAGCGTGAGACACCGGATCAAAAAGGAAGAGGCCAAGGCAAACGAGGTAGGGGCCACGGCCGTGGAAGGGGCCGAGACGGGAGGAACGAACGACATTCATCCGACAATGCCTCTGCGGTACACACCAACCGTGGTCGAGGTAGAGGTGGTTCAAGAAAGGGTCGCAGTAAACTCATATGTTTTCGCTATGAGAAGCCGGGACATTTTGCGAGCAAGTGCCCCGAGAAGAACTCGAAACCACAGGAAGCACACGTGGCCGATGCAAATTACGGGAATGACGCAGTGTTTGTGCATGAGATGGTGTCCAACTATCTCCAAGAAGTTAACTTAAATGAAAGGAATCTAAGTCCCAGCAAGATGATCTCTCAAACAAGCGGAGATCATGTGTGGTACTTAGATAATGGCGCTAGCAACCATATGTCAGGAAATAAATCATACTTCTCCAAGATGAATGAAAATGTGAGAGGTAAGGTACGTTATGGGGACGGCTCGTGCGTTGAGATTAAAGGCAAGGATTCTATAATTCTTCAAGGTAAGTCAGGTGAACAACGTTTGCTAAGTGAGGTTTATTACATACCCGAATTGCGAAGTAATATAATAAGCCTCGGGTAAGCAACGGAGGCCGGATGAGAAGTGACCTTGAAAGGAAATCTTTTATCATTGCGAGATAAATTCAGTCGATTGCTAATGAGAGTTCACAAGAGCAAAAATCGTCTATATAACATTAGCATTCAGCCGGGTACACCTACGTGTCTACAAAGCAAGATTGATGAAGATGCTTGGAAGTGGCATGCGTGCCTAGGGCATATCAATTTCGAGACCTTGAAGAATATGAAAAGGAAGAATATTGCTCGTGGATTGCCTTATATCAATCAAGAAAATCATATATGTGAGTCGTGTCTTGTTGGCAAGCAGACGAGATCACCTTTTCCACACAAGACCTTGTACCGCGCGGACGACCTCTTGGACCTTGTCCATGGAGATTTACTCGGACCCATCGCACCGAGCTCGCTTGGAGGAAATAGGTATGTATTCGTACTCATTGATGATTATTCCCGGTATACCTGGACTTACTTGTTGAAGGAAAAGAGTCAAGCATTAGATGTCTTCAAGTCCTTTAAGAGCATGGCCAGAAATACCATCTCAAGGAAAGTAAAGGTGTTCCGGACCGATAGAGGAGGGGAGTTCACCTCTACGTTGTTCCATAAATTCTGCGATGAAAATGGTATAGTGCGACACTTGACAACTCCATATACCCCTTAACAAAATGGAGTTGTTGGAACGTCGTAGTCGGACACTAATGGAGATGACGAGAAGCATTCTTAAGGGAATGAGCGTGCCAAATTATATGTGAGGAGAAGTGGTTCGACATTCTACATACTTGATAAATCGACTTCCTACAAGAGCCTTGCAAAACAAGACACCATATGAGATGTATAAGGGTGAAAAGACAATGCTACAGCACATAAGGGTCTTTGGGTGTCTTTCATATGCCAAGGTTGATGCTCAACACTTGAAGAAATTGGATGATAGAACTCGACCCCTAGTTCATCTTGGAATCGAAGTGGGTACTAAAGGATACCATCTATATGATCCCAAATCAAGAAAGATCTACGTTAGTCGGGATGTGATCTTTGATGAGAGTTTCGGATGGAGATGGGAAGAACCTACGCAAGAGGCATCTAGACCACCAGGTATGTTTCAAGTAATATGGAGAAATATGCTTGATGAAGGGACCGGGATATCGCATATAGACCCGGCCCAAGACCACGGTGAAACAAGCATGGCGTGCTAAAGCCAAAGCCCGGACCAGCGCACCAGCCGAACCAAACCCGCCGCAGGAAACGGACCATGAAGACTCGCACGATGATGATAATGTACATCCGCCTTTGATGCAACGGAGGTCCAGCCGGACAAGGACACAACCAAGGTACCTCAATGATTACGTTTTTACTTCATATGTGGATGAAGATGATTTATTATTGAGGGTTGATGATGAGCCAAGAAACTTCTTGGAGCCAAAGGATACGAAGGAATGGATGATTGCCATGAAAAATGAACTTGAGTCCATCAACAAAAATGATACTTGGGTGTTAGTTGATAAACCCAAAGGTGTCAAACCAATAGGGTTGAAGTGGGTTTTCAAAATCAAGAGACACGCCGATGGCACGATAAACAAGCATAAGGCTCGCCTAGTGGCAAAGGGGTATGTTCAAAAGTTTGGCATTGATTATGATGAAGTCTTCGCACCCGTGACACATATTGAGACAATTCGTCTACTAATAGCGCTAGCCGCATCTTACGGTTGGAAAATTCATCATCTTGATGTCAAGACAGCATTCCTACATGGTGAACTAAAAGAGCAAGTCTATGTGACGCAACCTGAGGGCTTCGAAAGGAGGGGAGAGGAAGGCAAAGTCTACAAGCTTTCAAAGTCCTTGTATGGTTTGCGTCAAGCACCAAGATGTTAAAATGCAAAGCTAGACGAGATACTAAAAGGCTTGATTTTTGTTCGTTGCATCAAGGAAAAATCGGTATATAAGAAAGCAAAAGGTGAGAACCTACTTGTCATAGCCGTATATGTTGATGATCTATTGTAACTGGAACAAGTGCATCTATTATTCAAAAGGTTAAGTTGGACATGGCTAAAAAATTCGAGATGGCCGATCTTGACCAACTTTCGTACTACCTCGGCATTGAGGTGTCTCAAGCTCATGATGGTATCACTTTGAAGCAAGAAGGGTATGCTTTAAAAATACTTAAGGAAGCATGTTTATTTGAATGTAATGCATCTCAAATACCAATAGATTCCGGTGCAAAATTCTCCAAGGCCGAAAGTGAGGAGGTGTTGGACGCTACTAGGTACCGAAGGGTAGTCGGGTGCCTACGCTACTTATTGCACACGAGACCCGACCTAGCTTACTCCGTGGGAGTTGTTAGTCGCTATATGCAAGATCCAAGAAAGTCACATGGAGATGTTATTAAACATACACTGAGGTACTTGAAGGGTACATTATCCTTCGGTTTGGCGTATAAGCGGGGCCTCGTTGAGCGACTTGTTGGATAGTGATAGCAGTCACAATATCGATCAAGATGACGGTAAGAGCACTAGTGGACACGTATTCTACTTTAATAATTCACATATCACTTGGTGCTCTCAAAAGCAAAAAACGGTTGCTTTGTCTTCGTGTGAAGCCGAATTCATGGCAGCAACCTCGGCAGCATGTCAAGCAATATGGCTTCAAGAATTGTTGTGTGAAATAACAAGTTGGAAGCAAGAAAAGGTTGTTATACGTGTGGACAATAAATCGTCTATAGCACTCACGAAGAATCCAGTGTTTCATGGAAGGAGCAAGCATATACATACTCAATATCATTTCATACGAGAATGTGTTGAAACTGAGTTGGTTGAAGTGGAGTACGTTTGTGGTGAAGAGCAAATGGCGGACATCTTGACCAAGCCGTTGGCGCGAGCTAGGTTCAAGGAGATGCGCACGCTAATTGGCGTCCAAGAAGTTCCAAAGGCGAATTCGGAAATTAAGGGGGAGAATGTTGGATAAGTTTCCTCATTTACGTTAAAATGTGGAGTTCCTAAGTTTTAGAAACTTAGAGTTTGTGACTAGTTTGTCTTGTTTAAGATATTTTAGTAGTTATCCTTTATTGCTAGGGTTTGCAAGATAAGTGTGTTTTAATATTTTTAGTCGGCCGAAGTGAATGGCGGCAGTGGTGTGAGGTAGAACACTTTGTATTCGGTTTTGAGTTATTTTCCGAATAATAATACAACCGACTTAAGCTTTAAGAAAACAAACTTAAGCAAATATTTCCTTATCAGTCATACTCAGCAGACTTAAGCTTTAAGAAAACAAACTCGCGCCACTGACAGTCGATGTTCATACAACCGCGATGAATAACCAGTGCCAAACTGTCACTGCTCTTCAAATACTGAAGGCTCATCCACAACGCGTCGCGGTCAACTGCCAGCTGCGAAATTCCATCTCTGGCAACATCATTCTAGCTGTCTTGGACTCAAAGCCTCATATATTTATAACTGCACTATCAAAACGGCCAAAGCAAACCAAAATTGTCCCAAAATTCATAAAGCAAGCCATGGCACCCGCAACAAAATGCACTTCAATGACCCAAAATGGCCAAACTAAACCATTTCTTGGCTCAAAAATTAGATCAAAGACTAATCCTACTGTGGAGCTATCAAGATACTCCTTCCATTTTAAAACTACAGTTATAATTATCTTTTTACGATATTTTAAATGAAAGAACTACGTAAAAAGTAAACTGGAACAATGTTTTTGAATCAGACAAGGTAGATTATTGAACAAAGATTGTCATTTGCTTTAACATAAAGATGAGAAAAAACAAAGCATTCTAGAAAGACACTTAAGTAACACTTGGATATTTCTCTAAAAAAAACCATCTACCTATTTTGATAATTTGGCAAATTATATTTTCCGTCTTGTATTTTGACGAAATACAGCTAAGACATCCTTTCATTTTCTTTTCTCAAACTTTACTTCCTCTATGTTATTTGACTAAAAGATTTCGGTAATTTTCCATCCATGTTAACATAAAATTTACTTCTTATATTTTTTGGTTTTAGTCAATCATCTTTACAAACCTCTATAATGCACGGGCCAAAAGGCAATCTATCGTTATCTTTTAGCCGATAAAGGTCGACCAAAAAAGGGAAAGTTTCGGATGTATTTTGTTAAAGCAGAAAAGCCTTTTACATAAAAGCATAGAAAATGCTGGTACATTAGATCACAAAACGATTCGGATCTTCCCTGAACCTTGCACAAAAGCGAAAGACTAGTGCAAACTGTCTTTTTTACATATGGTCAAAACGTTAATTATCTCTTGATAATTCCTTCCAAATTATATTATTCCCGCGCTTACGGTACAATTTGTTATTATCGTCCTTTTTTCACTTTCGTTGTCCCTTGGCCAAATACAATTACGTGGCAAATCATCTTTATTATACACATTATTGTCTACATTGAAAGAATTGGAAATTCGTTTAAGTTAATTGAAAAAATACAAATATTTCTCCTTATATAGGAGTTTGTATTGCCTGCTAATGTCTTTATTCCTTGCCTACATTATTTTATGTTCACCTACAGTAACTTGACTGGACTACTAACGTCTATAAGGTAACGTCTAGTTACCTGATCTTATTGGACATATGTACAGTAAACGTCCTAAGTTACAATATTTACAAGACTAAGTATGGCAGCTCGGCTTTAGCGTTGCTGCCTACCTTGTGCTTCACTTCGTCACCTCGACTCAGCACATCTTTACTCTAGCTCTGCTTTACTGCCCTTCTTTACCTCAGCTAGTCTTAGTTCTGTGTTTCACTTCATTTCAGGTCTTCAACCTTCTTCAGTTCATCACAATTTTACTTCATCCATCTTTTTCTCAGCTCAGCTATATATCCAGGCCAGCTCAGCTAGGCTGACTTACTTTGGCCACTTGTCTTATTTTCGAGCACGACCATTGCATTGTTTCGGTAAGCATACCTTGGATGAGCTCGACACACCTCGGATGAGCTTGGCACACCTCGGCTGGCTTGTTTCTACACCCTCCATCAAGCTTAGCTGTATATATATTCATACAACCAAGCTTGGATATTAAGTATTGGAAAACTTTTGTTGAAACTTTGTTAGGGTGTCTGCAATTTGATTTTTGGTGGAGATGTGTACTAGGCTGACCTCATTTCCTTCTATCTTTTCACAGATGAAATGTCTGTCTAATTCTACATACTTTGACTTATTATGCTGGACTGGATTCTCTGTCATACTTATTGCAGAGACACTGTCACAAAAGACTTTGACAGGTAATCCTGCTTTTACATGGAGATCTTCAAGTACTCTTCTGATCCAAATGTTGTCACAGATTCCTAGTGTTAGAGCCTTCAACTCTGCTTCTGCACTGCTTCTTGAAATGACTGGTTGTTTCTTGCTCTGTCAAGTAACTAGGGTCCCTCATAAGAAGGTTTCATAGCTAGTTCTTGATATCATGTCGACCTTGGATCTAGCCCAGTCTGTATCTGTAAACACCTTAACACTTTGGTTTTCACTTTTCTTGAAACACAGTCCTTGCCCTGGTGCATTCTTAAGATATCCAAGAATTCTTAAAGCAGCTTGGAGATGTTCATTAGTAAGACTGTGCGTAAATTGAGATATAAAGCTTACCGCATAACAAATGTCAGGTATAGTATGTGATAGGTAGATTAATTTTCCAACTAGTTTTTCATAACTAATTTTATTAGTCGGGGTAGTGTCCCACTGATCTCTAGGCTTATCTCCAAGTTCTACAAGGATGATTGATGGTCTGCATCCGTGCAGACCAGTTTCTTTCAGAAGGTCCAGTATATACTTCCTCTATGATATATAAATTCATTGTTTGTTCCTAGCGATCTCCATTCCTAAGAAACATCTCAGCTTACCTAGATCCTTCATTTCAAAGTCCTTAGATAGTTGAGTCTTAATACTTTTTGTTCCATGGTTATCATTCTCTGTTATTATGATATCATCTACATGCACTATTAGAACAGTTAGCTCCCCCTTAGGTGAAATTCTGGTGAATAGTGTATGGTGACTGTGACTTTGGATAAATTTTAGGTTTATCACAGATTTAGTGAATGTTTTAAATTAGGCCAAATGCGATTGTTTTAACCCATATATGGATTTTGTCAATATGCAGACTTCATCTTTATTGTTCTCATTACTGAACGCTGGTGGATTAATAATACAAACTTCCTCAGCTAAGACTCCATTTAGGAATGCGTTTTTTACATCTAGTTGGTATAGTTCCCAGTCAAGGTTAACAAATATAGAGGAAATGACCTTAATAGTATTTAGGTTAGCTACTGGGAAAATGTTTCTAAATAATCTAAGCCATACGTTTGTATGAATCTTTTTTCCACTAATCTTGCTTTATATTTATGCATGGTCCATCATCGTTGTATTTAACTGTGAATATCCATCTGCACCATAGTGGTTTTATAGCAGTCGAACTGGGAATTAGCCCTATGTTTAATTTTTCATTGCATTCATTTCTTCATGGATGGCGTTTTTTCATTCAGGTCTGCCTAGTGTTTCTTCTATATTTTAGGGTATGATTTTATTATCAAGTGAGCATATAAATGTCATGAAGTTTGGATTCAACTTATTATAGCATATGAAGTCTTCTATAGGGTATTTGATACAAATGAGATTCTTAGTGCAATCCCTCGTTCCTTAATGATATTAGTCTGTCATCTGTTTGGGATTCAGTTTCATATTCAGTTTGAGTTTCTTCCATAGAACCCTCATTTTCTGTAGAGAGTTGTGTTTGTTCGGGTGTACTAGGTAGGCTGGCACATCCCAGGACTTCCTAATTATTGGAGATCTAGAAAAATTAGTTCTAGGTGGAGAATAGGTCGTGCTGACCTGAGGTGTCAAGTTGCAGAGCTACGGTGCGTAGCTCGGCATGTCTCCTAATAATGAGATAAACTGAGTTTTGCCTATAGTGTCGATTATTTTTCCATATTCATTATGCCTTAATTCTTTTGATTCTTTTGTATCAAACGTAACATCGAGCATCACAAACATTCTTTTATTAACTGGGCAGTAACAATTGTACCCTTTTTGTGACCCAGAGTATCCTAAGAAAATGCACTTAACTGATCTTGGATCTAACTTTCCTCTTTGACTGGGCTGGATGTGTACATGTGCTACACATCCGAATAGTTTGAATGGCAACTCTGCGAGTAGTTTAATGTGTGGAAAGTGCCGGAGGAGTATTTCTCTGGGAGTTTTAAAGGACAAAGTTCTCGACGGCATCCTATTTATTAAGTACGTGGTTTTTTGCAGGGCTTCTCCCTAGTAATGTTTAGGTACATTCATTGTGAAGATGATGGTTCTAGTTACCTCAAGTGTCTGTTCTTTCTTTTGTGACACTATTTTGTTGTGGAGTATAGATACAAGAGGTCTGATGGTATACATCATTTTCATGCATAAAGGCTTGTATTTCATTGTCTAATATTCTGCCTCATTGTCCCATCTAGAGTTTTAATAGTGCAGCCAAACGGATTCTTGAGGAGTATAAAGTACCTCCTAAATATTTGTCCGACTTTTTTTATTTTTAAGGAGGCAAACCTAAGTGACCATAGTGTGATCATCTACAAAGGTCAAAGCCATCTTGCAGCATTGATATTAGCTATTCTGGATGGTCCCTATATGTCTGAATGAATAAGATTGAATGGTGCAGATTTTTAGTATGTTTTAGCTTGGTAGCTCTACTTAGTGTGTTTAGCTAATTAAAGGTTTCACATGTAATGCTTTTAAGATCGATAGAGCTGAATAATTTTGGCATTAATCTTTTGAGATATACAAAATTGGAATGATCCAGTCTGTTATGCCACGACAAAATATCCTCTATACAAGAATTTATAGGGTTCAAAATACTAGGTTTCTGATCATTTGGTAGCTTGGTTGTGCTAGTTATGGCTCTGATTTCTAACTCCAGTAGGAATGGACCTGCTATGTTCTTAATACTGCCAATCATCCCATTCATTTTGTTTTTCTGAAAACAACATTCTATGGATGACAAGCAGGCTATGCAATTATTTTTCCTAGTGAGTTTACTCACTGATAACAGGTTGAAGCTTAGGTTAGGGACATGCATGACATCTTTTATAATGATTTTGTTATTAATTATTGTAGAGCCTATTCCAATAAATTCTAAGGAAGTTCCATTTGCAATCTTAACTTTCTTAGGTACTGGAAACATAGAATAAGAGCTCAGAAGGTTACCATTGCGTGTCATATGGTCAGTCGTCCCGGATTCTATGATCCATGAACTGTTGGAGCTTGGCTGGACGTAGCCTGCTATTGTAGCTTGGATAGATTCAGCTCGGCTACATTGTCTGCTCGATAATTCGATTAGAGTTGTGATATGATCTTTTGTAAGAATCTCAGCTTCAGCTAACTGTGCTGAGCCAAGATGCATTGTGCTTTGCCTAGTTGTGCTGAGCTTCATAGTGTTGCCAACCTAATGTGCGTCACTTTGTCCATCAGCATTGGATTTTGAATATGGTCTCTAGGGGACATTACTAGACTTCAGTGGAGGTTTCCCTTCTCGTATTATCTTTGCTTGCATCTTCCAGCAATCATCCACTGTATGACCTTCCTTTTTACCGTACTTGCACACTTTACTTCTGGCAGAAGTAAAGTGTCGTTTAACAGGAAACCCAGATACTTCTGCTAGTTTTTCAGTATGTAGTGATGAGGTCTCCATGTTCGGTGCACTTCCCATTATGACCTTCTTGCGGATTTCTTTGTGCTTGATCTCAGCGAAGGCAGTCTTCAAGGTCGTAAGTGGTTTTGTACTCAGAATTCGACTGCGAGAACTGTCGATTTCTGGATTTAGTCCGGTAAGGAAGCGAAATACCAGCTTCCGTTCTGTTATTTCTTTATATAAGTCTGCATCAGTGATACAAGACCACTGATATGTTTCGAAGAGGTCAATCTGCTTCCATGTCTTAGTCAGTAGAGTATAATATTTGTGCACCGTCAGATTGCCTTATTTAAGCTCATGAAGATTAGCTTCAATATCATAGAGCTCGGAGATGTTGTCTTGCTTTGAATACATCTCCTTGATTGCGCTCTAGATTTTTGCTGTAGTGTTATACATCATGAAGTCATCAGAAATGTCTTGTTGCATAGAACGTATCAGCCATGACATTACCATACTATTCTCAGACTTCCACAGTCGGTAGTTTGTATTACTTTCAGATGGAACAGTGATCGTTCCATATAGGTATTCCTCATTGCCTTTGCTAGTGACAGACATTTCTTCCCCTCGAGACCACGAGAGATAGTTATCTCCATTTAGTCTGTGGTTGGTAATGACAATGGAAGAATCATCTGAGGGTTAAGGACCACATGCCACTCCAAATGCCTGATCCGAAATAGATGTGGCCTCCGTATATTCAGTTGAGCTGAAGGGTGTAGCCATTTAAAGAATTTTAAGATTTGCAGGGAGAAATAGCAGGTAGTTAAACAGAATCAGATTAGCTCTGATACAATATCGAGACTGAAAGAATTAGAAATTCATTCAAGTTAGTTGACAAAATACAAGTGTTTCTCTTTATATAGGAGTTAGTTTTGTCTGCTAACGGCTTTACTCCTTGCCTACAATATTTCATGTTCATCTACAGTAACTTGACTAGACTAGTAACGGCTATAACGTAACGTCTAGTTACCTGATCTGCTTGGACATATGTACAATAAACGTCTTAAGTTACAATATTTACAAGACTAAGTATGGCAGCTCGGCCTAAGCGTTGCTGCCTGACTTGTGCTTCACGTTATCACTGTAGCGCCCCAGCCCGGACAGCAGACTCAAACCGGTGCACCCGTCGTAGCCTACTGAGAGGACTACCAGACGTTGCTACTCTCACATACACGTCATCACTGACGTAAGAGAAATAAGCATAGAGACACGTGCAAATTAAAATCTAAATCAATCAAATCCGTATTCCCAAAAACACGAGTAAATAAAACTATTTATGAACGCAGCCATCTAATCCTCAAATGAATGAAAGAAAGTAAAGATAATAAGAAGCAGTCTAAAACAATTCCCGATATGAACTCTAAACACCCCATTCAGCCCACTCACCGTCATCTTCTATGAAAATCATATCATACTCGGGTTCATCTGCAAGACAAGCGGTAGAACCCTTAGCGAAAAAGCTAGCAAGTAACCTGCTTATAAGACATACGAGATCATCACATGGCAAGACATGAGTGGATATCAATGTCAAGAGAAATTGGGGCACATGTCCTGAATTATTCCAAAATTTGGTTTTACTTGCATAATAGAAATAAAGAACAAGTATCACACAGGTAAATAATGAGTCACTTACATAACAATCATCATATCAGAACGGAACACATGATGCATGCCATTTCAAATAATGCTCTACACTACACAATCCCAGATGTTATGGTCGAAAAAAAAAAGAAGAATATATATATATATATATATAGATATATATATATATAGATATATATATATATATATGTATGTAGATATATGTATGCATAAATGTTACAAAATATGATGATAATAATGATAATAATGAAAAAGGTGATAATGATAACAAAGATAATTATAAACTAATAGTGTTAGAATCACATTAGGAAACCTAAACCAAAACCAAAACCAAATGGGAAAACCAAATAATACCTACCCTAACTCCCCCATATATACGTATACACGCATAGCCACACACACACACGCACAAAAAAAAAACATACGGCAGAAGGGAAAAAAAAAGAGAGAGAGAGAGAAGAGAGAAAAGAGAGAAGAAGAAGGGAGGCGAGGCTCCGAACCCAAGTTTTACTTCGTCGGATTTGTTTGTGCTATCGTCAATCGAGGTAGGTGCCTCTTCCCCCCTCAAACGGGTATAATACATGCATTCCTTGATGATATATTTTATGTGATTTACTTGTTTTAATTATTTATATTATAGATGTGTATTTGTTTATAATTGAAAAGCATGAGGTAACTGTTTACTTGCTGCTACGTATGTGTATGAATGTGAATTTGATGGTATGATTGGATTAGGGTGAGAATACGCTTTAAACAACTCAAAAGATTAGGGATTTACATACTTAGGGGGTTTAAAAATTTCGTTTTGACCTTAGAATAACTTCATCTAGCCTGGAATAGGTTAGGATTGGTTGAAAATTGAAAAAAAGGGTCTGACGGACGCGTTTCAGAGGGGTGGCGCGTGGGGCCCACGCGCGGCCCCTGACGGCGCGTCCGGACACGTGATGACGTGTCCACCTTCAAAAGTTGCGTCTCGTTATAACGAGTCCAACGCAACTGGTTTGAGGTCAATCGGAGTTAAAACGAAGATTTTATGGAGGTTAGAAGAAAATAGAAAAAAAATTAAAAAAAAAGAGAAAATACTGTTGGACCGGCCAGGCTGCCGGACCGGACCGGATGGCCAGCGGACCGGACCAGGCAGCAGGCCGGCCCAGGCCGAAAATTAAAAAAAAAAAAATCTGAAATTAATTTCTGAAATGATTAAACAATAAATAATTAATTAAAATTAGCTTAAAATTCTAGAAAAATATATTTAATTATTAGAAAATTCTAAATAAATTACAGAAAATATAAAATTTTAAAATTAAATTATTTCCACTTAATTTATGAATTTTGGTAAATGTAAGTAATTAAAAATAATTAGTAATAAATAGAATTAAATAAGGGAAAATTAGTAGAAAATTCTAGAAAATTAATACAAGTTAAGGAAAAATGAGGGGATGCTAAATAACAACTTTTCAATGTTTTTAAAATTTACTAAACTAAATATTGTGTGCCGGAGATGGTGAGGATGGGCGTACGGGCCCCAAACGACTAGTGTTGAGTGCCGGAGTTGGTGAGGATGGGCGTACGGGCCCCAGGCGATTTTGTTGTTGCATTCATGGCACGTGCATTGCATTGGGAGTGGGCTGAGAAGCACGGGTCTCAGACGCTCGAGTGAAGAGGACCATGGTGTACGGGCCATGAGTATGTGATTATGATGGATCATGGTGTACGGGCCATGGATACTTGGTTATGGTGGATCGTGGTGCACGGGCCACGGGCATCGGTTGGGGTGGATCGTGGTGCACGGGCCACGGGCATCCGCAAGGGTGGATTGTAGTGCACGGGCTACAGGCATCCAGTCAATCCCGGGATCATGCATTGCATATAGGTCTAGGGCATATTGCATGACATGATTCTTATTGCGTGTGACACGTTAATTGAGCATGCATCACGTACTTGCGCATTTTTATGTGGAGTGACTTACTTACCGCATTTACTTTATCTTATGCATGTTATCTTATATTTATGTGCTATGTGTTATATCATGTTTATGTGCTATGTGGCTATATCATTTTGGTATGTACGTTTTGTATTTGTTTGAGGCGGGCATCTACTGGGTGATTTCTGTCACTCACCCCTACTTCCCAGGTGAGCCGGATGAGGACTACGAGCATATCTTCGTTGAGGACGGGACGGACATAGCGGAGTGGGCTGGTTGAGAGCTGCGGCTAGGATATGAGGGGACGCTGCAGTTGTTTTGTTCTTATTTATATTTTGAGGATTTCCACACACTACTTACTATTTTATTTCCAGAGTTTTAATTAGCAATGTAATGACGATTATTGGAGTTTAATATATGTTATGGTTTACGTTTCCGCGAAAAATTCCTACGTCATTTTGACAAGTAAGAGATTGATTCGACGCTTTGTATTCTCCTTAGTGAGATACGGCGGGTGCACTGTTCCCGATGTTAGGGCTCGGGAGCGGGGCGCTACAGGTGGTATCAGAGCCCAGGCTTCAGATCCGCCTCGGAAACACAGGATTAACTAGATCACTAGACGTAAGTTACGATCTTTTGTAAAATGACGATTTTACCCCTAATGAACAAAGTAGACTTAAGAGATGATTTTAGACCTAAGTTATGATCGAGTTATGGGAGGTGTGTGCCGATGGTGAGCTTTTCTTGTCTAATTATCAATTATCCGCGTTCCACCTTTCAACTTATTATCGACAAATCTGTATTCGTTTCATGAACTCAAATTCCGGATAATGCCTCCACAACGCGAGCCGCCAGCTGGAAACGGAGGATACGATGGCGATGATCAGCAGGGTCAGGGGACCATTCCTTAGGTCCTTGTAGATACCCTGGCCAGGCTGACTGCATTGATAGCCCAGCAGCAGATACAGATGGCTCACCTACAGCAGCAACAGCAGCAGCAGCCACCTCCAGCACCACCACCCCAGGGGGCTTCGATTTTTCTACCGGGAGATGCAGAACTGACGGGTACCTATGTTCAGAGGTACCACACGACCAGAGGAGCAGAGATCTGGCTCAAGAATGTGTCTGAGCAGTTGAGATTGATGCAAGTTACGGATGGCCTGAAGGTTGATGCGGTTGTACCATTCTCCGAGGGTAATGCCGAGCAATGGCGCAGGGCATGACACGCAGATTGACTCCATCACCGATATGGACCTAGTTCAGGGAGGAGTACCAAAAGCACTATGTTCCTAAAAGTGTCATTTAGAGGAGGATGATGGTGTTTCAGCTTCTGACGTAGGGGTCCATGACTGGGAACCAGTAGTTTGAGAGGTTCCATGCACTTGCGAGTTACATGCCCGTCATCATGGATAACGAGAAAGCGAAGATGCTGGAGTTCAAGACCAGCTTGAGCTCTCGCCTTCAGTCATTGATCATCTGCAATCAGCCTCCACTTTTGAAGAGTTGCTGGAAGTGTGTCTTGAGGTTGAGGGTGATCTCGAGAGGGTTGGAGCTGTCGACAGGGCTAAGAGACCGCGAGAGGAGTTCCGTCTTAGGAGATAGGAGAGATGGTTAAAGATCTCATGCTGCCATCTGACCGGGCAATCTTTCAGATCACCACAGTAGGGACAGGGATCAGCGTCTCGACCATTGATGATTGAGGGTCCCGCAGCGACAGCGGCACAGCCACTCAAGGCAGTTGTACCGCCACCCCCAGTAGGTACACATTGTGGTTATTCGCACATAGATCATTGCTAGAGAGCTCAAAAAGGTTTGCTGCAACTGTGGCAAACAGGGACATTATGCTAGAGAGTGTCCTACACCGGCACAAGCCCCTCCACCACAGGGTCAGAAGTAGCAGAAAGCAAAGGGGAGGACATTCCAATGGTATGAGAAATTAAGGACGGCTTCTCTGATGAGCTATCATTTTCACCACTGAGCAGGGAAGCAGAGTTCAAGATTGATCTTATACCCGAAGGTAAACCGATCTCGAAGGCGCCATACAGGATGGCAACAACATAGTTAAAAGAGCTCAAGGAACAGCTATAGGGGTTGCTGGACCGAAAGTTCATCAGACCTAGTGTTTCGCCCTGGGGACCCCGGTATCATCTGTGAAGAAAAAAGACGGTAGTCTGAGACTATGCATCGACTATCGTAAACTTAATAAGATCGCGATAAAGAATAATACCCACTACTGATGATCAATGAGTTAAATGATCAGTTGAAGAGTGCCATGGTATTGTCGAAGATTGATCTTCGATCGTGCTACCATCAGTTAAGGATTAAGGCAGAAGGCATAGCAAAGACTGCGTTCTGTGCTCGATATGGCCACTACGAGTTTCTTGTAATGCCCTTTGGACTGACGAATGCACCTGCGGCTTTCCTGGATCTGATGAACACAGTATTCAGGGAGCAGTTGGACCATTTTATGGTAGTGCTCATCGACGACATCTTGGTGTACTCGCCTAATGAGGAGACTCATGCTGAACACTTGCAGGAGGTATTGGGGACTCTCAGAAAGAAGAAGTTGTACGCTAAGTTCAGTAAGTGCGAATTCTGGTTGAAGAGTGTGACCTTCTTGGGTCACGTAATCTCTGAAGAAGGTATTTCGGTTGACCCAAAGAAGATAGAGGCGATCACAGAATGGCCACGACCTACTAACGTCACTGAGGTACGCAGCTTTCTTGGCCTTGCCGGTTATTATCGCAAATTTGTGGAGGGATTTTCGAGGATTGCAGCACCACTGAGTCGACTGACTCAGAAAAAGACTAAGTTTGTATGGACCTCCGAGTGTGAGAAAAGCTTTGCAGAGTTGAAGCAGAAATTGACGACTGCACCAGTGTTGGCGCAACCCTCCGGTACTGAAGGATTTGTCATCTACAGCGACGCCTCGAAGAATGGGCTAGGATGCGTGTTAATGCAAGGAGGTAGGGTTATCTCATACGCATCGAGACAGTTGAAGCAATATGAGCAAAATTACCCGACCCATGATCTGGAGCTAGCAGCGGTGGTGTTTGCGCTAAAGATTTGGCGTCATTACTTATATGGTGTGAAGTGCGAGGTCTTTACCGATCATAAGAGCTTGAAATATTTGTTCACACAGAAGGAATTGAATATGCGTCAGAGGAGATGGCTCGAGCTACTGAAGGACTACGACCTAACAATTAATTATCATCCGGGGAAGGCAAACCGAGTTGCTGATGCCTTGAGTAGAAAGTCTAATCACGCCAGACAGACACCACTGGAGAAAGAGATGGCAGAGTTTGATCTCGACATTGTTGATTCCACTGCTAACGTCCTGGCCGCCTTAGTCATTACACCATCTCTGATTGAGCGAATCAAAGAGGCGCAAAAGGAGGATGTGACGCTTAGAGATGTCCGAGATAGGATGTTGACCAATCTAATTGAGGGCTTCCAAATACATGACGATGGTAGTATTTGGTACCAAGGTTGTGCGTGCCGGATGATGAGGAGCTAAGGAGGGAATTGCTAAAAGAGGCACACAATTCGAAGTTGTCGATCCACCCCGGTGCTACGAAGATGTATAATGATCTAAAGAAACACTACTGGTGGAGTGGGATGAAAAGACACATTGCTGAGTTCATTGAGAGATGCCTCGTTTGTCAGCAGGTTAAGGCAGAGCATCAGAAGCCGGGAGGTTTGATGTTACCATTAGAGATACCGGAGTGGAAGTGGGAGCATGTGACGATGGACTTTGTAGCAGGACTTCCTAAAACAAGAAACGGTAACGATATGATCTGGGTGATCGTTGATCGATTAACGAAGACTGCTCACTTCTTACCCGTTCCTAGTGATGTGACCGTGGAAAGACTGGTGACGTTATATATTGATGATGTTGTTAGCCTACACAGAGTCCCAGTCAGTATCGTCTCAGACCGTGATTCGAAATTCACCTCTCGATTCTGGTCAGCTTGCCAAAAAAGGTTGGGGGAGGAGCTGCGACTCAGAACCGCTTTTCATCCACAGACAGACGGGCAGTCTGAAAGGACCATTCGGACATTAGAAGACATGTTGAGAGCGTGTGCATTAGACTTCAAGGGGAACTGGGACGGTATGATCAAGCTAATTGAGTTTTCCTACAATAACAGTCACCATAGTGCCATCGGCATGGCACCCTTTGAGGCGCTCTATGGACGTAAGTGCAGGTCTCCTGTTCATTGGGACGAGGTTGGCGAGCGTGTTATTACCGGCCCTGAGCTGGTTGAGCAGACTAGAGAGAAAGTAAAATTGATACGAGATAGACTAAAGGTTGCTCAAGACAAGCAAAAGCTGGGCCGATTCGAAACGACGTCCACTGGAGTTCGACGTGGGCGAGAAGGGTTACTTGAGAGTGTCACCTATGAAGGGGGTTTCGCGATTTGGTATAAAGGGTAAACTGAACCTCGCTACATTGGTCCATACGAGGTGTCGAGAAGGTCGGTACCTTGGCCTACCGACTGGCATTACCCCCTGCCTTGGCTCAGGTTCACAACATATTTCACGTTTCTCAGTTGAGGAAATATGTTCCGGACCCGAGCCATGTTTTGGATGCGCCACCGTTGAGGATCCGACCGGATATTACATATGAGGAGACTCCTATCAGGATAGTGGATCGCAAGAACCAAGTGTTGAGACACCGAGTCATCCCTTATGTCAAAGTGCAGTGGACCAATCACACCGAGCGCGAGGCGACTTGGGAGCTTGAGGAGCAAATGCGAGAGAGATATCCACACCTTTTCGAATAAGGTACGTCAAGTTTCGAGGACGAAACTTTTTGTAAGGTGGGTAGGATGTTATGGTCGAAAAAAAAAAAGAAGAATATATATATATATATATAGATATATATATATATATATAGATATATATATATATATATATATATATATATGTATGTAGATATATGTATGCATAAATGTTACAAAATATGATGATAATAATGATAATAATGAAAAAGGTGATAATGATAACAAAGATAATTATAAACTAATAGTGTTAGAATCACATTAGGAAACCTAAACCAAAACCAAAACCAAATGGGAAAACCAAATAATACCTACCCTAACTCCCCCGTATATACGTATACACGCATAGCCACACACACACACGCACAAAAAAAAAACATACGGCAGAAGGGAAAAAAAAAGAGAGAGAGAGAGAGAAGAGAGAAAAGAGAGAAGAAGAAGGGAGGCGAGGCTCCGAACCCAAATTTTACTTCGTCGGATTTGTTTGTGCTATCGTCAATCGAGGTAGGTGCCTCTTCCCCCCTCAAACGGGTATAATACATGCATTCCTTGATGATATATTTTATGTGATTTACTTGTTTTAATTATTTATATTATAGATGTGTATTTGTTTATAATTGAAAAGCATGAGGTAACTGTTTACTTGCTGCTACGTATGTGTATGAATGTGAATTTGATGGTATGATTGGATTAGGGTGAGAATACGCTTTAAACAACTCAAAAGATTAGGGATTTACATACTTAGGGGGTTTAAAAATTTCGTTTTGACCTTAGAATAACTTCATCTAGCCTGGAATAGGTTAGGATTGGTTGAAAATTGAAAAAAAGGGTCTGACGGACGCGTTTCAGAGGGGTGGCGCGTGGGGCCCACGCGCGGCCCCTGACGGCGCGTCCGGACACGTGATGACGTGTCCACCTTCAAAAGTTGCGTCTCGTTATAACGAGTCCAACGCAACTGGTTTGAGGTCAATCGGAGTTAAAACGAAGATTTTATGGAGGTTAGAAGAAAATAGAAAAAAAATTAAAAAAAAAGAGAAAATACTGTTGGACCGGCCAGGCTGCCGGACCGGACCGGATGGCCAGCGGACCGGACCAGGCAGCAGGCCGGCCCAGGCCGAAAATTAAAAAAAAAAAAAAATCTGAAATTAATTTCTGAAATGATTAAACAATAAATAATTAATTAAAATTAGCTTAAAATTCTAGAAAAATATATTTAATTATTAGAAAATTCTAAATAAATTACAGAAAATATAAAATGTTAAAATTAAATTATTTCCACTTAATTTATGAATTTTGGTAAATGTAAGTAATTAAAAATAATTAGTAATAAATAGAATTAAATAAGGGAAAATTAGTAGAAAATTCTAGAAAATTAATACAAGTTAAGGAAAAATGAGGGGATGCTAAATAACAACTTTTCAATGTTTTTAAAATTTACTAAACTAAATATTGTGTGCCGGAGATGGTGAGGATGGGCGTACGGGCCCCAAACGACTAGTGTTGAGTGCCGGAGTTGGTGAGGATGGGCGTACGGGCCCCAGGCGATTTTGTTGTTGCATTCATGGCACGTGCATTGCATTGGGAGTGGGCTGAGATGCACGGGTCTCAGACGCTCGAGTGAAGAGGACCATGGTGTACGGGCCATGAGTATGTGATTATGATGGATCATGGTGTACGGGCCATGGATACTTGGTTATGGTGGATCGTGGTGCACGGGCCACGGGCATCGGTTGGGGTGGATCGTGGTGCACGGGCCACGGGCATCCGCAAGGGTGGATTGTAGTGCACGGGCTACAGGCATCCAGTCAATCCCGGGATCATGCATTGCATATAGGTCTAGGGCATATTGCATGACATGATTCTTATTGCGTGTGACACGTTAATTGAGCATGCATCACGTACTTGCGCATTTTTATGTGGAGTGACTTACTTACCGCATTTACTTTATCTTATGCATGTTATCTTATATTTATGTGCTATGTGTTATATCATGTTTATGTGCTATGTGGCTATATCATTTTGGTATGTACGTTTTGTATTTGTTTGAGGCGGGCATCTACTGGGTGATTTCTGTCACTCACCCCTACTTCCCAGGTGAGCCGGATGAGGACTACGAGCATATCTTCGTTGAGGACGGGACGGACATAGCGGAGTGGGCTGGTTGAGAGCTGCGGCTAGGATATGAGGGGACGCTGCAGTTGTTTTGTTCTTATTTATATTTTGAGGATTTCCACACACTACTTACTATTTTATTTCCAGAGTTTTAATTAGCAATGTAATGACGATTATTGGAGTTTAATATATGTTATGGTTTACGTTTCCGCGAAAAATTCCTACGTCATTTTGACAAGTAAGAGATTGATTCGACGCTTTGTATTCTCCTTAGTGAGATACGGCGGGTGCACTGTTCCCGATGTTAGGGCTCGGGAGCGGGGCGCTACACCAGATGCTTATGCAATACTTTCCAAAACAGTGCAGTGCATGTCACAATGTCCGGTCATATAACTTTATACCCTGTGATGGGCCACAGCTTGTCTTTATACCCTGTGACACATCACAGCTTAACTTTATACCCTGTAATTGTCTTTATACCTTGTGTCTCATTACAGCTCACTTTATACCCTGAGATGGTTACAGCTTGTCTTTGTACCCTGTAACGCATCACAGCTCATTTCGCAAAACTTTATACCCTGTGTCAAAGCACAGCTCTTTTCTGAACATAATGCAAATGCAAGTGCCATGATGCAAACATACACATTCAACATGTCTTTCGATCACTTGAGACTCCTCTCATTCGCACATTCATGCATACCTCGACATCAACACTCATGCTAGTCACACAAGGGAGGATGTAGACACCCTCACACGCTCCATTTGAACCTTATCGAAGCCTCAAGCATTCATCCTTAACCCATTAGATCATTCACACTGAAGTCCAATTCAAATACCTCACGAAGTCCTCACCGTTGATTCACCATCTTAGGTCGTATTCCCAAGACTTACACTAACCTCAATCAGGTCCTAAGAAGCCTCTAGTGTCCCCCAATTGGTCCTCTAGCTTTCCTTTTCCTTCTTCTATTTTTCCACAAAACTGTATAGCATCATACCCTACATCGATTGATCGATGTCACATCATACCCGGACATCGATCGATCGAAGTCCATTAGAATGCTTTCTGCCTTACTTCAGTCGATCCCTCAGCCTACATCGATCGATCGATATGACTTCATACCCTCACATCGATCGATCGAAGTCCGTCAGAATACTTTCTGCCTCACATATGTCTCTCCCTCCCTCTACATTGATCGATCGGTGTACTTCAGTTGATGACATCGATCAATCGATGTCTACGATTCCAGAAAATTTCTTTGCGATTTTTGCAGAAACTGCAGAGCCAAAACTCCAATCGTTCCCAAACTTCATCTCAATCATTTCAGGCCTAATCTCTGCTATAATCTCATGCTTAAACTACAAATTGAACGCTACACACATCCAAAATAACGATTCAAGCCTAGAACTCAAAGATTTCAACCTACGAATCCAAAGATCCCACTTTTTACCCTCAAACCTTACACAACAATAAAATCACAGCACAAGGGATTCAAGAGGGTAGGGATTTGCAGGAATCCATATATTCATCAACATCAACTAGATTTTTAACATATGATGGCCAAAACATCGAAACCAAAACACAGAAATTGCACAGAATTCACAAGAGATAAACAATGGTAGAATACTGCTGGTGATCCAATTTTGATACAAAAGTATGGCATTTTTCTTCACAAATCGTAAGAACTTATAAGAAAGTTACTTGTCTTTGATCACTAACAATCGGATTGAAAATCAAACGGAGGCTGGATCGATTCCTGGGGATGTCTTCCTCTCCTACACCTTGAAGAAACGACTAGGGATTGGGAGAGAGCAAGGGTCGACGGTTTCTGAGAATATGGGAAAAAGTTGACGCTCTGTCAGCTTTTGTTATGGAAAAGGGCAAAACTTGAATTCCTAAATTGTATTTTTCTTAAATCATTTTTCTTAAATTCTTAAATTCTAATATTTAATCCAAAATTAATCTATTATTATTTCTTAAAATTGCTTCTCTTATTTAATTAAGTCCTGGAGGGTGCGGGGCATAATAATCACCTTGGCTCAGCACATCTTTACTCAAGCTTTGCTTTGCTGTCCTTCTTCACCTCAGCTCGTATTAGTTTTGTGCTTCACTTCACCTTAGCTCTTCTTCCTTCTTCAGTTAAGCACAATTTTACTTCGTCCATCCTTTCCTCAGCTCAGCTATTCCTATATCCAGGTCATCTCAGCCCGGTTGACTTACTTTGGCCATTTGTCTTATTTCTCAACACGACCATTACATTGTTCAGGTCGTCACACCTCGGCTGACCTTGTTTCTACTATTAGCATACATTTCGTATGCTATAAAAATATCAGGCGGTATTCCAATAATACATGAACTGTTATTCGTAATCTATTTATTAGTCTTCACTTGCTTCAAAAATATCGAGAAAAATAACTAATAAATTCATAATAGAGGCAAGATAAGAGTCCTTTGACTGTGTATTCTAGAAAACAGAGCAAGCAAGTTAACTTGCTCCCAAAGGCCCTGCCTTTGACCACCCAAAGAAAATTAACTTCCTCCCCAAGCCCTGTGAGTACTATATAAGGTACCCTCTTCAAAAGAGCATTCAATCAGAGGAAGAAAAAGAAAGCATACACAGAAATGGAGACAGATTATAGCTTTATGATTGCAGCGGTTATAACTATTGGTGCCTTATTGTTGGGGGCATTCAAGGCGTTAAATTGGGTTTGGATTATGCCCAAGAAATTGGAAAAGCATCTTCAAGAACAAGGTCTTAAAGGAAACCCGTATAGTTTATTCTATGGAGACTTGAAAAAGATGAAGAAAATGTTCAAAGAAGCTCACTCCAAGCCTATTGGTTTCTCTGAGCCTATTGCTCCCAGAACCATACCCCTCTTTCATGATGCCGTCCAAAAATATGGTATGTTTCCCGAAAATTAAATTTCTTGCTTGTTTTCAGGTTTCGTCTAGTTTAGTTTTAGTTGACTCCATGAGAATTTAGTCAGTTTTGGTCATCACCGTGTCAATTTTGGTTTATCTTTAAGAGTTGGAAAGTTCCCTTGTACTCCTCTCCAAATTGAACAAGTTTCCTGGTCCATCTTTTGTCAACCCACCTAATAAAGACATGTAATGGGCACTTTTCTATTTGATAATCGATATATGTAGCATATTCCAATAGAGTCAATAACACAAGATTTTGGAATATGATGAAATAAAGGAAATGACTCACTAAATTGGATGTAGCTGTTGATCGATACAGTTTGACATAATTTTTTTATGGTTCATTGGGAAATAATATATATGTGTTTCTAATACATGAGTATAGTTGCGTACATCCGATCTTCTTATACCCTTTCATAAGCCAAAACCTATAAAACAATGAGATTATGTTGTAGTTGTTGTATATGCAGCATATTCCAGTTAAATGTTAAATGAGACAGAAGATGGGAATGGGACATAAGATATTGACTCGGAAATATGGGAGAAGAGAGGAGTATATACCTCCCACCATATCCTACTGGGATAATATGTCCAATTTTTAAGTTCGTGTATTATAGATGGGGTAGATTTGTTAGGAAAAAAAAAGGGGGGGGGGGGGGGGGGGGGGGGGGGAACACGCTACAGTCATCTACGAACCCTGGATAACTTCATTTTCAGGAAAAAGAAGTGCTTGTTCATGCCACAAAAAAACACACTTCAATAATAAATCAGTTAAATTTTTGTGACATATATAAAACTTAGGGCTAATAAATGTGTAACGCATGAAAGAAAGAGAGGGCGTTGCCGTCAGGGGGTAAGACTAACACAGGATGCGAGAATTTGTTTTCTCCGTCATACATGGAATGACTCAAACTAGACAAACTAATTAAATAGTGTGAAAACAAGTGCGTGTTGGCAACCAATAAATCAGAAAGTCGTTCCTTTAGATGACGAAAGCTGCATGTTCCATGCTTGTACAAGATGCATTGTGGATATTTCGCTGTTAATATAGATGTTGTCACAGTTTGCATTGAATATTTTCTGAACATTCTTACCTAAATTTTCCACATAAAAAGTTGCTGAATAATCCTGATTTGTATTCTTCACACGGTTTTGTGAGACTGAGACAATAAGAGTGACGGACGCGAATTATGACAAAAAGAACAAAACAGAAAGTCATTCAATAAAAGGGCCTTTTCTTCTTTTAACTCATGTCAAAAAGTCAATTTTGGTGGCTTATGTTATGTTCTAACTTTCTAAAAATGTTTGTCATACCTAATTAAACACATAGTTAATTAAACATTATTCAAAAATTAAATAGTCGAAATATTTTTAAAACATTATCATAAACAATGTAAAAATTATTTTGATAAACTATTAAGTTAAATATTTTGAAAATTTAGTCTTAATTTATGTTTGTGAAACTACTTATTTGATCACGTAACACTATTTTCAGGATTGGATGAGTACTATTTAAATAATACTAGTTCTATGCACCAGTTTTTTTCTTGATGTTCACGACAAGTAATTGATACTTATCTCTTCAAAGAATAAATTGTGGAAACTAGAGTGTGACTTGGACCAATCGAGCACTAAGTGTGGTACATCTTGTTACTAAAACATAGCAAATTTAAAAATAGTAAGTTGTAAATTTAAGTAGTGATCATTCTAGTTCATCGTTAGTCAATGTTCGTTAGCGTTTCAAATTGGAAGTGACTTAACGCTGCAACATATTCTCTTTCTACCTTTGCTCTTTGGTGGGTTAAGATTTTAATGTGTTTTCTATTTTTAATATTAATAAAGATAATTCTAAAAAAATCACATAATTTCGTGAACATTAAAACATAGGTCAATACGTTTTTAGACACCCTTGAAAGGGGAAGATGAGTCGAAGTAGGACAAAGGAAGTAAGAGATAAAATAATAAAGGGGGGACTTAGTGTCTTAAGCACATGTCTTATCATATCGATCATCGTCTCAGTCTCGTAGAACTTTCAATCCCTCAAGATATATTAGTACATGAAAGATGTAAATCACGATCACTCAGTAGCCTCTTACCTAGAAAGATCAGGCAAGATATCGATCTTTGTATATCTACTTAATGAAATGGGTAACCATTAACAAGTTTAACAATTACTCCATCACTAACGAAATTTTCTAAAGAATTGTTGAAGTAATAACGATTGCTCTGATACCAATTGAAGCTCTCTGATACCAGTTGAAGCGCTCTGATACCATTTGAAGCGCTCTGATACCAATTGAAGTAAAAACGGATTCAAAGAACAAAGAACACAACACGTATAAAGCACAACTAACTTTATATTATTCGGAAAATAACTCAAAACCGAACTACGTTTCTTGGCACCTTTGTCAATGACCCTACCCGGCATTGACTCACCAATCACCCTACCCGGGATTGGTATTTGGCACTCTTGGTGCTCTTGGCACTCTTGAGGCACCATCTACTATGGCTGGCCCCCTTTATTTATAGACCAACTAGTCTAATCAAAACCAAACCCTACTAGGACTAGATAAACATCATTAAAACAAATCCTAACTAGAATAGAAAAAGACAACTTAAGGAATCTTAAGATAATAACTCTATTTTTAGTTCCTACTGCTTAGGAATCCTAATTCAATGACGAAATTATCCAACAATCTCCCCCTAATTTCCGAATTAGAGATCTCTTCAACGCCTATCCACTTTCGCATTTCTTCTTTCATGTTCCTCCAACATCTGTAGCCGGCACTTGGTTTCCATTAGTTGCTGGAGCATATCCACTGGACACTTCGCTGGATACATCAACAATAGATTCACTAGCTTGTTCGGCAGCACTTATCACTGCACCAGCTAACGGCATTAGTATGAGATTGTTCCACTGAATTCCTATCATGCGCCGCAGATGTAGATCTACTTGGAATTGGCTTCCAGACGCCTTTTCTTCGGATCACAACCACACGGCGTTGTGTTGAAGATTCCTTCGATATCACGAATCTTCAACGAAGATGTAATGAATCCGGCCTTTGCTGAGATGAAGAACATGGCAGTCTCCTCCCGGGATCAACCCAAACACGGCAACCCTACCACGGTGGCTCCTCCCTCTTCAAACAACCTCGGCTCTGATACCAATTGAAGTAATAACGATTGCTCTGATACCAATTGAAGCTCTCAGATACCAGTTGAAGCGCTCTGATACCAATTGAAGTAAAAACGGATTCAAAGAACAAAGAACACAACACGTATAAAGCACAACTCACTTTATATTATTCGAAAAATAACTCAAAACCGAACTATGTTTCTTGGCACCTTTGTCAATGACCCTACCCGGCATTGACTCACCAATCACCCTACCCGGGATTGGTATTTAGCACTCTTGGCCTTGGCACTCTTGGCGCTCTTGGCACTCTTGAGGCATCATCTACTATGGCTGACCCCCTTTATTTATAGACCAACTAGTCTAATCAAAACCAAACCCTAATAGGACTAGATAAACATCATTAAAACAAATTCTAACTAGAATAGATAAAGACAACTTAAGGAATCTTAAGATAATAACTCTATCTTTAATTCCTACAACTTAGGAGTCCTAATCCAATGAGGAAATTATCCAACAATTGTTGCATAACTACTCCATGATTTCCCTGTCCTTTTAAAATTATGTACGAGTTTTGTTTAAATAATTTTTCGTGACTCAAGAGTGCTGTTTCTCTTTTGTTTATGTTATAAAGATTCTTCCTTTATGTTTATAAAAAATTTGTTTTCTTGCTCTGATATACTCATTTGAGGATCAATTACAGGTGGAAACACCTTTGTGTGGCTTGGACCCAAAGCATCGGTCGTTATTATGGATCCAGAAAGCATAAAGGAAATCACTTTAAAGTATATGATTTTTGAAAAGCCACATTCAAACCCACTTGGAAAACTTTTGACCGAAGGACTAGTGACTTACGAGGGAGATAAGTGGGCAAAGCACAGAAAACTAATCAATCCTGCTTTCCATCAAGAGAAGTTAAAGGTACAATACTATTCTCTCAAGTGAATGAAATGTGGATAATGGGGAACTGAAATAATCGTGTTTCATGTACGTTCAATTGTACCAAACAACCACCACCAACAACAATATTACTTTATTGTCGTAGAGTCTCTCGCTATGGCAGGATATGAGTGGTTCAGATATACGTAACCATATCGATGTGTTAGAAACACATAGAGTTTGTTTCTTGATGAACCATAATGAAAATTGCATCAAGGTGTGTCGATCAACTGATACTTCACAATATAAGAAGCCGCAGCCAAATTAGCTTTATTCTATCATATAGCAAAATGACTCACAATTTTCATTATGGATCACTTGTACGACATCGTCAATCAATAATTATTTTTTCCTCTTTCACGTAGCATATGCTTCCGGCGTTTCAAATAAGTGCGATGGAGACAGTTAGAAAATGGGAAGCAATGGTTTCCTCAAAGGATTCAAGTGAGGTGGATGTTTGGCCCCATCTCCAAATTTTGACTAGTGATGCAATTTCTAGGACAGCATTTGGAAGTAACTATGAAGAAGGCAGGAGGATTTTTGAACTTCAAAAGGAGCAAGCCGAACTTGTCCTTCGCGCTCTTCAATCGGTTTACGTCCCTGGTTTGAGGTAAAAAGAAAAAAGAAAAAGAAAAACCTTTATTTACTATACGAACGTGCTACACTATTATTGGATGTCTGCATCGATCTAAACTGTTTTATTTGAATATAGAATGGTGTTAGATCTACTAGCTCGATTCATTATGTGTTTCTTCAAAAAATTAAGGAAGAATAGAGAAGAATGAGCAAGAACCATTCATATTATCCATTGTAGATTCAGTGATACATATATACACAAACCTCAACGGCTCAACTATAACGGCTAGTTCACTATCATGTCACTAAGATAGTGACTTGATTGTAGATTAATACATGAATGCTACTAATACTATTAACATTTATTTTCTACACTCCTCCTCAAGCTTGGTTTACATATTACTACAACCAAGCTTGGATAACAATTTGTGAAATAAACCTGTAGAGACTGGTTTAGTAAGAATGTCAACAACCTGTCTAATTGAAGAAATATGCCAAATACATAATAACTTGTCTTCCAATTTCTCTCTAATAAAAATGACTATCTATTTCTACATGTTTGGTTTTATCATGGTGAATAGGATTCTCAGCCTTGTGGATGACAGATATATTATCACATAACACCTGAATTGGTGAATCATGCGCAAGTTGATGTAGATCTTTCAATACTCTCTTAACCCACATTCCTTCATAGACTCCAAGAACCAATGCTTGTAGTTCAGCTTCAGCACTACTACGAGCAACAACAGCTTGTTTTTTTACTCCTCCATGCTACCAAATTACCCCAGACATATGAACAATATCCTAATGTAGACCGCATGTCTTTTTTAGAACCACCCCAATCAGCATCTGTATAGACATTAACAGTCCGATCAGCTTGTTTTCTGAAAAATAATCCCTGTCCAGGAGCTCCTTTCAAATATCTTAGAATTCTTATAACTGCCTTAAAATGAACATCAGTAGGTGAATGCATAAATTGGCTAACATAACTAACTGAATAACAGATATCTGGACGAGTATGAGACAAGTAAATTAGTTTTCCTACCAATTTTTGATATGAATGAATGTCTGCCAAAACAGTCCCTACATTATTTTCAGAAGTGCAACTAGAGTCTAGATGTGTAGATGCACGTTTACAGCCAAGCATACCAGTTTCTTGAAGTAGGTCCAAAACATATTTCCTTTGAGAGATACACATGCCATTTTTATTTCTTCCAAGCTCCATTCCAAGAAAGTATCTTAAGGACCCCAGATCTTTAACTTCAAAAACAGTGGACAAATGATTCTTTACCTTAGATATACTGGTTACGCAATTGCCAGTTAGTATAATATCATCTATATAAACAATGAGTATAGTAAGTACCTGACCAGAATAAAGAACAAAAAGTGTATGATCACCCTGTGCTTGCTTGAATCCAAACTGTAACAAAACCTGTGCAAATTTAGAAAACCAAGCTCTAGGGGATTGCTTTAAGCCATATATGGCTCTTTTCAACCTGCAGACTTTTCCCTGAGTATGAATAGTGTCATATCCTGGAGGTATTGACATATACACTTGTTCCTTTAATTAAACATTAAGAAATGCATTTTTGATATCTAATTGTGATAGTGACCAATCAAGATTAATAGCAATAGAGAAGATAATTCTTACTGTATTTATTTTGGCTACAGGAGCAAAAGTCTCCATATAATCTATTCCATATGACCTTAGCTACCAATCTAGCTTTATACTTATTTAGTGAGCCATCTGAGTTGTACTTAGTGGAGAAGAACCACTTACATCCAACTAGTTTGAGATCCTTAGTCTGAGGAACAAGATCTCATGTGTTGTTTTTAATGAGGGCAGTCATTTCATCATCAACTGTCTTTTTCCATTTCTGATTATTCAAAGCTTCTTCAATATTCATAGGCAAACAGTGAGTATCTAGACTAACAGTGAAATTCTTGAACTTTGGACATAATTTGTCATATGACACAAAATTACACATAGGATGCTTAGTAGAACTGACCTCTGTTTTGAGAAGGTGATAATCTCTGAGTTTAGGTATTGGATATTTGGTGCACTCACGTGATTCTTTTCTTAGAGCAATGGGCAGTTCTGGGTCATCTGAGGGAATCTGAATAGATGATCCTGAACCAGTAGAAGTCAAGGATTTGGGGAACATACATGTGTTTTTCTCCTTGTATATACCTGTGTGATTTGTGGTTGATGTCTACTCTGATGTTCATAAGTTGGAACTTCTTCAGCTTCAGGAACCACTTGAGGTTCAGTGACATCATTATCGTCATACTGTATACGACCACTGTCCCCATAAGGTGAATTATTGATAGTAGTGATATCAATAATACTCTAAAACTGGTACTATTCATGATTCTGAGAGCTTGATCATACATTAGGTAAGTCAAAAGGTGTATCTTCGTCGAAACAAACATCAAGTGTTGTATGAATTTTCCTTGTAATTGGACACAGACACTTGTATACTTAATTGATTTCCTGTCAAGTTTACCTATGTTTGGGTTTTCAAGATACATATACATAGTACAACCAAAAATTTTGTAAGATAACTCAGATAAAAGTAAATAGTGAGGATAAACTTTGAGAAGTCTTTGTTTTGGACTTTCATACCCAAGTATTCTGGAAGGAGTCCTATTAATCAAGTAGGTGGCTGTGAGAACAGCCTCCCTCCAGAGGTATTTTGGCACATTCATAGAAAACATGATGAATCTAGCTACTCCTAGAATATGTTTATGCTTTCTTTCAGCAAAGCCATTCTGTTGTGGAGTATATACATTAGAAGTCTGATGATGAATCCTTTTTTCAGCCAAAAACATTTTGACCTCTTTGTCTAAGTACTCACTCCCATTATCAGACCTAAGATTTGTAATTACTGTGTTAAACTTATTTTGGATCAGATTCACAAATGTTTTAAAAATCTGTGATAGCTCAGATTCATGTTTCATCAAATAAGTCCATGTCACACGTTTGTGACCATCCACAAAGATGACAAACTATCTACTTCCATTTACATTTAACACTCTAGAGGGATCCCAGATGTTTGAATGGATCAAATTGAAGGGCTTACTTTCCTGATAAACTTTTGCAGGATAGGAAACTCTTGTTTATTTTACATACTAACAAGTCTCACACTTCAATGAATCTAACATAATACCATTAAATAGACCAGGTTTATTCTTCTTAAGATATAGAAAATTTGGGTGAACCAAACGTTTATGCCATAACAAAATAAGAGATGTTCTAGAATTCAAACTACCTATCCTAGGATCAGATTTGTTCATACAAGAATAGGTACTAGAAAATCTCTTAAAAACTTCTTCATCAGATCATGGTTGCAAAAAGAAAAGTCCATCATGTAGTCTAGCACATCCAATCTTCTCCTTCATAACCTTCTCCGTCATAGCTTTCTCTGAAAAGCAGGAAGAAGACGGCAGGAAGTAACATTCAGATTAGGAGAAGACAGTCAAGCAGTTATTATCTAGCATAAGTTTTCTTACAGACACCAGGTTGCAATCAAGACTAGGGACATAGAGAACTCCATTTAAAGTAAGATGTTTATATAGACATATATCATTATAACCAAGAATATCAATGTTCTGACCATTAGCAATCTTAACTTGCTTAGTCACATAAGTAGCTGTAAAAGAACTCAACCAGCTTTTCTTAGAAGTCATATGAGGAGTAGCTCCAGAATCTATTATCTATGGTTCAAACTTACTTCGCATACCTGTAGCCATGGTGGCTTTGACCTGACTAGGGTCAGAGCTTGATGGTGCTCTCTGACTTCCAAAAACCTTTAGGACAACATCCAATTGGGCCTGAGTAAACATTCTTTTTGATGGTTCCTTGGATTGTACTTCTGCTACGGTTGCCTTCGGAGATGACCTCTAGGAGTTTGCGTCTGTTCGCCAGGAACCACTAGAATCAGACCTTCCTGAGAAATTTTGTCTATGATTATAGTTTTATTTGTAAAATGGTGGAGGTTTCACTTTAGACCCTGGACGCCTATAGCATTCATCAACTACATGTCCAATTCTATGACAATACTTACAATATTTCTTTTGATATTCACTAGATCCTGGTTTCTTTGAGGCAAAAAACACCTCCTTTCCCTTCTCAGAACTATTTGTGTGTGTCATAAATGCAGAAGACTCAGAAGACATAGTAGAATTCGAATTTGACCCCATCACAACTTTCAACCTACTTTCTTCCTGTCTAACTTCAGAGAACACAATATTCGTAGCTGTTAAAGGTTTTGTGCCTAAAATAAGACTTCTAACACCATCAAAGTCTTTGTGTAATCCAGACAAAAAACCAAAGACTCTTTTTGTATCTTTAATAGTTTTAAACAGATGCATGTTAGTAGTGCATGTCCACTGCTATACCTTTAGAGCATCAATCTGTTGCCAGATTTGAGACAAACTACTAAAAAACTTACTGACTGACTGATCTCCCTGTTTAAAATCTTTCAACTGAGTCTCAAGCTCATAGAGCTCAGAGATATTTTCATGCTTGAAGTACATCTCCTTCGTTGCTTTCCATATCTCAGCAGCTGTTTGATACAGCATAAAGATATTACTTACCTCTGGTGTCATAGAACCTAGAATCCATGACATTATCATGGAAGCCTCCCAAGTAGAGTACTTTTTACTAGTTTCAGCAGGAATACTCATTTTTTGTGATAAATATTCCTTCTTCCCTCGACCAACTATGAATAGTTCTACGGCTCTATTCCATGGTAGATATTTGATACCATTCAGTTTTTGATTTGTAATGGTAACATGAGTTGAATCTACAATAGATCCAGTTCCAGAGCCAGATTTTTGGCTTCGGATGACGTAATTTCACCGCCTGAATCCGCCATGCAACTAATGTTTGAAGCAAAAAAACTGAATCTTAAGGATGAAATACCAGAGAACATGGAAACAAGATGAAGAAAGAATATGATAGAGACAGAGAAGAGAGATGACAGGCAAAGAGTAGTTTTTGCAAATGAAAGTGACGGTGTAGAGAACTAACGTGGGATATGGAGTAAAGGTGTAGAGATAAAAGACTGCCAGGTGGAACGGAGTTGGCAAGTGTATTAAATGCACCTTGTACGAGTGTGAGGAAAAGAGATTTTGAAGTTAGATTTTTCCAACAGCTATCACCAATCGAAGAGAATAGTGGAGGGAAAAAATTTCTTTTACAGACGTGTGACATCTGCTGATTGGTGGAACACCCCACTAGTTTTAAGAGAAAAAAAAAAGTCTTCCTCGTTAACTCCGTCCACTTTAAAACTTGTCGTCGTTTTTCCGGGTATGAAGCAACTTTCAAAGTTTTTTTCCCTTCTTCACTTTCCTTTGTCTTCTACGTTGCTTGGACCGTGTAGTTATTTTGAAGAAATATATGCTGCTTTTGATGGCAATCCAGGTATTTATTATACACTTTGCAGATGATGTGTTTCTTTCCCGGTATTTAGTATACACTTTGCAGAGGATGAGTTTTCTTCTTCTTTTGTAAGAACTTTTCAGAGGATGAGTTTTCTTCTTTTGTAAGAGCTTTACAGAGGATGAGTTTTTCTTCTTTCTCCCTTTCTGCGTTAATGAATATAGTGTATCGAAATATTCTTTCTTCCACGCTTTGGCTCTGATACCATCAAGAATTTAAGGAAGAATAGGGAAGAATGAGCAAGAACGATTCATATATTCATTGTAGATTCAGTGATACATATATACACAAACCTCAATGGCTCATCTATAACGACTAGTTCACTATCATGTCACTAAGATAGTGACTTGACTGTAGACTAATACATGAATGCTACTAATACTATTAACATTTATTTTCTACATTTCTTTATATTATATAGTGTAATCGATGAGACTTTATATGATATACGTAGGATGAGACTCGTTCATTTTCGATATTGTGCAAGAAGCGCCCGCGGTATGAGCCATTTTTACTATTGGGCTTTTAGTTAGGATTCTGGTTCTTGTAAATGTTGTAACTCTATATATATGGTAATAGTGAATTTGTGTCGTTTTCTTCTATAGACACAAACACATTGTAGAACCTAATAAGTCTTGTTTTTAGTTTTTATTTTGTCATAATTTGGTCGTTTTCGTTACACAACAGCGAAGTCATGTGCTAATTTCAATGTATGTTAGGTTTTTGCCCACAAAAACGAATAGAAGAATGAAATCAATTTCCAACAATGTCAATGACTCCATCAGGAGTATAGTGGAAGCAAGAATGAAGGCAATGCGGGTAGGAGAAGCCTGTGAAGATGACTTATTGGGCATATTGCTTGAGTCGAATTTTAATGAAATTCAAAAGCATGTAGACAAGAATTCTGGCATGAGCATTCAGGATGTCATAGAAGAATGCAAACTATTTTACTTTGCCGGACAGGAGACAACCTCAACACTGCTTGTTTGGACTATGATCTTGTTGAGTAAGCATTCACATTGGCAAGCTCGTGCTAGAGAGGAGGTTTTGCAACTCTTTGGGACCAACAAGCCAGATTTTGATGGTCTAAATCACATGAAAGTCGTAAGTATTTTTTGAATAATGATTCTTGGACACCGTTGGACGTAGTAATATACAACTTATTAACTTCTGAATGTACAAATCAAACTTGGAAGAAAGAAAAAGTTAATAAAACAGAGGTAACATTTTGATAAGTTTGTGTTTTGTGGTACATCAAAATTGTAAGGCTACTCCCAAGAAACCGTTCTTTTATTTATCGGACACTAACATGCCAAGTTAAAATTTTCTTTTCCTTGACAGATGACTATGATTTTGTACGAAGTTCTAAGGCTATACCCACCTGTGCATAGGATGGCCAGAAAAGCAATACAAGAAACAAAATTAGGGAAGACGACTTTGCCGGCCGGAGTTCAAGTAGTTTTGCCTATAATGTTACTGCATCATGACAAAAGAATATGGGGGCAAGATGCCTTGGAGTTCAAGCCAGAAAGGTTCTCTGAGGGTGTATCGCATGCAACCAAGGGGCAAGTTACTTTCTTGCCGTTCGGTTGGGGACCTCGAATTTGCATAGGCCAAAACTTTGCAATGCTTGAAGCTAAAATGGCAATGGCTCTGATTCTGCAACGCTTCACACTTGAACTTTCGCCCTCGTATTCGCATGCTCCAATTTCAGTAATCACACTTCAGCCTCAGCATGGTGCCCATTTGATTTTGCACAAAATTTAGCCCTCTGGTTGGGACTTTTAAGTAGTGATTTTCAATAAGAGGTTAAACCCTGTTTGTTTTAATGGAATTTTGTTAGGAATAAAAGATGTTTACAGATTTAATCTGGTTTTACAGCATTGTGAATATGCTTATGGTATGCCAGTTAAGGTATAACGCTTCTGTTTTCCTTCGATGTCTATGAGGTCTAACTAAATTGAAGTAATGTTGCAAATGTAGTTCTGTTTTCCTTTTTAGGGAAAAAGAAAAAAAAAGGAGGAAAAGGAAATTGAAAATGTGAAACATGAGATAAAGGTGCGTATGACTATTCCTCTTCTGATTGCAAGCAAGCGTCTACCATTGCTAAGTTTCCTATGGAACCATGTATTTTCATGAGAAAACTACAACATGATAAGCACATTGAAATGGGGAACAATGAGGGAAGATATGTACAGCTCAAAGGGTGTGAACGGACTTGCATCTCTTTAAAACATCAAATACTGTTAGGTCCCTTAGAACACACTAGAAGGGGGTTTGAATAGTGTGTTCACCAAGTATGGATATTTTCTTGGATATTTTTCGTTTGTGAGTGCAAACCAATACTTGAGTGTGTTCTTTGAAATGAATAAAACTTGAGAAAAAGTAAGAACACAGTATGTATAGAGGTTCAAGTCAAAATGACTCTACTCCTCTACCTTCTTGATTTTTCACAAGAAGGATTTTGAAAGGGGGATTGTTATTTCTTTTGGAAGAAACAACAATCAAAAACAAAATCCAAAATACAGTAAAACTAGGCAACTCGCCTAGACCACAGCCAAGAAATACCAACCCGTTGAAGTCTAGCCTCTAAAAAACTTCCTTGTTCCTCAAAGAATTCTTGTAGGGAGTATAGTGCACCACAACACCATCAAATAACCTTCCAAGGAATGGATTTCTTCAAACAAGAAACACCCTTGCTTCTTGATCAACAATCTACACTTAGCCCCTCACAATCTAAATTCAATAAGAAGAAGACTCTTCTTCTTCTTCTTCTTTACAACACAACTCTCACAAATGAAGTAAATTATACAATCATACAACTATTTTGAGAGCTTAAACTTTGAGAGAAACTTGAGAGCTTTGATAGTAGAAAGTTGGGAATGAAGGAGATGAAGCCCTTGTTTTATCAACCTTCAAACTAGCCGTTTTTGCTCTTGCAGGAGCCAATAATGGGCTTTGTCTCTTTGTGATGACATGTCCTCATCTTTGGAAATCTTCTCTTAGATGACTACAAGCTTCTTGAGGAAGCTTCTTCTTGAAAGCTCAAAGAGGAAAGATGATCTTCTCCAAAAGAGAGAGAACCTGTGATATTGCACTAAAAAAGAGGATACAAATGTCAAGCAAACGTTAGAAAGTGCAGCATAAAACATTTGTAGCATAAGTCACATGAAGCGCCTAATGTGTTTTATGAATAGGCGTTCAATGTGACATGGAGCGCCTCAAGTGTTTTTGAACTGGCGTTCAATGTGACATAAAGCACCTGAAATGAATAAGAAGCACTTGTTCAATGTCACATGAAGCGCCTGGTGTGGGCAACAGAACTCGTTTGAAGTCTCATGAACCGCCTGATCTCAACCTTCATAGTTGTTCGAAATAATTCTAACTTTTACCAAAAGTAACTTGATGTTTGTGCCCATTTTGAGGGAAAATATTCATTTGACTTTGTAATACACATGAACCGCCTGAAGTAGGCGTTTGAAGTGTACTGAAATCCAAAAACTTCACATGAAGCGTCTTATGTAGGCATTCAAAGTGTACTGGTCTCCAGACACTTAACATTATGCGCTTTATGTAGGCGTTCGAAGTGTACTGACTTCCAGGCACTTCACATGAGGCACCTTATGTAGGCGTTCGAAGTATACTGACATTCAAACACTTCACATTAGGCACCTAATCCGGCGTTATAAGTGTCAATTGTGCAAATCATCAAAACTTAACACATTCCAACATTCTCTATCTTTTTGATGATTTTACAATGTGCATACCTTTTAAAGTTAGCTCCCCCTCACATTAAACCTAAAATTTGTTTCTATGGATATGATGAATCAAATGTTCTAACACATGTAACAAAAGCATCAATGAACAAAGTTATCACAAAAAAAACTTCATTGATGTTCAGTCAGTTCAGGCAATAAACATAAATGATTTTAATGTTATTATGATCCAAAGAGAAATCAACCACACAAAAAACTAAACAGAACATCATTGTTGTTTATGGATTTCCTGCACCGGCATCTCCGCCGCCGGATGAAAAACTACTAAAGCCAAAACAACCAGATGCAAAATCGGCAAAGCCACTCGTTGAGCCACCAGCACCACTTTCACCAGCACCAGCACCAGCACCAGCACCACCACCACCACCAGCACCACCATTTCTTCCCCTAAATCATCAAAATCCGAGGGGAGTTGAATCCACGGATTCATCTGTAAGAAGGCATTCTTAAACACTGTCATGTGGTATTCGTTCCCCGCATGCCGAGCTTCATGCTCTGCATCGCGAAGATGCAACCGTTGAATATTTTGTTCAAGTGATTCAATCCGTGATAGAAATTCATGGTCATTGCTACCACCTTCCCTTCTTGAGGTCCTTCGTCGACCTCATCAGCAATATCCGGAATGATAGTGGCTTTCCTTCGCTATGAATCGATGACTTGGGCAATGTTGAAGTTGTCGTAGTAGTCCGTCTTTGCCACTTTTGTCATTTTGCCATCAAGTATCTCAATACATTTCGACTTCATCAAAATAGTGACAACATTGGCAAAAGGTAGAGCCTTTGAGCCCTTCCGGAGAGCAGCCATCATGACTTCCACGATGACCCATCCAAAATTTAACTGTGTCTTATGCTTGAGATGATAAGTAACATAGAAATCCATATTGCTTGGATTTCTAGTTGCCTTACCGTTGACACAGTAAGTCACCACAGCCAGCAGTATTCTATTCACCAAAGGCATGTTCTGAGTATTCTTTGTTGGCAAATATTCCAAATCAAATTTGACATATTGCTCAAGGACTCCGTATTTGTCACTCCAGTCAAATACGGAGAAGTCACTTAGTCCCTCATTTCTTAATCCTAGAGCATCGCGAATTTCTTGTATGGAGAAGTTGAGGGGTGTACCAGCGACAACTGTATGCAAAGAGAATTGTTAAGACTCAAATGGTGGAGTAATCCACATGTTGGCATAGAACAGCCTGGTGTAGTCTCTGGAAAATTTATGTATGTCACGCCTAGACCAAAGAGAGGTCCATCCCTGACGATCCAGAAGAGTGAAGACTTGATTCATGTTGTAAGCATCAGTGAAATCACTGACGCGAATCAGTTTGAGGGGCACAACGGGTCTGTTGTTGCTCCTCCATTATTCATAAAGCATGTGTGAATGGAGTGATAGATGAGTACCTTTTGCTACATGTGGGGTGGATTTTTGACACCAGAGTCAAATTTCTTTTTCATCCAAGGAAAATTTTCCTTGGATAGCCCTTCATGAATGGAGGTGATTTCTTCAGGTTCAACAACGCCAACAGTTTGCTTGTGTTTGTGTCCCCTTTGAATGAGTCTTGAAGGACCAGCAGAAGCCATATTAGAGTTGGAAAGATGAAGTTTTGAGAGTTTTAGCAGAGAGGGTTTGCAGAAATTTTTGTGAGAATAATGGAAGGAGGAAGATGGAATTTAAAAAGAAGAGGAGGAAGAGGAAGAGACAGGGCGGTTAGGATGAGAATTAGTGGGAGAGTGGGAGTAATGGTGAGTAATAGAGGAAGAGGAGGAGGTGGAAGAAGAGGAGGAGATAGAGAAGAATGATATGGAGTGAGAATCATGGGAAGTGGAGTGAATGGGGAATCGTGGGGAGGAGGAGTGGAGGACGTAGGGAAGAAGAAAATATGGCGGCAATGTCAAATCCTTCAATTCGAGCAAAGAAGTGAAAGGACGCTTGGTTTGACAAGAAGAACTAGGGTTTAAGCGCCTTATGTCACTTCGAACGACTTCATAAACGAGGATGAAGCGCTTGAAGTAACTTGGAATGGTTGTGGTTGAAGGGATTAAGCACTTGAAATCACTTTGAACGAGTGATACAGTTTGTATAAAGAGCTTAATCCACTTTGAACGGTTGTTTCTAGAGACATAGAGCACTTGATGTCACTCCGAACGAGTGACATTTTTAGCATCAGTCTCTTAATGTGACATTGAACGCCTGAACTAATTCTGATAAAGCGCTTTATGTACACTGATCTTGAAAATTTGAAAATTTTCTTGTTTCAACTTAAGATGGGTTAGTGTCAACCCATGTTAAGCAACCCTAACCTGCTTCTTATATATGCAAACACATCACTAGGGAAGGTTTTGTGATGTCTGCTAATTAGTCACGTGTTGGAACAAATTTCACACTTACCAAGTTGTTTTGTACACAATCACTGATAAAATGATATCTTACTTCAATGTGCTTAGCCCGACTAAGGTGGACCATATAGAGAAAAAGGGGTTTGAGTGATTTAAAAATACATGATTTAAACGTGTTACAAGGAAATGCATGACATATTGTATGACATGACACGTTGTTGCATAAAACTTGCCTTATATAGTTCATATATAATGTTGTCGTACTAACAAGCTATGAAGCTTTAAAGCTTACATCAAATGGCAAACATTTGTTGTGTTTGAACTATTTTCAGGTGCCACCATTAATGAACTAAACTAGTTCATTAAGTGAAGTACTTAGTTAATTAAACTAAGTAGTTCATTAAAGGAAATAATATTTGGAAAAGGCACAAAAACAACAAGTTGAAGAAAGGAAAGTTCTCCCTCCCCTCTCCACACATATCCCACACATATAAACATATATATATATATATATATATATATATATATATATATTCAGATTTTTTGAAAAATGCACATACACATATATTCCAACGTACTACCGACACGTTATATATTTTACATACGTACGTTAACGTCACACCACTATATTTAACTCATATTTATGAGTATATTCAAGTCTTATACCATATGATATAAGTCATGGTGATGACAAATTTAATACGACACGTTAAAAGGTTCTAAATCGAAAATTGTCGTATCGGGCGAATACCGAAACTTCGCCAACGTGTCACGTACTTGCCATAAATAGATGGCTAGCCCCTAAACTTCAAAAATAACCACAAATTTCGTGGCTTACATGACATGTACAGCCATAAAATCGTTCCATGTTGGCACATACAAATCACCCCACATTAAGGCCAAATTGTGGAGATTCCAATTTCAATTTTGTCACATGGTTTAGGCGCCACTTTAAGATCAGCTAAGTGATGAATGTTAAAGTTTAATTTATGTATATTATGTGTAACATAATATATATAACATGTGCAAAAATTTGGAATTCAATTAGAGAAAAATCGGGTAATCGATAAACGTCGAAAATTCGGTTTTCTACGTACACGACACATGGAACATTTTTGGCATGTCATATAACATATATCTAGACACTTTTTACATATTTCATATATCTCAAAGTGTTCTAGAAAATTCAATTAAGGGCTGATTGGATTATACCATGTGTGTATAATTAAATGTGCACTATTTTACAAAGTTTGCAAAAATAAAATTCAGCACATGCACAACCATGTCACACGCCTATTCTAGCCTTGTTGGAGCATATGTGGAGCTTTTTTGGCATCTTGATTGGTCAAGAATAAAGCATGCAATGTTAGTGACTTAAAGAAAGGAGCTACAAAAGGTAACATTTCAAATCTTGTCACAATTGTGACACATGCTGAAAATTCAGCATGTGTGCTAAAGGCTGGCCGAAATTCTCCACTTAATGAGCCATATTTTATTGTCTTGAATCATGTGGATAATTGGGAGATAATATGGAAGTGTTTTGAATATTCTATGGAAACAAATAAGGTGATATTTTCAAATATCACACATGCTGAAAATTTCAGCATGTGTGGATTTATGTTGGCCGATTTCTAGGCCTCATTGGTGTCTAATGTTTATTCTATAAATGATAAGAATGTTTTGTACTAAATGGTGATTGATTTCTTGTTTAATTTCAAGGATTAAATCAATGTAAAATTGGCAATATTGTTAATAAAAGGTGAATGTTACACATGCTGAAATTTCAGCATGTGCAAGAGACTTGATGGCCGAATTCTACATGGCATCTTGGAGTTATTTGCCTAGCTAATTTTGTGTGATGATCTTGGGAATTCTGGTAACTATTTTATGATTATTTTGGCATATGTTTTAAGTGTTATTCTCAGATTTGTCTAGTCATCAAGTGATGACAACATCCAACCAATCAATGAGTGCCAAGTAAGCAAGAGCTTAATGGTCATCCAATAAGGAGATGCCAAGTAAGCAAAGGCATGTCACAATGATGCTATATACTCTTCCAAGGACTTAGAAGATAATTTTCAAGAGGGGAAGAGCATCAAGGGGGGCGGCCACATTGTTAAAAAGGAAGGAAGAGAGCAAAACAAAAACAAGAACAAGTCTTGCAAATTCCAAGATAAAAAACGTTTAGCATCTTCTTTTCTACACTCTCTTTCTTTCTTCTCTCTAAAAGCCTATTGTAATCATATTCATATACTTGAATAGGCTTCATATAGTCCACCACATATTCTTTATCATTGTAAAAGATTGATCAAGGTGTGATCAATCTTGAACTTTCTTTGTATTCACATACAAGGTTTGTAAATGGTTGGAGTTGATGTGTAACTCCATCAACCCTGTGGTAAGGTGTTCTTTGTGTTGTGTGATTAGTGATAACCGAGGAAGGTGTCCTCGAAGACTGAAGTAGGTTGTTATAACCGAACCAGTATAAAATTCTTGGTGTCATTTACTTTCAGCACTTACTTTCAGTTTTAGCACTGTTTATCGTTTTTGATCACGTTCGTAAAACTAGTAAACGAATTTCAAAAATTAGGAAACTTTTCAGAATCATAGACATACGCCTCAAGGTTCTTTTGGCGCAAGTTTTAACCTTTTTGGACAAGTATAAGTCATCCAAACGTCCAAAGATCTGAGACTAGTGCAGTCTGATTTTCAGGCTTGGAAAGGTTGAGACTTTGATCGTATTTGACTAACTTTCCAAAAGAATTTTTCAAAAATGTTTAAATCCATTTAAATAAAACTAATAAGGGGTTAGTCTTTAAATTTTCAGATCATTTGGAGTTACATAAAAATAGGAATTAATTTTTCAAATCAGACTACCGTTTCTGGCAGATTTGCGCAATCTGACCACCAATAATTTTTCAAGGGGTTAGAGGTTGAATTTTAATTTGAAAATTTTAGGAGATACTCAGAACATCTGAGACTAAGTTCTCTCCAAATTTAAAAATTTTTGAAGACCTACAACTCAGTTTTCAAAATGTTTTAAAACTGGTCCTGAAAACAGAAAATGTTTTCAGAAGTTGAGTTTTTTTGTCTAAAACAATTTTAAAAACCACATTTTCCGCACCCACTATTCAACCCCCCCTTCTAGTGGTGTATTGCTGATCCTACAAGTGGTATCAGAGTGCAGGAACACTCACATCAAAAGGATCCAACGATCTAAGTGAGATGGCAACCACAATCTTCAAAACCGAACAAGAAGGTATGTCCAGTCAAAGGCCTCCTCTCTTTGACGGTGAGTCTTTCATTCAATGGAAGTTAAGAATGAAACTTTTTCTTATGGCAATTGATATTGATCTTTGGTCAATCATAAAAGATGGTCCTTTTGTTCCATCAAAATTATCCACTGTAGATGGAGTCACAATAGAGGTCGTTAAGCCTAGAAAAGAGTACACTAGTGATGATAAAAAGAGACTAAGCATGAACGCTAGGGCTATGAAGTTGCTTTTAAATTGACTAAATAAAAGTGAATCAAGCTATGTTTCAAAATGTTCTAGTGCTCAAGAAATGTGGAGAATACTTGAAATGAAACACGAAGGCACTAGTCAAGTAAAAGAGTCCAAGATCAACATGCTTATGTCCACACTCGAGTCATTTAAATTATTGCCAAATGAATCTATCGTTGATATGGATCTTCGCTTGACTAACATTTACAATTCTCTTGAGTCTCTTAGCAAAGCCTTTACTATGCAGGAAAACGTACAAAAGGTCTTGTGAAGCCTTCCATCCGAGTGGGACCCTAAAGTAACGGCAATAGAAGAAAGCAAAGAAACTAAGTCAATCAAGATGGAAGAATTAATTGGATCACTTAAGGTTTATGAGAACAAACTCACCATAAAGAAATCGGAATCATCAAAACAAGGTAAAGCTATTGCATTTAAGTCAAATGAATACGTCTCTACTTCTTCCGATCACGTAGATGATAGTGATTCTGAATCAGATAACGATGACTTAATTTTATTGGCTAAAGGTTTAAGAAAATTCATGAGAAAGTCGTTTAGAAAAAAAACTAAGGCTACTTCGACTAAAAGAAATAAGAACAAGACAAACGACAAGGATGTTAAATGTTATGAATGCGATAAACTTAGACATCTATCATATGACTGCCCTAATAAGGACAAGCAAACAAACAAATACCCTGACAAGGATCGGAACAAGAATAAACTCGTCTCAGAACCTAAGCAAAGGAAACGAGCTCTCAAAGCCTCCACTTGGAGTGATACATCGGATTCTGAGACTGAAACAGAAGAGGAGACTGCACAAGTATGCTTTGTGTCCAAATCATCAAACGAGAGAACCTACACATCAAAAGATACATCAATCAAATGGTTCCTTGACAGTGGTTGCTCGAGGCACATGACGGGTGACCCGAGCCTATTCACAAAATTGAAGAAGGTTACAAAAGGTGGATCCGTGACCTTTGGAGACAACAATGAACGCAAGATCATCGGAAAAGGTACAACTGGAAACCCAAGCACCCTTCAAATCTCCAACGTATTTTTGGTAAGCAACTTATCTTATAATCTTCTTAGCATTTCACAATTTATTGATAATGGCTTCGATGTGTGCTTTACTCATCCCTATTGCAATATCATAAATAGAAATGGAGAACTAGTGTTAAAAGGAAAACGTGAAGGAAACATATTTACGCTTTCTATGGATAATACGTTAGACGCTAAGGTTAAGTGTTTCATGTCAAATGAACCTAACGTAAACTTGTGGCATAGACGTTTTGGACATATTGGCATTTCTACACTAGAAAAACTCCAACGAAAGAACCTAATACGAGAATTGCCTACACTTGATTTAGACAACTTTCAGTTGTGTGAATCTTGCATAAAAGTCAAACAAACACGCGAGTCACTTAAACCTAAGAATGAAATAAGCACGACTAGAGTTTTAGAATTATTAAACATTGATTAGTTTGGTCCTAGTCGCACTACGAGTCTTGGTGGTCGTCACTATGCTTGCGTGATTGTTGATGATTTTTCTCGTTATACTTGGACTTTGTTTCTTGCACATAAGGATGATAGTGCTATTGAAATTGCTAAACTGATAAAACAACTTGAAAATCAATATGGCGTTAATGTGAAAAAGATAAGAAGCGATAGAAGTGGTGAATTTAAAAATAAGGACATGATTTCATTTTGCGAAGAAAAAGGAATTAAGCATGAGTTTTCGCCACCTAGAACTCCACAATTAAATGGAGTAGTAGAAAGAAAGAATAGGACATTACAAGAAATTGCTAGAACTATGTTATGCGAAAATAAATTGCCCAGATTTTTGTGGGCGGAAGTCGTAAACTGTGCATGCTACATAGTAAATCGCTTATCCATTAGAAAGAAAATGAGTAAGATGCCTTATGAGATATTAAATGATCGCATGCCTAAAATTTATTATTTTCGTGTGTTTGGATGCAAATGTTTTGTTTTAAATACAAAAAAGACAATTTAGATAAATTTGAAATCTAAATCAATTGAATATATCTTTGTTGGATATTCTGTAAATTCAAAAGCTTATAGATGTTATGATCCTCTCACTAGACAAATTATAGAATCTATTCATATGAAGTTTAATGAATTTGGTGAGATTGATAAAGATAAAGAATATGATGATGATTTTGAATTGAAACCCGTGTTGAATGATGATGATGGCACGTTTGATATGCATGACATGTATGATACACTAGAAATGCATGATCACTTAGAAATGCATGAGAACATAGAAAATAATCAACCAAGATGGCATAGAGATCACCCACATGATCTCATTATAGGCGACATCACTCACGGTGTGCGACCATGTAGAAGAATAAATCCGGATGAAATAAATCAATTTCATGCTATGATTTCCGAAATTGAATCTAAAAATATGCATGATGCTTTGAGTGATTCTTCTTGGATTGATGCTAGGCATGATGAGCTTAATCAATTTGTTAGAAATGACATATGTGATTTAGTGCCACGACCACAAGATAAGACCATAATAGGCACAAAGTGGTGTTTAGAAATAAAATGAATGAAGAAGGAAAATTTGTTAGAAATAAAGCTAGACTTGTAGCACAAGGCTATAATCAAGAAGAAGGAATTGATTATGATGAAACATGTGCACTCGTAGCACGTTTAGAAGCTATACGACTTTTACTCGTCATTGCTTGCATGAAAGATTTTAAACTTTATCAAATGGACGTGAAAAGTGCATTCTTAAATGGATTTATATAAGAAGAGGTATACGTGAAACAACCACCCATTTTTGAAGATTTGAAATATCCCGATCACGTGTACAAACTAAAGAAGGCACTATACGGACTAAAGCAAGCACCTAGAGCATTGTATGATCATTTTGCTACTTTCCTATTAGAAAATGGTTTTAAAAGAGGCACTATAGATAGCACATTATTTTTAAAACAAGATAAATCGGATTTACTTATTATTCAAATTTATGTTGATGACATCATTTCTGGCTCTACTTCTCATAAACTTGTTGAAGATTTTGAAAATTGCATGAAATCCGAATTTGAAATGTCTATGGTTGGTGAATTGAACTACTTTCTTGGCTTGCAGATTAAACAAACGAGTAAAGGTATTCACATAAGCCAAGCTAAATATGTAAATGATGTGATTAAAAAGTTCAATTTTGAGAATTTAAAACCATCCCCCACCCCTATAAGTGTTACTACTAAATTAGATAAAGATGAACATGGTAAGTATTTTGATAATGCCTTGTATAGATCTATGATTGGCTCTTTGTTATATCTTACTGCGAGTAGGCCTGATATCATGTTCAGTGTATGTATGTGTGCACGTTTTCAAAGTCAACCTAAGGTGTCTCACTTTAATGCGGTGAAAAGAATATTCTGATATATTAAGCACACACCCACCTTAGGCATTTGGTATGATAAAGATTGTGACTTTAATTTGCATGCCTACACTGACGCTGATTATGATGGATGTAAGATAGATAGCAAAAGCACGAGTGGCACTTGCCAATTTATAGGAAACTCACTTATTTCATGGTTTTCCAAAAAGCAAGCAAGCGTAGCTTTATCCACTACTGAAGCTGAGTACATGGCACTTAGTCTTTGCTGCACACAATTACTATGGATAAAACAACAACTTTCGGACTTTGGAATTACCGTAAATAAAATCCCTATATATTGTGATAGTATGAGTGCTATTAACCTATCTAAGAACCCCGTACTACACTCTAAGGCCAAGCATATAGAAGTACGTTATCATTTTCTTCGTGATCACGTAAATAATGGTGACATTTTCATAGATCACGTACGCACAGAGGCACAAGTAGCGGATATTTTTACTAAGGCCTTAAATCAAGCCACGTACGAAAATCTTCGTTCTAAGTTAGGCATGATTTCTGCTGATTTGATTTGATTATCTTTCCATATTTACATGCATTTTTGATTGACTTTCCAAAATAAAGGGGGAGAGAATGCATGATTTAAGGGGGAGAGAGAAACTGATTGCATAAATCAAGGGGGAGCGGATTTGAAATTTGAAATTCAAAATTTGAAATTATGCATGATTGAAGGGGGAGTGATAAGATTTAAATCATGAATGTAGGTTATTTTGAAAATCATCAAAAGGGGAAGATTATAGAGAAAAAGCGGTTTGAGTGATTTCAAAATACATGATTTAAACGTGTTACAAAGAAATGCATGACATATTGTATGACATGGCACGTTGTTGCACAAAACTTGCCTTATATAGTTCATATATAATGTTAGCGTACTAAAGAGCCATGAAGCTTTAAAGCTTACATCAAATGACATACATTTGTTGTGTTTGAACTATTTTCAGGTGCCGCCATTAATGAACTAAACTAGTTCATTAAGTGAAGTACTTAGTTAATTAAACTAAGTAGTTCATTAAAGGAAGCAATATTTGGAAATGGCACAAAGGCAACAAGTTGAAGAAAAGAAAGTTCTCCCTCCCCTCTCCACACATATCCCACGCATATAAACACACACACACACACACACACACACACATATATATATATATATATATTTTCAGATTTTTTGAAAAATGCACATACACATATATTCCAACGTACTACCGACACGTTATATATTTTACGTACGTACGTTAACGTCACACCACTATATTTAACTCATATTTATGAGTATATTCAGGTCTTATATCATATGATATAAGTCATGGTGATGACAAATTTAATACACACGTTAAAAGGTTCTAAACCGATAATTGTCGTATCGGACGAATATCGAAACTTCGCCAATGTGTCACGTACTTGCCATAAATAGATGGCCAGCCCCTACACTTCAAAAATAACCACAAATTTCGTGGCTTACATGATATGTACCACCATAAAATCATTCCATGTTGGCACACACAAATCACCCCACATTAAAGCCAAATTATGGATTCCAATTTTGTCACATGGTTTAGGCACCACTTTAAGATCAGCTAAGTGCTGAATATTAAAGCTTAATTTATGTATATTATGTGTAACATAATATATATAACATGTGCAAAAATTTAGAATTCAATTAGAGAAAAATCGGATAATCGATAAACGTCGAAAATTCGGTTTTCTACGTACACGACACATGGAACATTTTTGGCATGTCATATAACATATATCTAGACAATTTTTACATATTTCATATATCTCAAAGTGTTCTAGAAAATTCAATTAAGGGCTGATTGGAATATACCATGTGTGTATAATTAAATGTGCACTATTTTACAAAGTTTGCAAAAATAAAATTCAGCACATGCACAACCATGTCACACGCCTATTCTAGCCTTGTTGGAGCATATGTGGAGCTTTTTTGGCATCTTGATTGGTCAAGAATAAAGCATGCAATGTTAGTGACTTAAAGAAAGGAGCTACAAAAGGTAACATTTCAAATCTTGTCACAATTGTGACACATGCTGAAAATTCAGCATGTGTGCTAAAGGCTGGCCGAAATTCTCCACTTAATGAGCCATATTTTATTGTCTTGAATCATGTGGATAATTGGGAGATAATATGGAAGTGTTTTGAATATTATATGGAAACAAATAAGGTGATATTTTCAAATATCACACATGCTGAAAATTTCAGCATGTGTGGATTTATGTTGGCCGATTTCTAGGCCTCATTGGTGTCTAATTTTTATTCTATAAATGATAAGAATGTTTTGTACTAAATGGTGATTGATTTCTTGTTTAATTTCAAGGATTAAATCAATGTAAAATTGGCAATATTGTTAATAAAAGGTGAATGTTACACATGCTGAAATTTCAGCATGTGCAAGAGACTTGATGGCCGAATTCTACATGGCATCTTGGAGTTATTTGCCTAGCTAATTTTGTGTGATGATCTTGGGAATTCTGGTAACTATTTTATGATTATTTTGACATATGTTTTAAGTGTTATTCTCAGATTTGTCTAGTCATCAAGTGATGACAACATCCAACCAATCAATGAGTGCCAAGTAAGCAAGAGCTTAATGATCATCCAATGAGGAGACGCCAAGTAAGCAAAGACATGTCACAATGATGCCATATACTCTTCCAATGACTTAGAAGTTAATTTTCAATAGGGGAAGAGCATCAAGGGGGCGGCCACATTGTTAAAAAGGAAGGAAGAGAGCAAAACAAAAACAAGAACAAGTCTTGCAAATTCCAAGATCAAAAACGTTTAGCATCTTCTTTTCTACACTCTCTTTCTTTCTTCTCTCTAAAAGCCTATTGTAATCATATTCATATACTTGAATAGGCTTCATATAGTCCACCACATATTCTTTATCATTGTAAAAGATTGATCAAGGTGTGATCAATCTTGAACTTGCAAGGTGGTGGTGTTCGTGTGCATTGTATTAACATACAAAGTTTGTAAAGGGTTGGAGTTGGTGTGTAACTCCATCAATCATGTGGTAAGATGTTATTTGTGTTGTGTGATTAGTGATAACCGAGGAAGGTGTCTTCGAAGACTGGAGTAGGTTGTTTATAACCAAACCTGTATAAAATTCTTGGTGTCATTTACTTTCAACACTTACTTTCAGTTTCAGCACTGTTTATCATTTTTGATCACGTTCGTAAAAATAGTAAACAAATTGCAAAAATTACGAACCTTTCCAGAATCATATCCATACGTCTCAAGGTTCTTTTGGTGCAAGTTTCAACCCTTTTAGACAAGTATAAGTCATCCAAATGTCAAAAGATCTGAGACTAGTGCAGTCTGATTTTCAGACTTTCAAAGGTTGAGACTTTGATCATATTTGACTAACTTCCCAAAAGCATTTTTCAAAACTATTTAAACCCATTTAAATACAACTAATAAGGGGTTAGTCTTTAAATTTTCATAGAATTTGGAGTTACGTACAAATAGGAATTAATTTTTCAAATCAGACTATCGTTTTTGGCAGATTTGCACAATCTGGCCACCAACAATTTTACAAGGGGTTAGAGGTTGAATTTTAATTTGAAATTTTTAGGAGATACTCAGAACATCGGAGGCTAAGTTTTCTCCAAATTTCAGAATTTTTGAAGACCTGCAACCCATTTTTCAAAACGTTTTAAAACTGGTCCTGAAAATAGAAACTGTTTACAGAAGTTGAGATTTTGGTCTAAAGAAATTTTAAAAACCACATTTTCCGCATCCACTATTCAACCCCCCTTCTAGTGGTGCCTTGCAGATCCTACAGACCGGATTTCATGCAATATTGATAGCAGACGTTTTATCACATAAAATAGGCACTTTGGAGAAGTGAATGTATAATCATTTAAAGTGTTCGTCATCCATAACAATTGTGCACAACAAGAGGCGGACGACACATATTCGGATTCTGCCGTAGAAAGAGAGACACTGTTTTATTGGAAAACCAAGAGATAAGACAATCACCGAGAAATTGACAAGTCCTGGATGTGCTCTTTCTATCAACTAGACTCCCCGCATAATCGGAGTCACAATAGCCTCATAAATCAAAACATGCATTCTGGGGATAAAATAGTCCAAAATCCAAAGTACACTTAAGGTATCTAAGAATACGTTTGACTGCGAATAGATGCATTTCCCTAGGATCACTTTGAAATCTAGCACATAAGCACACTGCGTGTAATAAATCCGGTCTACTTGTAGTCAAATAAAGTAGACTCCCTATAATGCCATGATACAAGGTTACCTCGATATGCTTTCCTTTTTCATCTTTGTCAAGCTTTGCACTTGTGCTCATTGGAGTGTTTACTTCGCTTCCTTCACCAAAATTGTACTTTTTGAGCAAGTCCTTTGTGTATTTGTTTTGAGAGATATACACACCTTCTTGAGTTTGCTTGATTTGAAGTCCGAGAAAGTAATTAAGCTCTCTCATCATGCTCATCTCGAATTCACCTTGCATTAAGCTAGCAAATCGCTCACAAAGACAATTGTTAGTATCACCAAAAAAATATCATCACCATATACTTGTACAATTAATCGATTTTTACTTTGTTCATTGATAAACAAAGTAGTGTCAACTTTACCCCTTGAGAATCCATTATTAATAAGAAAAGTACTTAATCTCTCGTACCAAGCTCTTGGAGCTTGTTTAAGGCCGTAAAGCACCTTTCTAAGTTTGAATAAATGATGTGGTAAGTCATGAAATTCAAACCTGGGAGGTTGTGCAACATACACTATTCTTGAATAACATCATTCAAGAAGGCGGATTTTACATCCATTTGGAAAAGTTCAAAATTTTTACAGCAAGCATATGCCAATAACATTCTAATGGCTTCAAGCCGTGCTACGGGTGCAAATGTCTCATCAAAATCTATACCTTCTTCTTGACGGTATTCTTGAGCAGCAAGTCTAGCTTTATTTCTAGTGACATTTGTTGATCATCCATCTTGTTACGAAATATCCATTTCGTATCAATAATGGGATGATCAAGTGGTTTGAGAACTAACTCCCAAAAATCACTTCTTTCAAATTGGTTTAACTCTTTTTGCATAGCCAAGTTCCAATTTTCATCAAGAAGTACATCCTTAACATTTTTAGGCTTTATGAGAGAAACGAATGAGTTCTCTCTATATTGTCTTCGTGTAGTGATACCCTATTTAGATCACCTATGGCTACTTATGTGGGTAAGAACTTTTATGCTTGAATGATCTAGGAAGATTGGAGACATCTCCTCCAACTTCCTTATGATCACTTTCCGAAAGAGACGTATCATCACCATTTAGATGATTATCATTTTCCTGAGTATGAGATGCATTTTCAACATTTTGTGAATCAACAAGATGCGTATGAGAAATATTTTTATTTGACTCACTAAGTTCATGCACACTTGGTGGATGAGTGCCTTTATGATCACTTTCCGGAAGAGACGTATCATCACCATTCAGATTATTATAATTTTCCAGAATATGAGATGCATTTTCAACATTTTGTGCATCAACAAGATGAGTATGAAAAATATTTCTATTTGACTTATTAAGTTCATGCACACTTGGTGGAGGAGTGCATTCAATAGGTTCTACTCTTAAGTCAATGAAGATGTTTCCATTTGGAGACTTATCAACAATTTCTTGTTGATGAGCAACCGTTGAAATGCCTTCAAGAATTTCTTCTTGAGGAGCAACATCTTCATTTTTTTCACAATCCTCATAAAGTTTAGATTCTTCATTAAGTGACTCATTAAGAGTAACATGGATTGATTCTTCCATCTTTTGACTCCTTTTGTTGAAAACATGAAATGCTTTACTATTTGAGGCATAACCTAGAAAGATACCTTCATCCGCTTTGATGTCAAGTTTGTCCAAAGTGTCTTTAGTGTTAAGTATGAAACACTTACACCCAAACAATTTAAAATATCCAATGTTGGAAACTTTACCATTCCAAAGCTCATAAGGTGTCACATTTAGGTAAGGTCTCAAATACACTCGATTGATCACATGGCAAGCGACATTTACCGCTTCGGCCCAAAAATACTTGGGCACACCGAACTCATTTAACATTTCTCTACACATTTCTTGTAGAGTTATATTCTTTCGTTCGGCTACACCATTTTGTTGTGGAGTTCTAGTAGCCGAAAGGTCATGTGTGTATCCTTTGGATTCACAAAACCTTTCAAACTCTCCATCAAACTCACCACCATGATCACTTCGTATGGTTTTAATGGTGTCACCCATGTGGTTTTTCAATCGTCTGCTTAAATTCATAAACTCACTACATGTATCATTTTTCTTTGTAAGAAACATCACCCATGTATAACGAGTATAGTCATCTACTGCCACGAAGGTGTAATGTTTACCACCCAAACTTTTTGTTCCAACATCCCCATACAAATCCATATGTAGTAATTGTAGGGGTTTGGAGGTGGATATGTTTGTTTTTGATTCAAAGCTTGTTTTCACAAGGTTTGCCTTTTGACAAGTGTCACATAAGTCTTGATTTTCGAAACTCATTTTCAGAAGGCCTCGTACCTTATTGTTTTCGCAAATAAATTTGAATGTTTTGAAACATACGTGTCCGAGACGTCTATGCCATAGTTGCGTCAAATCATTTTTAGCAACTATGCAAGATACATTTTGTTAAACCAAATCATTGTGTTAAGTTTGTAAATATTTTTGAATCTCAAAGCCTCAAAAAATATTGTTATCCTTTTTCACAACGCATTTTGTTTTCAAAAACATAACTTCATAATTAGCATCACATAGTTGACTGATACTTATCAAATTAAACTTTAATCCTACAACATATAAAACATCACTAAGAGAGGAGAAATTGTTACCCACAATACCATGTCCTTTGATTTGGTCTTTGCTACCTCCAAAGTGGACAACTCCTCCATCTTGCATAGTGAGTCTATGGAAGAGACTTTTGTCTCCCGTCATATGGTTGGAACACCCACTGTCCACGACCCATTTGACCTTCTTGTCTTTGCTTTCTCCATTTAAAGCTAGGGCCTGCAAAAAAACCATATGATATTGGTACCCTTTTTATTTTGGGTCCTTGAATGTTAGTTACCTTCACTTCGCCTTTGGGCACCCACATAAGATTCTTATTATTTTTAGCTCTACACACTCTTTCTACATGACCCTTTTTATTACAATAAACACGTGTAGGAATGTGTTTGTGTGGGTGATGATGGTTCTCATGCTTGTGCAATGGCACGTTCCGTGATTCCCCTTTAGGGACAACTTTCCTTGGAATCTAGGAAGATTTATGTTTCACGAATTCAACAAAAGGTTTTGACACCTTTGTTGACTTCGTCTTTTCTTTAGGCATGTGCCTTTGCTTCTTCAACGAGGTTTTAGACTCCTTGACAACTAATGCTTGTTCCTCAGGTTTTCCCTTCTTAGATGCATACATGATACTAGGTTTAACTTTTGCTTTCATGCTCAATGTAGATGCATCTTTAACTATGTCTACCTTTTTAGCACCTTCCCTTGGACTAATATTCTTTTTGCCAGGGGCTTTATTTCGAGTGCATGATTTCATCAAATCATGCTTCTCTTCAAGTGCAATCACATGCATGGTTAATAAGATGTCATGCTCAACTTGCAATGCAATATGATTTTCTAACGTGTCATTATACTCATTTAAGCATGCTCTAAAATCATTTTTAACACGTTTGTATTTCATATCTAAAAAATCATTTTCTTGCACTAAATCATCCTTTCATCTTGTAATCTATAATGCGAGGATATGATGCATACCTCTATGTCATCCTCAATAGCCATGAGTGAATAGAATTCCTTGTCGAGATCATCGTTGATGACCCCTGTGAAAGCTAGATTCTTGTTGTCGTCGTTGTCGCTCTCGGACTCGGATAGGATACTCTCCCAATGGGCTACCTCCACTTGTAAAGCTTTCTTACTTTGGTAGATGGCTTTCTTGTCCTTTAGGTGCGGCTCCTTCACCCTACAATCCTTCATGAAGTGACCAAATTTTCCACACTTATAGCATTTATTCTCTTGGTCCTGCACCTTATCATTGTCCTTGGAGAACTTTTCTTTGATGAACCTATTGGCTTCATCTTTGTTTTTCCTTGCGAATCTTCTAAACATTCAGACAATAAGTCCAAATTCAACGTCTGATTCTTCCGACTCGCATGCAAGCGCCTTCGACGAACTTCGAATGGGGTCATTCTTTTCTTGAGCTTCAAGATGAATCTCATAAGTGATGAGATTCCTATAAAGACCATCCAAAGTGATAGTCTCTAGATCCTTAGATTCTTCGATGGCCATCACTTTTGCATTCCATTCTCTTCCTAAGCTATTTAGGAAGCAATGATTGAGATCCTCTTGCTCTATTTTCTTTCTAACCGCCGTGAGTAGGTTGACAAGCTTGGTGAACCTTTCAATAGACTCTTCGATCTTTTCACCTTTGGAGACATTAAAATTGTAGAATTGTTTAATGAGTTGTCTCCCCTTGGCCTTCCTCACTTGAGATGTTCCTTCATGGATCATCTCCAACTTAATCCAAGCTTCATGTGCGGATTGGACTCCTTGTATTTGAGCTCTCTCATTTGGTGATAGAGAGCCATTTAAAATAGCAAGAGCTTTGCTATTTATTGCAAATTGCAACTCCTCCTCCGGAGTAGGATCATCAACATCAAAAGGAATGGTAGAACCTTTTGACACCTCTCTCCATGCGATACCCACAAGAACGTAGATATGTCTCCATGTTGGATTTCCATAGTGGGTAGTTAAGAGGGTCAAACATGGGGACTTTGTCATGAACACTAGAAATAGAAGGGAGTAGTGATTCTTGCCTTCTTCTTCTAGAAACATCACCACTAGGGGAACTTGCATCTTCAAAGCCAAAGAGATCCATATTTTAGAAGATCAAATCTTGCTATTTGAACTCAAATATTCAAGATTAGGCTCTGGTACCAATTGTTATATACCTTGGAATACACTAAAGGGGGGTGAATGGTGTGTTCATCAAGTATGGATATTTTCTTGGATATTTTTCGTTTGTGAGTGCAAACCAATACTTGATTGTGTTCTTTGAAATGAATAAAACTTGAGAAAGAGTAAGAACACAGTATGTATAGAGGTTTAAGTCAAAACAACTCTACTCCTCTACCTTCTTGATTTTTCACAAGAAGGATTTTGAAAGGGGGATTATTATTTCTTTTGGAGGAAACAACAATCAAAAACAAAATCCAAAATATAGTAAAACTGGGCAACTCGCCTAGATCACAACCAAGAAATATCAACCCGTTGAAGTCTAGCCTCCAAAGAACTTCCTTGGCTAGAATTCTTGTAGGGAGTATAGTGCACCACAACACCATCCACTAACCCTCCAAGGTCTGGATTTCTTCAAACAAGAAGCACCCTTGCTTCTTGACCAACAATCTACACTTAGCCTCTCACAACCTTCACTCAATAAGAAGAAGACTCTTCTTCTTCTTTACAACACAACTCTCACAAATGAAGTAAAATATACAATGATACAATTATTTTGAGAGCTTAAACTTTGAGAGAAACTTGAGAGCTTTGATAGTAGAAAGTTGGGAATGAAGGAGATGAAGCCCTTGTTTTATCAACCTTCAAACTAGCAATTTTTGCCCTTGCAGGAGCCAATAATGGGCTTTGTCTCTTTGTGATGACATGTCCTCATCTTTGGAGATCTTCTCTTGGATGACTACAAGCTTCTTGAGGAAGCTTGTTCTTCAGAGCTCAAAGAGGAAAGATGATCTTCTCTAAAAGAGAGAGAGGACATGTGATATTGCACTAAAAAAGAGGATACAAATGTCAAGTAAACGTTAGAAAGTGCAGCATAAAACATTTGTAACATAAGTAACATGAAACGCCTAATGTGTTCTATGAAAAGGCGTTCAATGTGACATGGAGACGCCTCAAGTGTTTTTGAACTGGCGTTCAATGTAACATAAAGCGCCTAAAGTGAATAAGAATCACTTGTTCAATGTCACATGAAGCGCCTGGTGTGGGCAACAGAACTCGTTCGAAGTCACATGAAGCGCCTGATCTCAGCCTTCATACTTGTTCGAATTTTAACAAAAGTCACTTGATGTTCGTGCCCATTTTGGGGGGAAAGTTCATTTGACTTTGTGATACATATGAAGCGCCTGAAGTAGGCGTTCGAAGTGTACTGGAATCCAAACACTTCACATGAAGCGCCTTATGTAGGCGTTCGAAGTGTACTGGTCTCCAGACACTTAACATTGGGCGCCTTATGTAGGCGTTCGAAGTGTATTGACTTCCAGACACTTCACATGAGGCGTCCTATATAGGCATTCGAAGTATACTGACATTCAAACACTTCACATTAGGCACCTAATCCGGTGTTCTAAGTGTCAATTGTACAAATCATCAAAACTTAACACATTCCAATAAATATCACATCCTTCAAGTAAGAAAGGATGGACGAAGATGAAGCCTAAGGCATGGAAGTATAAAAAGAGAACCAATGTCACATTTGTACGTGTCTATTTTGATGATCATAGGAAGACTAAAGCATGTGGAAGAAATTTTAAGCTCACGAGGTGCGACGAGTCTTGTATTTCATGGATAAATCAAACATCACACCCTTCGAATAAAAAAAAAAGAAAATGAGGAAATTTAGTGTACGGAAATATAAGGAGATTACAAACTTTAGTGTTCCAAACCCAAATGATAGTTTTTGATGTCGTTGTAATATAATAGGTATGTGTTGGTGTTGTTTTTAGATATTCCTCTTTGTGTCTTGTTCTCTTTTTCTTGGAATATTATATTTGCGTCATTTTTTTGGTCACCAAGAGAGAGAAGATGGATGAATGGATTGAGGCCATGATCACCATTGTGAGTAAATAGATATGGAAGTTTTTGTTTTCACTTTCTTTTAAATTGAGTTTTTCATTTAATTTAAGTTGAGTTTTATAACTTTAGTTTAGACTATCATATATACACTTGCATGTCATGCATTATGTAGGATATTTAGTCTTTTTGATGCACTTGTTCACTCCAATGACGATGGCCTTCTCTCAACCAATGCCTTCAATCCCGATTAAAGATACAAATTAAAACAGGATTCTCTATTAACTTAAATAGCTAGGACAAGTCCACGTCGATTCCACGAAAAACAAAGATTCCTATTTTTTTTATAAACTAACCAAACTAAATTACACTAATCAATAGCTGAGAGAATCATTTATAATCTAATTATAGATTAACTAAAACAGAGAAATAAGCATAAGACAATTAACAATATCTTCTCATCTAATATCCATCTTTGGCACTTCCTCAAAATCACAGGTCTTGAATCAAATAGAATAACAATTGAATTAATAAATGAAGCAACTAAACGTGACTTCACAAATTATTGTGAATTTTCTAATCTAAATTGTAAACACACTAGTTCTAACTATATTAACTTAAATTAACTCAACTACATACTTGTAATCATTAAGCAAACAAGTTATTAGTATTTAAAAACTCAACTTTAACCTTCATAGACTATGAATCTAATGGGTTAAAGACAAAGAATCCAACTTAGGCACAAATATAAACATCCAAACTATTTGCATCATCAATCAAGCATCACATAACTTTCAATCTACTCAATCATGTTATAAATTCGAAATAACAAGGCCAAGACTTCTAAAACTTAACTATTCAATATCATAAAGAAATTCAACCAATGGATTTTTGAATACATATTAAATGCTAGCCAACAAACATATCATCTTAATCCTCCTTTGAGTTCAAATCTAGAACTTTAACCAAATGAGAAAACCGAAGAAACTAAACTACCATTATCAACATAAAGCAAAATAAAATAATAAACTTTAGATGAAAGCTTCCATATGATAAATGCAATAGAAAACCAAATCCAAACCTCAAATCTTAAAGATGCAACAACGGAGGAGAAAGGAAGTTAGAGAAGAAAAGAACACCTAATTATAACTATCAAAAACTATCTACTCTAACTAATGAAGAACATGAGGAAGAAGACCCCAAAAATCGGACTATATGGTCCAAAATAGAATAGATCTGATGCAGCCTATGAAAGTTCGTCATGTGTCTGAAGCCAATTAAAGAAGGACATAAAAAAATTTCTGGCAGTCAACCTTCATTAGGTTAAAAAATGAATGTTTTGATGAGCTTTAAGAGATAGTTTGAGAAAAAAAATAGAAAACTCATTTTGTACTTAGAAATGAAATAAAGCCTTAAATAAATAAAGAAGGTACATCAATATCTAACTCTAGATCGACCTATATGTACATAGATTTCTCATCAACGACACATGGATTGATCCATGTAGGTAATGTGCAATTCTAGAAGCTTACTGTAAGACATGGATTTCTCAAACGGCTCAACATGGTTCAATCTATGTACATGGATCTCTCAACATGGATCGATCCATGTATATAACTAGCAAACTGAAACCTTACTATAAGACATCGATCTCTCAACATGAATCAATCAACGTACATCAATCTTGTGTATGTATTCTGGCTGCAATCTTACTAATTTCTAATAAACATGCATTCAGATTTTATTAAGCACAATTTCAAGTGAGGGACTTTTGGAAACTTAAAATAGACATCTTAATGTGTGCTTTAACATAAAGATCAACTTTTTTGCCTGAGTGATTAAAGAGATATAGGTTTTCAATGTTCAGTAACTTTCTGTCCAATACTGTCCAGATTGACCATCTGAATCTTTTTATTTATTTGAAGGACCAACGATTTTATTTTTAGCTCATTTTTGGACAGAGTATAGTCAAGACCTTGAAATGGATTTTTGAAAAATTTCATAATTTTTGGAGTTGTTTACAGTGACTTGTGAAATTTTCAAAACGGGTACTGAATCTGAGTAGCTCTCAAATTCTATTCTGAGAGATTTTTTAAGGGTAGTCATGTAATTTCTGCTAACCACTATTCACCCCATCTAGTGATATTTATTGCATGTGTTATGGTCCAACACAGCTTACTCTTGGCTGATCCGTTGCCTTATCGATGTTTTGTTGGGCGTCTGTGTATTTGTCTATCACCCGTCCTGAGCTTTCCTACTCTGTGCATACATTAGCTCAATTTATGCAAACTCCGCATACTGATCATTCGTATACACCTCTCAATGTTGATCGCTATTTGAAGGGTCATCCAAGTCAATGGATTTCTTTTTCCTTCAACCAACGACCTTCGCCTGACTGCTTACTATGACTCTGGTTGGGCTAGTTGTCCTCTTACGTGCTGATCTCTTACTGCGTATTTTATTTAGCTAGGCACATCTCCAATATCTTTGAAGACTAAGAAACAAACTATTGTCTCCCAGTCTTCAGCCGAGGTGGAATATCGTGTGATGGCACATACTACCTGTGAACTTAAATGGCTTCTAGGTCTTCTTCGCTTCTTCTGCTTTCCGCATCAGGGTTCAATCACACTCTTCACGGATAATCAGTCGGCATTATATTTGGCGCACAATCCTGTCTCTCATGAGCGCACCAAGCACATCGAAGTTAACTGCCATTTCTTGAGGGACGCAGTTCTGGACGGCCTCATCCATCCTTTCCATGTTTCGACTTCACATCAGCTTGCCGACATTCTGACCAAGTCTCTCGGCACTCGAGAGTTTTGATTTCTTCTGTCCAAGTTGGGTGTTTCGAATCTCTATGCGCCAACTTGAAAGGGGGTGTTAAGGCCGAGCTGAGCTGACCTTGTCCGAGTGGACCTTTCTGTACCTCAGTCGAGCTGAGCTGAACTGACGGAGTTGACCAGATCATACCAGACCGAGTACAGGGTTTGGATAGAGATTGCGGGCGTATCTAATTATATCTGATTGATCTTTATAATTATCGCATATACATGATTGATTTGATTCGTATTTATCATTACCATACTTGTATCTATCATTACTATAATTTATATTATCCTAATTGATAGTGATTAGATTAGGTTAGATTTATCCTTGTAGGTCCAATTGTATCTCTATAAATTGATGTACTATGATAACCGAAACAGGCAGATTTGAAGTGCCAAATTATTTTACAGAAAGAACTACATAAAAAGTAAAGTGGAACAATGTTTTTGTATGGAGGTAGATTATTAAACAAAGATCATCATTTGCTCCAACAAAAAGATGAGAAAAGGAAAAGCAGTTCAGAAATAAACTTAAGTGAGACTTGGATATTCTCTAAAAAAACCATCTACCTATTTTGATAATTGGGAAAATTATATTTCCCGTCTTGTATTTGACGAAACACAACTCAGATATCCTTTCATTTTCTATTCTCAAACTTTACTTCCTCTATATTATTTGACTTAAAGATTTCCCTAATTTCCCAACCATGTTAACATAAAATTTGCTTCTGATATTTTTTGGTTTGAGTTGTAAATTTAGTCAATCATATTTACAAACCTCTATAATGCAGGGGCCAAAAGCCAATCTATCGTTATCTTATAGCCGATAAAGGTCGACAAAAAAAAAGAGAGGAAAGTTTCATGTGTATTTTGTTAAATCACGTTACTGGTTCGAGTCGCAGAAATCGTCTATTACACAAAATTGTGGAAAAAGGTTACGTATATCAGATTACGAAGCGATCCGATTCCTTTCCGAACTTTACGCAAACACAAGCTTAGTACAATGAGAACACCCTTTTATGTAAGGTCAAAACGTTAATTATCTCTTGACAATTTTTTCCAAATTATATTATTCCCACGGTACAATTTGTTATTTTCGTCGTTTTTTTCTCTTTCGTTGTCCTTGGCCAAATACCATTGCGTGGCAAATCATCTTCCTTATACACATTATAGCATAGATTTTGTATGCTATGAAAACATCAGGGCGGTATGATATTCGTAATCTATTTATTAGTCTTCATTTGCTTCAAAAATATCGAGACGAAATAACTAATAAATTGATAATAGAGGCAAGATAAGAGTCCTTTGACTGTGTATTCTAGAAAACAGAGCAAGCAAGTTAACTTGCTCCCAAAGGCCATGCCCTTGACCACCAACAGAAAATTAACTTCCTCCCCAATTCCTGTGAGTACTATATAAGTACCCCCTTCAAAAGAGCATTCAATCAGAGGAAGAAAAAGAAAGCATACACAGAAATGGAGATAGATTATAGCTTTATAATTGCAGCGGTTATAACGATTGGTGCCTTATTATTGGGGGCATTCAAGGCGTTAGATTGGGTTTGGATTATACCCAAGAAATTGGAAAAGCATCTTCAAGAACAAGGTCTTAAAGGAAACCCGTATAGTTTATTTTATGGAGACTTGAAAAAGATGAAGAAAATGTTAAAAGAAGCTCACTCCAAGCCTATTGGTTTCTCTGAGCCAATTGCACCCAGAACCATACCCCTCTTTCATGATGCCGTCCAAAAATATGCTGTTAAAGTTTTCATTGATTTTTTTTTTTCTTGTTTTCTGGTTTCCTTTAGATTAGTTTTAGTCGGTTTTTGTCATCACCGTGTTAATTTTGGTTATCTTTAAGAGTTGGAAAGTTCCCTTGTACAAGGGTATTTTTTCCTCTCCAAATTGAACTAGTTTCCTGGTCCATCTTTTGTCAACCCACCTAATAAAGACATGTAATGGGCATTCTGCTATTTTATAATAGATATATGTATCATATTCCAATGGAATGAAGGGTATAATTTTCTTTGGCTTTGAAATATGACTGAATAAAACAAAATGATTCATTAAATTGACTGCGTTTCTTATATTGTGAAGCATCACTTGGTCGACACAGTTTGACGCAATTTTTATTATATGTTATCAGGAAACAACATCTGCGTGTTTCTAACACATGGGTATAGTTGCGTACATCCGGCTTTCCTATACTCTGGCCCTCCCATACTCCGTTATTGGCGGAAGCCTCTAAGACAATGGGATAATATTGTTGTTGTTGTTTATGTATCATATTCCAGTTAAAGTTAAATGTTAAATGAGACAGAAGATGGGAATAGGACACAATATATCGACTCGGAAATATGGGAGAAGAGAGGAGTGTATACTTCCCACCATATCCTATCTGGGATAAGATGTCCGATTTTTAAGTTCGTGTACTATAGATGGCGTAGATTTGTTAGCGAAAAGAGGGGGGGGGGGACTGTTACACCCCGTGTCTTTTAAGCGCAACTTTCAATACTTAGAGGTTAACCTTGAATGCGATTTAATTAATTATGTAAGATTATAAAACTTAGTCACTAAAACATAGAAGAATAAGAAAGAAGGGTTCAAAATAGAGTTAAAGGTAATTCATAGAAATTACTTGAAAGGCCCCTACTAGAAGTTGAGGGAGTTACAAAAGTTGGTATAACCTCCCCATCTCAGCCATATTGGACGGTTATACCACAAAAGAAGAAGGAAAAATTCTGAGAAAAAGAGAGAGAAGAGAAAAGGAGAGGAAGAAGAAGAAGAAAGGAAAGAGAAGGAAGGAAAAGGCCATTCTAGGTTCAATTCTCATCAAAGTTCTGCAGTAAATCCGTAAGCTTAACTAGAAACAAAGGCAAGTAATCTTTCTATACGCTTTATGTAAATTTTGATACTTAGGCCCTATGTTCTTACAAAGAGAAAACATGAATCACGCATTGGTATTCTTGTCTTGACTATTTTAAATGCTTTGTTATATGTAAGTCTTGTTGCTAATTGTGCAAAGTATTGTTCTTTGGGCCATATCTCTGAAAATAGTTGTGTGGTGCTTTGTTGTTGTCAAGCATGCCCATAATGTGTATATCTTGACTTGCTTATTGTCTTGCTCTACTCTTATGTTGATTGTCTACACTTTGACGTTGAGAGTATGTGCAGGAAATTGAGGGATGAGAGTTGACATTGTTGTAGACTTGTGGTGTTGGTTGTTGTTGATGACAATCTTTGAAGATGGTGAATGATTGAAGAGTTAGAGTGGATGTTGTTAGGCACAACTAAGCTTCAATTCATGATTAGATGTATGTTAAGTATGATGAATTTAGATGTTAAGATGGATCTTTAAGAGTTGAATATGGAAGGGTTGAAGAAGAAAGGAGTTGGGTGGAAGTTACTGCAGAAAAACTGCAGTTTGGCATCGTCAGAACACTTCGAACGCCTACATGAGGCGCTTCATGTCACTATAGGCGCTTCATGTAGCGTTCCATGTGTCCTGGAGCTTTCCCGTACAGAAAAAACTGAAATTTAGAACCGTCAGAACACTTCGAACGCCTACATGAGGCGCTTCATGTCATATTAGGCGCTTCATGTGGTGTTCAATGTGTCCTGAATCATCCCCGAACACTTCGAACGCCTAGTAGAGGCGCTTCATGTACCATTAGGCGCTTCAAGTGGTGTTCCAAGTATTCTGGAAGTATTTTTGACCCTTTAGGCGCCCTATGTAAGTGTAGTAACTTTATACACTTCTTTTGAACATAAAATGCAAGGGTATTCGAGGTATATTTGAGGTGTGGATGGTAAGTTTGATTAAGTAAGCATAAGATTGAATTCTAGTGAATAAGTGAGACAAATGGACTTGGTAAAACACGTTTAGGGAGTGTTGAGGTGCAAGACCATATCCTTGATAGACAAGATGTATGTGTGTGTGTGTTACATGTTGGTATGAAGCTATTTGTGCATCCTGCATCATGACATGGGCACTTGCATTTGATTTGAGATATGTTTTGCAAAAGAACAAGAAAGGTAAAGTTTGCGAAAGACAAAATGGCTGCTGGTTGATCACAGGGTATAAAAGTCACGTCTGCGAAGGCAGGGTATAAAGAGCGTGATCTGTGAATCAACAGCAGGGTATAAAGTATGTTATGGGGCCGTGGACCTATCAGTACGGAAAATGAAGTATTTTATGGGGCCGTGGACCTATCAGCACGGATATATGATATATGTAATGGGGCCGTGGACCTTTCAGCACGGATATATGATATATGTAATGGGGCCGTGGACCTTTCAGCACGGGGTGTAAAGTTATGATGGCTGTGGACTGATCACCCACAGGGTATAAAGTTCTGCTACGCGAAGAATATGATATGTAAAGTGATGAAATGTTTGTGAAATGACATGCATGACATGTTTATGAAAGAAGGCATATGCATGGGTGTTGTGTGTGATTTTAAAGAAGTACATGCATCATGATACACGAAGCATAAGACTTGACATGCAAGAAACGTGGTTAGTCTATGACTTGCTTATGTGATTCGTTGTTTTAATACATGTTGGTTCTCGTAACTGTGTTCACATATGTGCTTTATCTGTTTGAGTAATTCTTATTAAGATGCTATTGTTAACCCGAGCACCTTATTTTTGGGCAATGTGTTATACACTGGTGACTCGACGTGTGTGATTCCGTAGGGTGTATAGACGGGTTACTTGCTGGCGAAGTTTTCGCTAAGAACAATCATTCTGTCTCCTTTTCAGGTGAGCCTGATTATGAGTTGATATTTATCGAAGACGACGGCGAGTGGGCTCAGTGGGATGATGGACAAGGGAATAGATAGATGCTGGACTATTTTGTTTGAGTTTGAAACTCATTGTTATTATGTTGTTCTAAAACTTATGTCGGCTAGATGATCAAACAGTTTTATTTCCGCTGCAGTTTTCTGGTTGTAATATTGACAACGAAGGTTTAGATTTTATGACGTTTCCGCTGGTTTTAACTTACATTATGAAGAATGTATGCTTGATCTGCTTGACGCTTCGTAGTTCTCATAGTAGGCTACGGCGGGTGCACTGGTTCCGATAACGGTATCGGGCTGGGGCGCTACAGGTGGTATCAGAGACTAGGCTTCAGATCTATTTCGGAAACTTAAGTTCATGATCTTTTAGACTCTTAAGCTATGATTCTCCCTTAAGGTTGATCCTTAGTTATAAGTACTAATCTCTTAGTGGTTAAGTATGATATGGGTTGGGTGTGTGCGAGCGCGTCTTATTATCTAACTTTGTATTAATAGTGTACTACACACCTTACCTAGTAGCACGCGTTCGAGCTTTCAGTAATCCTTGTATTTACTGAATGCCAATGTAATGTTGACCCTTTTCAGAGAAATATGCCTCCCAGAAGAGATAACACAGGCAACTCTGGCAATGGACAGGAGAACCAGCCACCACAAGTGGTTTTACCCCAAGTACTCACTGATGCGCTGACGGTCATTGCACAAGGGTATGTGCAGCAGCATCAGCCTCCGCCTCCACCACCGCCACATCATAACATCAGGTTCTTTTATGGAGAGATGAGGAAGATGAGGGTGCCGGAGTTCGGTGGATGTACGGATCCTGAAGAGGCTCAGCATTGGTTGGCTGAGGTTGAGAAATGTTTCCGGCTGGTGCAAGTACCGAATGAGATAAAAGTTGAGGTGGCCACACCCCTTCTAAGTGGCAAGGCCGGCGAATGGTGGGAAGGAATGGTGTTAAGAATGACCCCACCGATCTCGTGGACTCAGTTTTGTGATGTGTTCCTTAAGTACTATGTACCGGAGACTGCAATATTGGACAAGATAAGAGCATTTGACCGATTGGAGCAAGGAAGGATGATGGTGTCAGAGTATGCGGATCGTTTCCATGCTTTGGGTAAGTTTGCTCCTGCTATCATGTCTGATAATCGTCTTAAGATGACGAAGTTTGAGAGGGGTTTGGACTCGCGGATACAATCAGCGATAGTGAATGCGGGGATGAAAACTTATGAGGATATGCTAGATGCGTGTTACCGTGTTGAAAGTGATTTTCGCCGAGTGGCGGCGAGAGCAGCTAGTGTTGGAGGGTCTGATAGAGGCAAGAGACCAAAGGAGGATGTGAGAGTGGGTGGAAGACCCGGACGTTGGGTCAAGATTCCGAAGAGAGGGCCAGTTGGGAATTTTCAGAGACTGCCACCCCAGAATCAAGTAGCTCAGCAGGCTATAGGAGTTTGTCCACAATGCGGCAGGAACCATGCTGGAGAGTGTAGGAAAGTAGTCGGAGCATGTTTCCGATGTGGCCAAGTGGGTCACTTGATTAGAGACTGTCCGGAGATGAAGAAGAATAGCCCTGGAGAGGCGGCTCAGCAGCCGAGAGTGAAGCCTCGAGCAAATGCCCGTGTACATCTAATGACGGACACAGATGTGCAGGAGGCTACCGATGTAGTAGCAGGTATCCTCTAAACTAAGTTTGAATTCATATTGAGTTAAGTGTCTATGTGCGTAACTTTTGTGTGCAAAACTTTATGTGGCTTTAGGTGCGGTTTTAGTAAATAAGATGCCTGCCAATGTACTTTTCGATAGCGGCGCAAGCCATTCCTTTGTAGCGAAGAGATTCACTAAGCACTTGGGTAGTTTACCTGAATGGTTAGAGACTCCGTATCGCGTACAAGCGGCCGGAGATCAGATTATGGTTTCATACCAGCAGTATCGAGATTGCGAATTGGAGTTTGAAGGACTAGCATTCTCTGCCACACTGATCCCTATCCAGATGTATGACTTCGACGTTATATTAGGAATGGACTGGTTGGCTAAGAATCACGCCAATATTGATTGTCGGTTGAAGCAAGTGACAATCAAGAATGATAAGATGGAGGAGGTAATATTTCAGGGAGATGCAGAACGAAAGAAAGTCCCCAAGAAGGTATATGTGTCTGTCGCACAAGCACGCAAAGCATTAAGGAAGGGTGCTGAGGGATTCTTAGTGTATGCCATGGATGTTACTCAGGAGGTGTCGTCTATGGAGAAAATTCGAGTGGTCAATGAATTTCCTGACGTGTTTCCGGAAGATTTACCAGGAGTGCCACCTCCGAGAGAAGTTGAGTTTGAGATTAACTTGATCCCCGGTACTGAACCTATTTCTAAAGCTCCTTATAGAATGGCTCCGGCGGAATTGAGAGAGTTGAAGGAACAATTGCAAGAGTTATTGGACAAGAAGTTTATCCGACCTAGTGTGTCGCCTTGGGGAGCACCTGTGTTGTTTGTAAAGAAGAAAGATGGTAGCATGAGGCTGTGTATCGATTATAGAGAGTTGAATAAAGTTACCATCAAGAATAAGTATCCCCTTCCACGAATTGAGGACTTGTTTGACCAACTCAAGGGCGCTAAAATCTTCTCTAAGATTGACCTCCGATCAGGATATCATCAATTACGAGTGAAGGCCGAGGACATCGCGAAGACAGCTTTCCGCACAAGGTATGGTCACTATGAATTTTTAGTGATGCCATTTGGATTGACAAATGCCCCTGCGGCTTTTATGGATCTTATGAATACCGTCTTTCGAGAACAGTTGGATAAGTTTGTAGTGGTATTCATAGATGATATCCTTGTGTATTCTCCTGACGAGCAAACTCACACTGAGCATTTGAGAACCGTACTAGGCATTTTGAGGCAGAAACAACTTTATGCAAAGTTTAGCAAGTGTGAGTTCTGGTTAAGAAGTGTAGCTTTCCTGGGTCATGTGATATCAGAAGAGGGGATTGCTGTTGACCCGAAGAAGGTGGAAGCTATAACTGAATGGCCTAGACCTACCAATGTCACCGAAGTGCGAAGTTTCTTGGGTCTAGCGGGTTATTACAGAAAATTCGTTGAGGGATTCTCGAGGATTGCCGTACCTCTCAGTCGCCTTACTCAAAAGAAGTCCAAGTTTGAGTGGACGGCTGAATGCGAGCGAAGTTTCACGGAGCTTAAGAAGAGATTAACGACAGCTCCAGTATTGGCTCAACCCTCTGGAACGGATGGATTTGTGATTTATAGTGATGCGTCAAAGAACGGGTTAGGTTGTGTTTTAATGCAAAACGAACGAGTCATCGCGTATGCCTCAAGACAGCTAAAGCCTTATGAACAAAACTATCCCACACATGATCTTGAACTTGCCGCGGTTGTGTTCGCCTTGAAGATTTGGCGGCATTATTTGTATGGAGAGAAGTGCGCGGTATTCACAGATCATAAGAGCCTAAAGTATTTGTTCTCGCAGAAGGAATTGAATATGAGGCAGCGGAGATGGTTGGAGTTGCTAAAAGACTACGACCTAACTATTCATTATCACCCGGGAAAGGCTAACAAGGTAGCCGACGCCTTAAGTAGGAAGTCCAGCCATGCACGACAATCACCGTTGGAAAGGGAGATGGAGGAGTTTGGTTTAGATTTGATTGAATCCACGGTGAATGTTTTGACAGCCTTGACTATCACCCCGAGTTTGATTGATCGGATAAAAGAGGCACAGAAGAGAGATAAGGCTTTAAGTGAGATAATGGAAAGGGTGAAACATAGTCAAGTTGAAGGATTTCGGACTAAGGAGGATGGGAGCTTATGGTTCAGGGAGAGATTATGTGTTCCGGATGTTGACGAACTTAGGAAAGAAGTTTTGCAAGAAGCTCATAATTCAAGGTTATCGATACACCCCGGTAGCACCAAGATGTATAGAGATCTCAAGCGATATTATTGGTGGTCTGGGATGAAAAGACATATTGCGGAATTCATAGAGAGGTGTTTGGTGTGTCAACAAGTCAAAGCGGAACACCAACGGCCCGGTGGATTGTTGATGCCGTTGGAGATTCCCGAGTGGAAATGGGAACATGTCACAATGGATTTTGTAGCTGGTTTACCAAAGACAAGGAATGGATGTGACATGATTTGGGTGATCGTGGATCGTTTAACAAAGTCTGCCCATTTCTTACCCGTTTCAAGTGAAACACCTCTCGACAAACTAGTGAATGTGTATATGGATAACATTGTGAGCTTACATGGTGTCCTAGTAAGTATAGTATCCGACCGAGACTCACGGTTCACATCCAAGTTTTGGACAGCATTCCAAGAAGCCATGGGTACAGAATTAAGGTTGAGTACGGCATATCATCCCCAAACTGATGGACAGTCCGAGCGGACAATTCAAACCTTGGAAGATATGCTAAGAGCTTGCGTGCTGGATTTCAAAGGGAGTTGGGATGGAATGGTAAAGCTGATGGAATTTTCTTATAACAATAGTTACCACAGCGCAATTGATATGGCTCCTTTTGAGGCTTTGTATGGAAGGAAATGTAGGTCTCCGATTTATTGGGACGAAGTGGGCGTGAGAACTATCACGGGACCGGAATTATTGGAGAAAACGTTAGAGAAGGTGAAAGTCATCCGGGAAAGACTCAAGACGGCTCAGGACCGTAGCAAGAGTTGGGCAGATTCCAAACGACGACCATTGGATTTTGATGTGGGTGATAAAGTTTATTTGAAGGTATCACCTACGAAGGGCGTCATGAGGTTTGGAGTAAAAGGCAAGCTAAGCCCTCGTTTCATTGGTCCCTATGAAATACTTGAGAAGGTAGGAGCCTTGGCATATAGGTTGGCATTACCCCCGGTGTTGGCACAAGTTCACAATGTATTCCACGTGTCACAATTAAGAAAGTACGTGGCGGATCCAAGTCATGTACTTGAAGCTCAACCTTTGGAACTCAAGGACGATGTTACATATGAGGAAGTACCCGTGAAAATTGTGGACCGAAAGGATCAAGTGTTGAGGAAGCGAGTGATCCCGTATGTAAAGGTTCAATGGAGCAATCACACGGAACGTGAAGCCACTTGGGAGCTCGAAGAACAAATGCGGGAGAAGTATCCTCAGCTCTTTGACTAAGGTACGTAAGTTTCAAGGACGAAACTTTTTGTAAGGGGGGTGGAATGTTACACCCCGTGTCTTTTAAGCGCAACTTTCAATACTTAGAGGTTAACCTTGAATGCGATTTAATTAATTATGTAAGATTATAAAACTTAGTCACTAAAACATAGAAGAATAAGAAAGAAGGGTTCAAAATAGAGTTAAAGGTAATTCATAGAAATTACTTGAAAGGCCCCTACTAGAAGTTGAGGGAGTTACAAAAGTTGGTATAACCTCCCCATCTCAGCCATATTGGACGGTTATACCACAAAAGAAGAAGGAAAAATTCTGAGAAAAAGAGAGAGAAGAGAAAAGGAGAGGAAGAAGAAGAAGAAAGGAAAGAGAAGGAAGGAAAAGGCCATTCTAGGTTCAATTCTCATCAAAGTTCTGCAGTAAATCCGTAAGCTTAACTAGAAACAAAGGCAAGTAATCTTTCTATACGCTTTATGTAAATTTTGATACTTAGGCCCTATGTTCTTACAAAGAGAAAACATGAATCACGCATTGGTATTCTTGTCTTGACTATTTTAAATGCTTTGTTATATGTAAGTCTTGTTGCTAATTGTGCAAAGTATTGTTCTTTGGGCCATATCTCTGAAAATAGTTGTGTGGTGCTTTGTTGTTGTCAAGCATGCCCATAATGTGTATATCTTGACTTGCTTATTGTCTTGCTCTACTCTTATGTTGATTGTCTACACTTTGACGTTGAGAGTATGTGCAGGAAATTGAGGGATGAGAGTTGACATTGTTGTAGACTTGTGGTGTTGGTTGTTGTTGATGACAATCTTTGAAGATGGTGAATGATTGAAGAGTTAGAGTGGATGTTGTTAGGCACAACTAAGCTTCAATTCATGATTAGATGTATGTTAAGTATGATGAATTTAGATGTTAAGATGGATCTTTAAGAGTTGAATATGGAAGGGTTGAAGAAGAAAGGAGTTGGGTGGAAGTTACTGCAGAAAAACTGCAGTTTGGCATCGTCAGAACACTTCGAACGCCTACATGAGGCGCTTCATGTCACTATAGGCGCTTCATGTAGCGTTCCATGTGTCCTGGAGCTTTCCCGTACAGAAAAAACTGAAATTTAGAACCGTCAGAACACTTCGAACGCCTACATGAGGCGCTTCATGTCACATTAGGCGCTTCATGTGGTGTTCAATGTGTCCTGAATCATCCCCGAACACTTCGAACGCCTAGTAGAGGCGCTTCATGTACCATTAGGCGCTTCAAGTGGTGTTCCAAGTATTCTGGAAGTATTTTTGACCCTTTAGGCGCCCTATGTAAGTGTAGTAACTTTATACACTTCTTTTGAACATAAAATGCAAGGGTATTCGAGGTATATTTGAGGTGTGGATGGTAAGTTTGATTAAGTAAGCATAAGATTGAATTCTAGTGAATAAGTGAGACAAATGGACTTGGTAAAACACGTTTAGGGAGTGTTGAGGTGCAAGACCATATCCTTGATAGACAAGATGTATGTGTGTGTGTGTTACATGTTGGTATGAAGCTATTTGTGCATCCTGCATCATGACATGGGCACTTGCATTTGATTTGAGATATGTTTTGCAAAAGAACAAGAAAGGTAAAGTTTGCGAAAGACAAAATGGCTGCTGGTTGATCACAGGGTATAAAAGTCACGTCTGCGAATGCAGGGTATAAAGAGCGTGATCTGTGAATCAACAGCAGGGTATAAAGTATGTTATGGGGCCGTGGACCTATCAGCACGGAAAATGAAGTATTTTATGGGGCCGTGGACCTATCAGCACGGATATATGATATATGTAATGGGGCCGTGGACCTTTCAGCACGGATATATGATATATGTAATGGGGCCGTGGACCTTTCAGCACGGGGTATAAAGTTATGATGGCTGTGGACTGATCACCCACAGGGTATAAAGTTCTGCTACGCGAAGAATATGATATGTAAAGTGATGAAATGTTTGTGAAATGACATGCATGACATGTTTATGAAATAAGGCATATGCATGGGTGTTGTGTGTGATTTTAAAGAAGTACATGCATCATGATACACGAAGCATAAGACTTGACATGCAAGAAACGTGGTTAGTCTATGACTTGCTTATGTGATTCGTTGTTTTAATACATGTTGGTTCTCGTAACTGTGTTCACATATGTGCTTTATCTGTTTGAGTAATTCTTATTAAGATGCTATTGTTAACCCGAGCACCTTATTTTTGGGCAATGTGTTATACACTGGTGACTCGACGTGTGTGATTCCGTAGGGTGTATAGACGGGTTACTTGCTGGCGAAGTTTTCGCTAAGAACAATCATTCTGTCTCCTTTTCAGGTGAGCCTGATTATGAGTTGATATTTATCGAAGACGACGGCGAGTGGGCTCAGTGGGATGATGGACAAGGGAATAGATAGATGCTGGACTATTTTGTTTGAGTTTGAAACTCATTGTTATTATGTTGTTCTAAAACTTATGTCGGCTAGATGATCAAACAGTTTTATTTCCGCTGCAGTTTTCTGGTTGTAATATTGACAACGAAGGTTTAGATTTTATGACGTTTCCGCTGGTTTTAACTTACATTATGAAGAATGTATGCTTGATCTGCTTGACGCTTCGTAGTTCTCATAGTAGGCTACGGCGGGTGCACTGGTTCCGATAACGGTATCGGGCTGGGGCGCTACAGGGACACGCTACAGTCATCCTCCAAACCCCGGATAACTTCATTTTCAGGAAAAAGAAGTCCTTGTTCATGCCACACAAAAACATACTTTAATAATAAATCAGTTAAATTTTTGTGACATATATAAAACTTAGAGCTAGTAAATGTGTAACACATGAAAGAAAGAGAGAGGATAGACTTGGTGATTGGGTCTAGGGGCAGGATGCGAGAATTTGTTTTCTCCGTCATACATGGAATGACTCAAACTCGATAAACTAATTAAATAGTGTGAAAACATCCGAGTCCGTGCTGACAACCAACAAAACAGAAAGTCTTTTATAGATCATATTTAAATTGGTATTTAGTTGGTCGATTATAAAAAAGAATTGTACGTTTGATTCTTATGACAGCTGCGATGTTGTTTGGACTAAAAGTTTCAAACGATTGTGGTATAGATGATGTTGTTTGGACTAAAAGTTTCAAACGATTGTGGTATAGATGCTGTTAAAGTTTTCATTGAATACTTTATGAGCTTCCTTGCCTGGACCTTTCACCTAAAAAAGGGCGTTGGGTTAGCCTAGTTTGCAGCTTTATAGGACTGAGTTAATGTAGTTCGGACATGAATTTGGCGTTTATGACAAGAAGGACAAAACAGAAAGTCATTCAATAAAAGGGCTACTTCATCCTTTAACTCGGGATAGGATTCCCTCACCGCTCTCCCCTCACCGCGTGCGTGACCGCGCAACACGTGGCAAAAAGGGAGGGTGATGAGGCTGGGTGAAAGTAACCCCAATCCAGCCTCACCACCCCTACTGCTGCCACGTGTCGTGTCCTGGGCCGCGTGATGAGGAGATCTCATCCCTTTTAACTCATGTCAAAAAGTCAATTTTGGTGGCTTATATTATGTTCCAACCTAATCAAACATGTAATTAGTTAAATATTATATAGAATTAAATTATCAAAGTATTTTAAAACAATTATGTTAAATATTTTGAAATTTTAGTCTTAATTTATGTTTAGCAAACTATTTATTTCATCAGGTATAACACTATTTTAAGGGTTGGAGGAATACTATTTAAATATTACTAGTTCTATGCACCAGTTTTTTTCTTGATGTTCACGACAAGTAATTGATATTTATCTCTTCCAAGAATAAATTGTGGAAACTAAAGTGTGACTTGTACCAATCAAGCACTAAGTGGTGGTACATCTTGTTACTAAAACATAGCAAATTTAAAATTAGTAAGGTGTAGATTTAAGTAGTGATCAATTATAGCTCATCATTAATCAATGTTCGTTGCGTTTCGATCTGGAAGTCACTAACGCTGCAACATATTCTCTTTCTATAAAAAAAAAAAAGGTTGAACCCCAACCAGTAAGATCTCTGCCACAATCAGTCTCAAAGATAGTGTAAGGAGGTAAATCAGATATCCAACGACCCGCTAGCAGGAGCTTGGTCATATACACAGTAGTCTGCATGGTCATATACACAGTAGTCTGCATAAGAAGCCTCCAATACTGCAGACCAAGAAGCTCTCACACTATGCATTTGCTGGGAAGGGGCTTTCTTGACTTTGACAAGAATTGAACCTCTGACCTCTCTTTTGAAAACCTCTGTCCGGAACCAGTTGGGCTATGTCCTTACACCAACATATTCTCTTTCTACCTTTGCTATTTGGTGGGTTAAGATTTTAATGTGTTTTCTGTTTTAATATTAATAAAGATAATTCTGAGAAAAAATCACATAATCTCGTGAACACTAAAACATAGGTCAATATGTTTTTAGACACCCTAAAAAGGGGGAAAAGGACTCCTAATAGGACAAAGGAAGTAGGCCTGTTAACAATCCGAGCTACTCGTCAAGCTCGGATCGTTCGGATCGTGTTTGGCTCGGAATCGGTTCGGTAAGGGTTAAACGAACCCGAGTTCGAACCTAGTATGTTGTTCGGCTATTAAATAAACGAGCTCGAAAAAAGCTCGTGAACATGTGTTCCGCTCGTTTATTTTAGTATTTAAGCAAATTTTAACCCCCCAGCCCCCCTCCCCCCACTTTCTCTTTCGCCTTTCCTTTCTCTTTCCTTTCGAGCCAAGTTCTAATCCCTAAATTCGCTCTTCTTCTCCAGGCCTTCCCGTTGTCTCAGGCGAGCTTCAATCAGCGAAACCACCCTCTTCACTTCAGTATCCAGACTCCTCCTGCAGGGTTTTTCTTCTTCCCCCTTATATTATCTGCGTTCCTCTTCTTCACCTCCGCAAGAAACTTTCCTTTTGTTTAATCAATCGAGAATCGTGAATTTCTTCTTCATCTCCGCAGGGTTTTTCTTCTTCCCCCTTGTATTGACTAACGAGTGTGCTATATATCAGTGTGAGCGAGCTCTTTTATTTTCTGACTATCTTCAATGGTTTTTTTCCCTCGCAGATCCCAATCCGTTTGTGGAGAGAAAGTTTAAGGCTTTAAGTCAAGGTCCTTGTATAAATCCAAGACTATTGTTTGTAAGTTGTTTCGGCATTTTGGAGGAAAAGGTCAATTGATGTAATGATTTTTCTTTCTAAATTTTAGTTGGACATGTGAATGCAAATGCATGTTTGTTTTTCAGTGAATGCTGATATTGCCCTAATTGTTGTTGTCCTGTTCTGTACTTTTTCCCTTGGTTCTGTATCTCTGATGAATCTGGTAGTTCAATGTTGGTACAACTTCTGTAATCCCAAACAGGCAACTGTTTGCAACAATCACCATTGAGTTAATATTGTCAATGATCTACAACTGCATGATTGCTCACGAGGAGTATATGTAGTTTGCTTGTTTAGAACAGGGTCGCATATTTATAACTGTTCCATCTCAGAAAGCGGCTAAGCTTGTCATTTGAGTAAGGCAATTTATCTATGTGCCTTTTTGGTTACTATTAGTCATTATTGTGATTTGACAATTTTTAAGAAACACCGTTTGCCTTTTGTAGCTTATCTTGTTCTGCTGCATTACCATATGCTTGGCATTTGCCATCATGTTGGCTTCATATCAACTTGTCAGTAAGCCTGTTTGTTACTGACCTGAGAGGCTGAGACTATTATACTTATCATTTCCCGTAAAATCCTCTCATCTGGTTTGGAGAGTTTGGAAACACTAGGGATTATCTTGCAATCTGGTTTAGAGAGTTTGGAGAGTTGCTTTCCATCCCTGTCAGTCATCTTCACATAAATCCCCCCAAGAACTTCACCGTCAACATGTCCTTCCTTCCGTTCAGTTTCAGCATTCATATGTTCCTTTTTCTTTCCTTTGGGCCAAATCCTTTTGTAGACAAGTACCAAAGCAGCTTTATCCTTAGAATCCGAAACACAGTCGTTGATTTTAGGGATTGAATATTTCTCTTCCTTTTGTATACAAGTGCCAGTAACAAATTCTTGATTTCTGGGCACTTTATCATTCCGTTCCGGTACTTTTTCTATTGTTGTATTGTATCGTGTGAATGAAAGTGACATGATTGAATCCCTCCTGCCCTCCTGTATATTGCAAACAGGAGCATATTTTATTATCTGTTTCATGTAACAGATTGTATTGTCATGGCAAGCAACGAAGTGCAAAGTGTTGATTCTATTGAGCGGGAAATTGACAATGCTGATGTGATGTCACAAGAAGAAGTAAACAGCCCTCAAAGGGTGGGTCAGGGTGAAGCTGCTGACGCTGAGAGTCATGAGGGATTTCAAAGGAAGAAGAGAAAGAAAACATCTATAGTTTGGGAGCACATGTCGGAGGTAGTGATTAATGGCGTCACTATGGTTCAGTGCAAGCATTGCAAGAAAACAATGACGAAGCACCAGGACGGTACTACTACACAATATACGCGGCATTTGAATAGGTTTCACAAAAGTAAGGATGCGGGTGGTGCATCTAGCAGTGGAACGCAACAGATTTTGCAACTTAGGGCTGGAGGGAAGAATGAGGAGGGCAATATCACAAATTTCAAGTATGATCATGCTAAGGTACGCGAGGCTGTAGCTCGTGCGATCCTTATACATGAGTATCCATTCAACATTGTTGAGCATGTGGGGTTCAACGACATTTTGAAGACTGCATGTCCTTGGTTTGTAAAGATTAGTAGGAGTGCAGCGAGGGAAGATTGTTTTACAGTGTACAATGTTGAGAAGAATAAGATGGTTTCTGAATTAAAGAAAATTGGTAAGGTTGGCATAACCACCGACTTGTGAAAATCATGCCAGAAAACACAGTACATGGTGGTGACGGCACACTTTATTGATTCCGATTGGAAGTTGCAAAAAAGAGTGTTGAACTTTTGCAATGTGCCACCACCACATACTGGGGAGTTAATTGCTGAAGCTTTGGCCAAGTGCTTGAATGATTGGAATCTTAATGATAAGATCTCCAGCATTACGGTGGATAATGCTTCTTACAATGACAAATGCATAAGAAATTTGAAAGAGCATTTCATGCAGCGCAAAGCCCTTCCTATAGGTGGTAGACTGTTCCATGTGCGTTGCTGTGCGCACATAATCAATTTGTTGGTCCAAGATGGATTGAAGGAGATCGAGGACATAATTGACACTGTCAGAGATGCAGTGAAATACTTGAATGCATCAGAGTCCCGTCTTCGAGGTTTTGGTACCATTGCGAAGCAATACAATGGTTATAATAAGAAACTCATTTTGGATTGTCCAACTCGCTGGAACAGCACGTACATGATGTTGGCCGCTGCTTTACCGGTGAAGCATGCCTTCACGAGATATGGTGATGTGGATAAAGGATTTGAGAAGTTTGCACCATCCATGGATGATTGGGATAAGGTTAGTGGCGTCTGTGACTTTTTGAAGCTCTTCTACTCTATCACTAATACTATTTCTGCGGTCAAATATCCTACATCGAACATGTTTCTCGTAGAATTGGCTAGGATAAAAATGTTGTTGGATGAGAAGAAGAATGATTTCAATGAGAATATGAGGGCAATGTCTAAGGTGATGTTACAGAAGTTTGATAAGTACTGGGGGGAGTGTAATGTGTTGATTTCTTTGGGTGCTCTTCTAGATCCTAGGTTGAAGAGGGAGATTGTCACACATTGTTATAAAATTATTTTCGGCCCATCTGCATATCAAAACAATGTAGATGACATGGTAGCACTGTTGAAAGTCTTGTTTGAAGAATACAGAGTTACCCTTACAAGTGGAGGATCAACACATTCGTCATCACAAACAAGTTTGAATGTTGCTTCATCCAGCAAGGGTAAATCTAGCCTATGTTGGGAAAGCCTGGGGGACATTGGTTATATAAGCGATGATGAAGCACCCAGTACTCTTTCAGAGGTAGATATATATTTGAATGAAAAGAAATTAAAAGCCTCACCAGACTTGGATGTGTTGGAATGGTGGAAAATGAATAGTGGGCGCTTTAATATTCTTTCAAAGGTTGCTCGTGATATTCTATATGTTCCAGTTAGTACTGTTGCCTCAGAGTCTACCTTCAGTGCCGGTGGACGCGTCATAGATGATTATCGATCGAGTCTATCAGTTGGGACGGTGGAGATGCTATTGTGTGCCGGCGATTGGGTACGACAGTCGAGGAATGCAATGAAGGTATATTATACCCATAATTTGTAACTTTATTATTTTAGTTTACTTATTATGTTTTAATACTTGTTGTAATTGTTTTTTATTTCTTTAGACGGACACGGATGATCAGAATGCATGGGAAGAGATTATAATACCAGATTGATTGTGAGCACTTTGTTCCGTATTTCCATTATTTGTGTGCTTTATTATTATTAGTAAGACACGTGTATTAGCATTGCTAATTGCAGAACACTAAAATTTTCATTAACTGCAAGTTTAAAGCTGTTGTGCTGATTTTCTTCTTCGAAGATGATGTTAAAGGATTTGTTTATGAGCTGACTTTTACAGGAGTATTTTCAAGAAAGATGAATTAGCATAGAGATAGCTCACATTGCGTTGCCTGGATTGTTGGCCATAGGTTTGTTCTTGCTTTTTCTTGTCTTTTCTATTCCGATGACATAATAAGGGGATATTTCAAGTGAGCAATAGGTTTGTTCTTGTTGGCCTTAGGTTTGTTATTCCTGCTGTTGGAGTTGCTATTGATGCTGTTGGAGTTGTTCTTTAATGCTGAAAATGAAGTGATTGAAGTTGTTAAAGATCGTCATTTGTTGGTATCGCTGAAGGCAAGTCTATAGTTGATAAATCTAAGTATTCGTCTGTTTGGAATTACCGAATTAGTGAAAGACTAAAGCTGTCTTGTTTATTTCTGGCCTATAGGCTTATTGGAATTACTGCATAAATTTGCAATCTTGCTTAATTTTGATTGAAGGCTTTTGTTTTCTGGCTCATGTTATCTGAGTTTAGGAGATCTGGGTTTTGGCTTTTGATTTGATATACTGTTAATTATGGTGGAGAGTTGATAGGTCATGTTATGCTGTTCTCTTTACTGCTTACTGCTCTGTTGGCTAAGTTTGCTGCTGGACAAACGAGCCCGACAAACGGGCCGAACAATGATTTCGAATATAACGAACGAATACTGTGTAGTTCGCGAACAGGCTCGGCTCGTTTTATAACTCAATGAGCCGAGTACGAACCGTCACAATTATGCTCGTTTAAAATCCGAGCCTGTTCGGCTCGTTTGATATGTCTGACGAGCCGAGTTCGAACATGTCCAAACTCGGCTCGTTCTGTTCGTTAACAGGCCTAAAAGGAAGTAAGAGATAAAATAATAAAGGGGGGCTCGGTGGCTTAAGCACATGTACATTTTTACCATATGGATCATTTTTAGGCCTGTTAACGAACAGAACGAGCCGAGTTTGGACATGTTCGAACTCGGCTCGTCAGACATATCAAACGAGCCGAACAGGCTCGGATTTTAAACGAGCATAATTGTGACGGTTCGTACTCGGCTCGTTGAGTTATTAAACGAGCCGAGCCTGTTCGCGAACTACACAGTATTCGTTCGTTGTATTCGAAATCATTGTTCGGCCCGTTTGTCGGGCTCGTTTGTCCAGCAGCAAACTTAGCCAACAGAGCAGTAAGCAGTAAAGAGAACAGCATAACATGACCTATCAACTCTCCACCATAATTCACAGTATATCAAATCGAAAGCCAAAACCCAGATCTCCTAAACTCAGATAACATGAGCCAGAAAACAAAAGCCTTCAATCAAAATTAAGCAAGATTGCAAATTTATGCAGTAATTCCAATAAGCCTATAGGCCAGAAATAAACAAGACAGCTTTAGTCTTTCACTAATTCGGTAATTCCAAACAGACGAATACTTAGATTTATCAACTATAGACTTGCCTTCAGCGATACCAACAAATGACGATCTTTAACAACTTCAATCACTTCATTTTCAGCATTAAAGAACAACTCCAACAGCATCAATAGCAACTCCAACAGCAGGAATAACAAACCTAAGGCCAACAAGAACAAACCTATTGCTCACTTGAAATATCCCCTTATTATGTCATCGGAATAGAAAAGACAAGAAAAAGCAAGAACAAACCTATGGCCAACAATCCAGGCAACGCAATGTGAGCTATCTCTATGCTAATTCATCTTTCTTGAAAATACTCCTGCAAAAGTCAGCTCATAAACAAATCCTTTAACATCATCTTCGAAGAAGAAAATCAGCACAACAGCTTTAAACTTGCAGTTAATGAAAATTTTAGTGTTCTGCAATTAGCAATACTAATACACGTGTCTTACTAATAATAATAAAGCACACAAATAATGGAAATACGGAACAAAGTGCTCACAATCAATCTGGTATTATAATCTCTTCACATGCATTCTGATCATCCGTGTCCGTCTAAAGAAATAAAAAACAATTACAACAAGTATTAAAACATAATAAGTAAACTAAAATAATAAAGTTACAAATTATGGGTATAATATACCTTCATTGCATTCCTCGACTGTCGTATCCAATCGCCGGCACACAATAGCATCTCCACCGTCCCAACTGATAGACTCGATCGATAATCATCTATGACGCGTCCACCGGCACTGAAGGTAGACTCTGAGGCAACAGTACTAACTGGAACAGATAGAATATCACGAGCAACCTTTGAAAGAATATTAAAGCGCCCACTATTCATTTTCCACCACTCCAACACATCCAAGTCTGGTGAGGCTTTTAATTTCTTTTCATTCAAATATATATCTACCTCTGAAAGAGTACTGGGTGCTTCATCATCTCTTATATAACCAATGTCCCCCAGGCTTTCCCAACATAGGCTAGATTTACCCTTGCTGGATGAAGCAACATTCAAACTTGTTTGTGATGACGAATGTGTTGATCCTCCACTTGTAAGGGTAACTCTGTATTCTTCAAACAAGACTTTCAACAGTGCTACCATGTCATCTACATTGTTTTGATATGCAGATGGGCCGAAAATAATTTTATAACAATATGTGACAATCTCCCTCTTCAACCTAGGATCTAGAAGAGCACCCAAAGAAATCAACACATTACACTCCCCCCCAGTACTTATCAAACTTCTGTAACATCACCTTAGACATTGCCCTCATATTCTCATTGAAATCATTCTTCTTCTCATCCAACAACATTTTTATCCTAGCCAATTCTACGAGAAACATGTTCGATGTAGGATATTTGACCGCAGAAATAGTATTAGTGATAGAGTAGAAGAGCTTCAAAAAGTCACAGACGCCACTAACCTTATCCCAATCATCCATGGATGGTGCAAACTTCTCAAATCCTTTATCCACATCACCATATCTCGTGAAGGCATGCTTCACCGGTAAAGCAGCGGCCAACATCATGTACGTGCTGTTCCAGCGAGTTGGACAATCCAAAATGAGTTTCTTATTATAACCATTGTATTGCTTCGCAATGGTACCAAAACCTCGAAGACGGGACTCTGATGCATTCAAGTATTTCACTGCATCTCTGACAGTGTCAATTATGTCCTCGATCTCCTTCAATCCATCTTGGACCAACAAATTGATTATGTGCGCACAGCAACGCACATGGAACAGTCTACCACCTATAGGAAGGGCTTTGCGCTGCATGAAATGCTCTTTCAAATTTCTTATGCATTTGTCATTGTAAGAAGCATTATCCACCGTAATGCTGGAGATCTTATCATTAAGATTCCAATCATTCAAGCACTTGGCCAAAGCTTCAGCAATTAACTCCCCAGTATGTGGTGGTGGCACATTGCAAAAGTTCAACACTCTTTTTTGCAACTTCCAATCGGAATCAATAAAGTGTGCCGTCACCACCATGTACTGTGTTTTCTGGCATGATTTCCACAAGTCGGTGGTTATGCCAACCTTACCAATTTTCTTTAATTCAGAAACCATCTTATTCTTCTCAACATTGTACACTGTAAAACAATCTTCCCTCGCTGCACTCCTACTAATCTTTACAAACCAAGGACATGCAGTCTTCAAAATGTCGTTGAACCCCACATGCTCAACAATGTTGAATGGATACTCATGTATAAGGATCGCACGAGCTACAGCCTCGCGTACCTTAGCATGATCATACTTGAAATTTGTGATATTGCCCTCCTCATTCTTCCCTCCAGCCCTAAGTTGCAAAATCTGTCGCGTTCCACTGCTAGATGCACCACCCGCATCCTTACTTTTGTGAAACCTATTCAAATGCCGCGTATATTGTGTAGTAGTACCGTCCTGGTGCTTCGTCATTGTTTTCTTGCAATGCTTGCACTGAACCATAGTGACGCCATTAATCACTACCTCCGACATGTGCTCCCAAACTATAGATGTTTTCTTTCTCTTCTTCCTTTGAAATCCCTCATGACTCTCAGCGTCAGCAGCTTCACCCTGACCCACCCTTTGAGGGCTGTTTACTTCTTCTTGTGACATCACATCAGCATTGTCAATTTTCCCGCTCAATAGAATCAACACTTTGCACTTTGTTGCTTGCCATGACAATACAATCTGTTACATGAAACAGATAATAAAATATGCTCCTGTTTGCAATATACAGGAGGGCAGGAGGGATTCAATCATGTCACTTGCATTCACACGATACAATGCAACAATAGAAAAAGTACCGGAACGGAATGATAAAGTGCCCAGAAATCAAGAATTTGTTACTGGCACTTGTATACAAAAGGAAGAGAAATATTCAATCCCTAAAATCAACGACTGTGTTTCGGATTCTAAGGATAAAGCTGCTTTGGTACTTGTCTACAAAAGGATTTGGCCCAAAGGAAAAAAAAAGGAACATATGAATGCTGAAACTGAACGGAAGGAAGGACATGTTGACAGGTGAAGTTCTTGGGGGGATTTATGTGAAGATGACTGACAGGGATGGAAAGCAACTCTCCAAACTCTCTAAACCAGATTGCAAGATAATCCCTAGTGTTTCCAAACTCTCCAAACCAGATGAGAGGATTTTACGGGAAATGATAAGTATAATAGTCTCAGCCTCTCAGGTCAGTAACAAACAGGCTTACTGACAAGTTGATATGAAGCCAACATGATGGCCAATGCCAAGCATATGGTAATGCAGCAGAACAAGATAAGCTACAAAAGGCAAACGGTGTTTCTTAAAAATTGTCAAATCATAATAATGACTAATAGTAATCAAAAAGGCACATAGATAAATTGCCTTACTCAAATGACAAGCTTAGCCGCTTTCTGAGATGGAACAGTTATAAATATGCGACCCTGTTCTAAACAAGAAAACTACATATACTCCTCGTGAGCAATCATGCAGTTGTAGATCATTGACAATATTAACTCAATGGTGATTGTTGCAAACAGTTGCCTGTTTGGGATTACAGAAGTTGTACCAACATTGAACTACCAGATTCATCAGAGATACAGAACCAAGGGAAAAAGTACAGAACAGGAAAACAACAATTAGGGCAATATCAGCATTCACTGAAAAACAAACATGCATTTGCATTCACATGTCCAACTAAAATTTAGAAAGAAAAATCATTACATCAATTGACCTTTTCCTCCAAAATGCCGAAACAACTTACAAACAATAGTCTTGGATTTATACAAGGACCTTGACTTAAAGCCTTAAACTTTCTCTCCACAAACGGATTGGGATCTGCGAGGGAAAAAAACCATTGAAGATAGTCAGAAAATAAAAGAGCTCACTCACACTGATATATAGCACACTCGTTAGTCAATACAAGGGGGAAGAAGAAAAACCCTGCGGAGATGAAGAAGGAATTCACGATTCTCGATTGATTAAACAAAAGGAAAGTTTCTTGCGGAGGTGAAGAAGAGGAACGCAGATAATATAAGGGGGAAGAAGAAAAACCCTGCAGGAGGAGTCTGGATACTGAAGTGAAGAGGGTGGTTTCGCTGATTGAAGCTTGCCTGAGACAACGGGAAGGCCTGGAGAAGAAGAGCGAATTTAGGGATTAGAACTTGGCTCGAAAGGAAAGAGAAAGGAAAGACGAAAGAGAAAGTGGGGGGAGGGGGGCCGGGGGGGTTAAAATTTGCTTAAATACTAAAATAAACGAGCCGAACATATGTTCACGAGCTTTTTTCGAGCTCGTTTATTTAATAGCCGAACAACATACTAGGTTCGAACTCGGGTTCGTTTAACCCTTACCGAACCGATTCCGAGCCGAACACGATCCGAACGATCCGAGCTTGACGAGTAGCTCGGATTGTTAACAGACCTAATCATTTTATATCTTAGCCATGGAGCTTTGATGTCTCAGTCTCACGAATCTTTCACTGCTCCATTCTATAGTACTGTATGAGGATGTAGATCATGATGACTCAGTAGTGTTGTAACCGCAAACTATTTAAAAATAATAATTAATTAAATTAATAAATTAAATTAGGTTAAATGTAAATCTGAAATTAAAAAATAAAAAAATAAAAAGAGGATAATGAGTTAATAGGGCCATTAACTACTCCATTAACTCCCAATATCTCTTCCATGATCCCCTCCCATAACCGATTTTGCGACCTTATTTCAAAAAAAAAATTTAATTAAAGGTTACATAAATGGCTCAGCCGAGCCCCACACAATCACACACCATCACTTTGCCAATTTGCAAATATCGGCTGAGAGGCAGAGGAAAGCAGAAAAAAAAAGAGAAAAAGGAGAGAGAGGGAAAAGAGAAAGTAGAAGGAGAATCGACCACCCACATCAAATCCAACCCCGCTTTGGTCAGTGACTTTTATTCAAGAGGTAGGTTACCGTCCCCTCTGTCGGATTGATTTGGATTCCCTCGCATTCTGTTTTGGGAATTATTTGATTATCAATGCATGCCTATCTTTTATATGTTTATCATGATTCCTTTATGTTTTGGTATGTAAATTGCGTGATTGACCTTAGATATAGATCACATAGCACGGAAATAGGCCGGGAAGGGTTCAGGACGTCGGAAAACGCATGTTTCAAGGGTGGCACGTGGAGCCCACGTGCAGCCTTGGCGGCGCATGCCGGACACGCGCTGACGTGTCCAGCGCCGTTGTGTTGGTCGCGTTATAATGAGCCAAACCCCACTGGTTTGGGGTTAATCTGAGTTAAAACGAAAAAGATATGGATTTTTAAAGGAAATTAGAAATTAAAGAAATAAAGAAAAGAATTAAAAAAAAAGAAAGACAGGACGCTGGCCTGTCTTGACCAGCAGGCCAGAGCCATGGCGGGCCGCAACTGCGCAGCAGGCCAGAAAATGGAAGCCCAAATCAAGACAGAATTAAAAAAACTAAATAGAGGCCAGCAGGCTGGAGGCTCAATGGCGGGCCGGGCCGACTGGAAACAAATAGGGCCGATTTGGAAGAAATAAAAAGAAAGACAAAAGGCCTGGTTGTTAAAGAAAAGGATTAGATATAAATAATATAACTATTATATTAAAATAGACGTTGTAAATCTAGAAAAAAAATAATATATAAATAATATATAAATAAATGAAAAAAAACAAATAATATAAATAAATGGTAAATAATATATTAAAAAATAATATATAAATAATATAAATAAATGGAAAATAAATAATATAAATAAATAATATATATATATATATTATTTATAAATAATATATAAATAATATAAATAAATGGAAAATAGATAAATAAATAATATATAAATGGAAAAAAAACGAAACAGGAACGGGTGCCACGTGAGAAAAAAATATATATATTTATATATACATTTACAATTATTTTAATTTGATATTAGAATGTTTAAAAAATAAAAAAAACTTAGAAACTCATCAATAAATTATAATAAAAGAGGAAAAAATTGTAGGGGAAGATAAAAATGATTAAATAAAATATGTAAGTGCTTGAAAGCCTAGAAAAATAAAATAAAGTGTGGAAACCTAAAATAAAGTCTAGAAAGATAAAATAACTGTAAAAGATAAAATACAGTAATGAACCCCACGCAACATATGGTAACTGCGCAATATAGATAATACGCAACATAGAACGAAGCATGCAACATAGGTGAAACGGAAGTGTGAAAGCGTGACGCATTCATGGCACGAGCATTGCATTTGGCTTATGAGCCGTGTGGTCCTACGGGACGTGTGGCCTGACGAGGCGTGTGATGGGTGTTGGTAATAATGGTTACCTTCACCTAATAGGACCCGGGACATGCATAGCATATCAGGGAAAAGAAAGAGCATAGCGTGCGATATTAAATGACTGCGTGTGACACGTAGATGGAAGTGCATGCATCATGATGTTGCGCATTGCATTGTTATTGTTGATTATCGTTGTCCTTGTTATTGAGTTGTTTCAGTGCTACAGTTTGGGATACGGATTGGGTCGGGCATGTGTTATTTCCTTAATTATGCTTTATTTGCTTTATTATTTATGCTTTATTATTTATATGTTTACGTTTTATTGCTTTGTTTATCTGCTACCTGCTTTATGTGCTTAATTGTTTACCCGACTCAGTATGTGACAGTCCATTTTCGGAAGAGGCGGGTAACCTACGAGTGACTCCCATCACTCACCCCCCACCTCCCCTCCAAAGGTGAGCAGGATTAAGAGTATATATGTTTATCGAAGCTGGGAAGAGTGAGCTGGGCTCGAGAAGGGATCTTGTTGACCGATAGCTTGTTCTTGGGATAGTCAGATAGACCTCCACCTAGATTTATTGCTTGATTTTAGTATTTCATACTTGACTTAGCGGGTTTCGTCAACCCTTGTACTCGATTTTATTCTGATGGATTTAATTTAATCAAGATGTTTATTTCTTTAATTATCGTTTCCGCAAAAAATTTCTACGTCAGTTCTGACGTGCAAAAAAGTTTGAACGACGCTTTGTAGTTGTTATATCCCATTTTTTTTAAAGGGGCAAAAGAGTCATTAGGGTCTAATTAATTAGAAAACCTAATTTGATTATCAAATTTTCCCTAAACCCTAATCAAATTTCTATTTGAACCACGCTTAGACCTCTCCTCCTCCCCTCACTAGACGTGCGCCGCACAGATAAGAGAAGCAGCGACGCTTCTTGCTTCCAATCAGGGTCGCCTTTTTTAGGAGAAATACCACCATTCGATCACGCTCTTCAACGCGTATCGATTATCAGGTAGGTGCCCCCTTAACATCCGTTGAATGAAACAAACAAAAGTCTTTAATTTCTCCATGAAAACGAGATCGTGCATTAGTATTTGTGATTGTATGATGCTTGATTATTAGATTATATGTATATGTGATGAATTGTATGTCCGTATATATGATCGTATATGTATATATATGTATGATGCTATTTTCGTATGAAAACTCGAAAAAGATTTGATTTTTGATGTGCGTGTGAATACCGGAATCATAGGAAGAAGCGTTTGTGCCGGCGGCACGTGGCTGGTGGTGGTGGGTTAGGACCACGTGCTGCCGGACGGAGGTCGCAGGAAGAAGTGTTTGTACTGGTGGCGCGTGGCCGGTGGTGGTGGGCTATGACCACGTGCTGCCGGATGGAGGGATAAGGGAGGGCGGCGGCGGACTGATCTGGTTGGGGGCGATTTGGAGGGGTGGGGGGCTGAGGGGAGGGGGCGGCTGAGAGGGGTGTGGGATGGCGGTGCGAACTGGGGGGGGGGGCGGCTGGGGCTTGTGTGGGGGCGGACTGGGGGGGCTGGGGGTGAGGGAGAGGGAGTTGGGGCTGGCGGGGGTTTTGCTGAGGGAAAAGAATTGGAATTCGGGGGGGTGGGATGTTAGACGGACGAAGGTTAGGAAAAAGAATAAGGAAAGAAAAAGAATAAAGAATAAAGAAAAGAATATTAAAAGAAAAGAAATTAAAAAGGGCGGGGGAAGCTGAGATAGAAAGTTGCAGGAAGGAAAATTTGAGGAGAAGCAGGATGGCGTGTGAAGGAAAAGGAAAAGAAAAGGAAAATGAAAAAGAAAAAAAGAAAAGAGAAAAAAAGTAAAGGAAAGATTCCGTCTGTGATTTCTGTGCATTCATGCATCACGAGACATTGCATATATGTTATGTTTTGTTCCGTTCCGTTCTGTTCTGTTAGGATATGCGAGACGTAAGTCGCATATCCGATCTGTTCCGTTCTGTTCCGTTCCGTTCCGTTCCGTTCCGTTCTGTTAGGACCCGGGGTCATGCATTGCACGATATGATGAATGTTTCTGAGAAGGTAGGTTATCATGCATCACGTATGTGGCATTGCATTTCACGCTCATTTTTCACGATTATGTGTTTTGATTGTTTTAAGAAGTTCTGACCGTTATACGTTGTTATAAAAAGTTTTGACCGTTATACGTGTTTGCGAAAACGTGGACAGTCTATTTTCGTATTACAGTACGTATATATATTTCACTACTGTCCTAGCATGTATGATCTCACAGGGCCGATGCAGGCAGGGTACCTACTGAGTGACGTTTTTGTCGCTCACACCGTTTGTTTTGTTTTCTGGCAGACGATTCAGGGTATGATTATATATGGGTTGGAGAAGATTCCGAGTGGGCTCAGTGGGACTCGTAGAGACTGTCGGGAGATTGAGGAACAAGAAATGAGGAAGTTTTATTTTATTTGTTATTTTCATTTGAGGACTTAGATTAGGGATTTTATTTTACAAACTTTACGATGTCGTTTAATGGATTGTGACTTGATTTGACTATATATGATTTTGGGGATTCTACTCTCGATTTAGGGAGTTTGAATTGATTTATTTCGCTTCCGCAATCGAATACTCTGTCGTTTTGATAAATGCAGGGATTCGTACAGACGCCTTGTATATTCCTTAGTGAAATACGGCGGCGTACCGGTTCTGACCCTAGGGTTCGGGACGGGGCGCTATAGGTGGTATCAGAGCCAAGGCTCTAGATCTACTATGGAACGTAGAATTAAGAAATGATCTTAGACGTAAGAGATGACTATAGACTTAAGTTTCGATCGTAGATGTAAGTTGATCTTAGACTAAGTTTGATTCTCGACATAAGCTGTGAACTGAGACTAAGTTTGATTCTAGACGTAAGCTATGATCTGAGACTAAGTTTGATCTTAGAATAGGTTTGATTTAGACTAAGTGATGATCGGACTGGGGCATGGTTGGGTTCTATTTTCGTTTTATTTATATGTATTTGACTGTTTGCTATTTCTTAAGTTTAATTATATATTTCCTGAAATGCCCTTGACCAAAAAAAAACTGAAAAATTTCCTTGTCGTAGCAAACATGCTGTCGATAAGAGAAAGGTAGGAATGACACTAGGAAACACTCTGAGAATGGGGGTCCACCACAGGTCGTGCTTCCCCAGGCCCTGACCGACGCACTACGGGTCATGGCCCAAGCTATGGCGCAACCACATCAGCAGCCACAGGCTCCACCACCACCGCACTCGGACTTGAGACTCTTCTAAAAGGATGTAGAGGAGTGGTGGTGCAGCACAGTTGACACCGCCAATCATTTGGATCTAATTTCGGAATGAGTTCAAGAGGTATTACGTGATGACAATACAACCTTCAGAGCATGGCTCTAGATCCACGGGCGGAAATGTAGAATTAGGTCATGATCTTAGAAAATAGGTTACGATTTTGCCTCTAAGTTTCAATTTTAGACATAAGTGATGATTTGAACATAAGCGATGATCATGGGCATAGGTACTGATCTCAGTTATAAGTAATGATCCTGAACATAAGTTACGATCTTAGACATAAGCAACGATCTCGATTAAGAGTTGACTCTAGACATGAGTACTGATGTAGTAACAAGTGTTGATTATGTTCTAATTACGATTTGGAAATAAGACGTGATCTTAGACTTAAGAAATGATGATGCTAAGAACGATCCTAGAAATAAGTTATGATCTTAAACTTAAGAAGTCGATCGGTTCTGAAACACGTATACCTAGGACATCCCATACAATTCACCCTTATCTAAGGTTGATCATAACCCTCTAAGCTGTGATCTTAGTAACACTAGTTGAATACTATTTAATTGATTTGAATGAATTACAATGTTAACCAGAATACCCTACTAAAAACGTTAGTTGATATATTAATGGGCCAGGCAGTAACTCGGGCTGCCTTACCATAAATGCAACATGATACTCGGTACCATTAGGGCGAAGTAAAGCGGCTCCATATCCCTACTTGGACGATAACATCAGAGCAGGCTTAAGTCTAAGTTGGGACCATAGCGACTAAGAAATGAATTATAACAGTATGATAAATACTAAGAGATGATCTATAGTAGAATGATAGAAACTAAATAAAATTAGCGCTATAATCAGTATAGTTAAGGATATTGTACAAAGGAATTTATAGTCTAGGGTTAAGATGTTGAATGTAGGGTAATCAAAATAGGTCGACAATATTAGTTTTATTAGAGGTATTGAACAATAGCGACATGCGAGAATCGATCATAGTATGTGCATTGGAATACCATCTCATTACAAAATTGTGGTTAAGTGTTGACATCGAAATATTGGCTTGAATCTAGTAGGCTTGAATTGAAATAGAGTAAGCTTGGACCAGTAGTGGTTGCTTGTTCAGGTGAGATTTAACTAGGATAATTAGCGGTCCAAAGTAAAGAAATACAGTGGATCAGTATGGCGAGCGAAAGCATGGTGAGTTAGAACACCTTAAGTCGATAAATATTTAGCGTGTCATGCTAGGATTGGGCAATTTAAGTTAGAGATTTTATCATAGTAGGCGAAGGTTAGACCTATAAGAAACGATACATAGACAGATTGTTCTTTTGAAAATAAGGATGGATTGTAGAAATTATACGAAATATTGGACTATTATTTCTCTAGCAGATAAATATTTTATATAGGCACGCACACCGAGTAATGTCTATATTTTACATGGACTTCAAAAGGCATTTTATTTTCGAAAATACCTCATTAAGTCTCATTTCTTTATATAGTCTACAAAACTTTACGAGGCTAATGTTTTTTTTTTCGTACTTGTAAATCATTATAATAAAAATTTCAATTCTTTTGACGACCATGAAAAGGGAAAAACTTTTAAAATATTGATGTTTACGCAAAAAAAAACGATGTGTTTCTTACCGAATATTTCCAAATTTCTGTTTTTGATACATCTATTTGTTTTAGTCAAAATTAATTTAATTTGACAACTATCGACATCGCAAGCAGTTTAACCGTTTAAATGTTTTCGAAGTTATTTACCCGCTTGCGATGAACTTAACTTTTGTGGAAAAAAAAAAGTAGCTTTCAAAATATATACATGTTTTTGAAAACGGAAGGTATCGTATTCAAGTCGTTTCATAAAACCTTACATTATTAAGTTTTCAACTGTTTTGACGCAATTTTACCAAAATGCCTTGCGAACAAGTTATATTATCGTTTTCAAAATGGTCATTTGAGATATCGCGTTACGAAAACAAATCTATGATACTTTAGGTTTTGTGTTTACAAAAATTAGAAGGTTTAGTATTTTAAATAGTAGAAGCTATATTCGAAATTATAGCTACGTAAGCTACTTTTCTTTTAACTTGAAGAAAAATAGGATCATACACATATTTCGTATACTAGGCTGCTGACAATATCTCCGAGAAATTAAGAGCATGATCATAGAGATAGTTCGTAAGTATACAAGAACTGATTCTGAAGACTTGGTTGTATTAAGGAAGGGTAAAGGATACCATATTGGGCATACACAAAGGATGTTAGTATGGTTAATTATCTAGGAGATGAATCATAGGTGATAAGTTTAAGAATCCGGTATTGTAGATTGCAATAAGTTGAATGATACATGTCAAGTGGTATAAGCGGGAGTTTGTAAGCACTAATTATAGAGAATTAAGTAAGGATTGAACCCTATGAGGACTAGATCATCTTGTAAGATGTTAGTGATGACTAAATTAAATCGTACTAGAGTACAACGTATTCCGAAAAATACATACAGCTATAGGGATGAGTCTTGTGAACAAGGCGTTAAGTTAAAGATTGTAATACCCCTAAGAACGGATTTTAGAGGGTTGGTCATGGTAGCAAATATAAGTACGACATAGACCGACGATTAAGTCATGAAGCCAGTATATGACGATACTCTTAAGGTTGATTCGAGAACTATAGAAAGAATAGGTTACGATCTATTAGACGGAGGACAATGGATTTAAAGATTACATTGTATACATACACACTGAATGATTTGAGGACTTAATCGGGTATCGATGAAGTGAAATGGTGAACATATCAGAATATGCAAGGGATACTAAGTTCGGTAATGAATTATGTAGGACTATACTAAGTTACCGATTACGTAACACGCAAGTTTTGAGGACGAAACTTTCTGTAAGGGGGAGAGAATGTTATATCCCATTTTTTTTAAAGGGGCAAAAGAGTCATTAGGGTCTAATTAATTAGAAAACCTAATTTGATTATCAAATTTTCCCTAAACCCTAATCAAATTTCTATTTAAACCATGCTTAGACTACTCCTCCTCCCCTCACTAGACGTGCGCCGCACAGATAAGAGAAGCAGCGACGCTTCTTGCTTCCAATCAGGGCCGCCTTTTTTTAGGAGAAATACCACCATTCGATCACGCTCTTCAACGCGTATCGATTATCAGGTAGGTGCCCCCTTAACATCCGTTGAATGAAACAAACAAAAGTCTTTAATTTCTCCATGAAAACGAGATCGTGCATTAGTATTTGTGATTGTATAGATGCTTGATTATTAGATTATATGTATATGTGATGAATTGTATGTCCGTATATATGATCGTATATGTATATATATGTATGATGCTATTTTCGTATGAAAACTCGAAAAAGATTTGATTTTTGATGTGCGTGTGAATACCGGAATCATAGGAAGAAGCGTTTGTGCCGGCGGCGCGTGGCTGGTGGTGGTGGGTTAGGACCACGTGCTGCCGGACGGAGGTCGCAGGAAGAAGTGTTTGTACTGGTGGCGCGTGGCCGGTGGTGGTGGGCTATGACCACGTGCTGCCGGATGGAGGGATAAGGGAGGGCGGCGGCGGACTGATCTGGTTGGGGGCGATTTGGAGGGGTGGGGGGCTGAGGGGAGGGGGGGCGGCTGAGAGGGGTGTGGGGTGGCGGTGCGAACTGGGGGGGCGGCTGGGGCTTGTGTGGGGGCGGACTGGGGGGCTGGGGGTGAGGGAGAGGGAGTTGGGGCTGGCGGGGGTTTTGCTGAGGGAAAAGAATTGGAATTCGGGGGGGTGGGGTGTTAGACGGACGAACGTTAGGAAAAAGAATAATGAAAGAAAAAGAATAAAGAATAAAGAAAAGAATATTAAAAGAAAAGAAATTAAAAAGGGCGGGGGAAGCTGAGATAGAAAGTTGCAGGAAGGAAAATTTGAGGAGAAGCAGGATGGCGTGTGAAGGAAAAGGAAAAGAAAAGGAAAATGAAAAAGAAAAAAAGAAAAGAGAAAAAAAGTAAAGGAAAGATTCCGTGTGTGATTTCTGTGCATTCATGCATCACGAGACATTGCATATATGTTATGTTTTGTTCCGTTCCGTTCTGTTCTGTTAGGATATGCGAGACGTAAGTCACATATCCGTTCTGTTCCGTTCTGTTCCGTTCCGGTCCGTTCTGTTAGGACCCGGGGTCATGCATTGCACGATATGATGAATGTTTCTGAGAAGGTAGGTTATCATGCATCACGTATGTGGCATTGCATTTCACGCTCATTTTTCACGATTATGTGTTTTGATTGTTTTAAGAAGTTCTGACCGTTATACGTTGTTTTAAAAAGTTTTGACCGTTATACGTGTTTGCGAAAACGTGGACAGTCTATTTTCGTATTACAGTACGTATATATATTTCACTACTGTCCTAGCATGTGTGATCTCATAGGGCCGATGCAGGCAGGGTACCTACTGAGTGACGTTTTTGTCGCTCACACCGTTTGTTTTGTTTTCTGGCAGACGATTCAGGGTATGATTATATATGGGTTGGAGAAGATTCCGAGTGGGCTCAGTGGGACTCGTAGAGACTGTCGGGAGATTGAGGAACAAGAAATGAGGAAGTTTTATTTTATTTGTTATTTTCATTTGAGGACTTAGCTTAGGGATTTTATTTTACAAACTTTACGATGTCGTTTAATGGATTGTGACTTGATTTGACTATATATGATTTTGGGGATTCTACTCTCGATTTAGGGAGTTTGAATTGATTTATTTCGCTTCCGCAATCGAATACTCTGTCGTTTTGATAAATGCAGGGATTCGTACAGACGCCTTGTATATTCCTTAGTGAAATACGGCGGCGTACCGGTTCTGACCCTAGGGTTCGGGACGGGGCGCTATAGTAGTCCTCGTAGTAGGCTACGGCGGGTGCATTGTTCCCGATGCTAGGGCTCGGGAGCAGGGCGCTACAGGTGGTATCAGAGCCGAGGCTCCAGATCCGCCTCGGAAACGCTGGATTAACTAGATCACTTAGACTTAAGCTACGATCTTTTCCTAAAATGACGATTTTACCCTTAAGCAACGAAATAGGGTTAAGTGATGATCTTAGACTTAAATTATGATCGGGTTAAGGGGTATGATAGTGAGCGATCGTTTTCTTTTGTAATTACTATTCTGCCCCTAACTTTTAGCATGAATTTTGTAAACGACAGAATTTCCCAAGTTACCCTGAACATCTGCATGCAACCCCTAAGTTATTAGAAATTTCCAAAATACCCCCTAACTTAGCCTGTACCTAAATAAATATATTTTCGACCGTTTTAGATTCTAGAAAAATGTCAGTAGGACGTGAACAAGTCGGTAATAAAGGAAATGATGGTGAGAACCACAAGAATCAGAGGATCATCCCAAGCACTTGAATACGCCATAGTCTCCATGACCAACACCTTAGCATAGTAACACCAGCTGCCGAACTAGCAGGCACTGCCTCCACCACCACACTCGGACTGGAGATTCTTCTACAAAGAGATGCGGAGGAGTGACGGCACAGCACAACTGACACCGCCGATCACTTGGATTTAATTTCAGAATGAGTTCAAGAGGTATTACACTCCGAGAGTACGATGCAAAGATGATTCTAGGTCCACGGCGGAAATGTAGATTTAGGCCATGATATTAGAAAATAAGTTACGATTTTACCTCTAAGTCACAATCATAGACATAAGTGATTATTTGAGCATAAGCGATATCATGAACATGAGTACTGATCTCAATTATAAGCGATGATCATGAACATAAGTCACGAACTTGGACATAAGTAACAACCTCGATTAAGAATTGACTTTCGACATAAGTAACTGATTTAGTAATAAGTGTCGATTATGTACCATTTATGATTTGGAAATAAGAAGTGATCGTATACTTAAGAAATGATGATACTAAGAATGATTCTAGAAATAAGTTGTGATCCTAAACTTAAGAATTCTATCGGTTACGAAACCCGTACACCTAGGGTGTCCCATACAATTCTACCTCATCTTAGTTGATCATAACTCTTTAAGCCGTGATCTTAGAAACCCAAGTTGAATACTATATAATTAATTTGAACGACTTAGAACATTAATCAGAACACCTTAATGCAAACGCTAATGACATATTAATATGCCAGACAGTAACTCGTGTTGCTTCACCGCAACAACAGCATAGGACTCGGTCTCATTAGGGGAAAGTCAAATGGACCTATATCCCTATTTTGATGGTAACATCAGAGCAGACTTGGGCCTAAGTGGAGGCAATAGCTACTAAAAATGAATTTTCATAGCATGATAGATACTAAGAGATGATTTATAGAGAAATGATAGAAACTAAGTAACGATTCATAAGCATTATAATCAACAGCATTTAGTAAGAGAATCAAATGAATGAATTTATAATCTAGGGTTAAGATTTGAAATTTAGAGTTATTAAGTAGGACGACGATATTAGTCCCATTAGAGATATTGATCAGTAGCAAAGGGCGTGAATCGGTTATAACAAGTACATGGAAATAATGAATCTTCACAAACTTTTACTTAAGTGTTGATTTATAGAAACGTCGAGCTACTTGACTTGACTTTATTAGGCTTGAATTAAAATAGAGCAGGCATGAACAAGTAGTGGCTGCTTTTCATATCAAGTAGAATAAAATTAATGGATCAGATAACCAAGTAACGAGGTATAGTGGATTAGTGTGGCGCGCGGAAGCATGGTGAATTAGAATACCTTAAGTCGATCAGTAATTAGTGTGCCATGCTAGGATTGGACCAATTGAAGTTAAAGATTTTATCATGAGTAGGCGAACGTTAGACTTATAAGAAACTATACATAGGAGAACTTATCCGAAAAGAGGATGATCTATAGAATTATACGAAATAGTGGACTGATGTATGTTACAAACAAATAAATATTTTATAGAAGCATGTATACCAATGTATAACCATATTTTAACAAGTACCTTAAAAAAATGTTGTTCGGAAACACCTGATTGAGTTCTTTTTTTAATATGTATAGTCTACCAATCTGATAAGGCAAATTCATTTCCGTACTTGTATATCAATATAAAATTTTTAGATCTTTTGACGACCCTAAAGAGGGGAAAGCTTTTAAAATGTTGATGTGCTTCCAAAAAAAACGATGAGTTTAATTTCTTACACCATATTTTAAATTTCTATTTTTTGTAACATCTATTTTTTTAGTCAAAATTAATTGACGACTATCGATATCGCAAGCAGTTTATTTACTAAAGTGTTTTCGAAGTATTTACCTGCTTGCGATAAACTTACTTAACTTTTGTGAAGTCAAAAAAATAGTTTTCAAAATAAATATGTATTTTTAGAAAACGAAAATTACCATATCCAAATCGTTTTGTAAAACCTTACGTTATCACGTTTTTAACTGTTTTAATGCCATTTCACCAAAATACTTTGCGAACAAGTTGTATCATCGTTTTTTTATAAGAGGTCATTTGAAACACCGCTTTGCGAAAATGAGTATATTACTTCGAATCTTGTTTAATATATATATATATATATATATATATATATATATATATATATATATATATATAAGGAATAGTATTATTTTAAAACGACTGAAGTTATATTTCAGAGTAGAGTCACATAGGTCACGTTTTATTAAAAGAAAGTATGTTCGTACACATATTTCGTATATTAGGCTGATGATATTTTCAAAGAAGTAAGGGCATAATAGAGTTAGATTGTAAGTGTATAAGAATTGATTTTGAGGGCTTGGCTTTATGTAACAAGTAACATATTAGCGTACATCAAGGATATCAGTTGGTTAATTATCTAGGGGAATGAATCATATATAACGAGTTTAAGAATCCGAAATTGTAGGCTACGATAAGTTGATTGATGCACGTCAAGCGGTATAAGTGGAAGTATGTACGTACTAATATAGAGATTTAATTAAGGATTGAACTCTATCAGGACTGGATCACCTTGTGAGATACTAGCAATAACTAAATTGAATCATAGTAGAGTAAAATATATTCTGAAAATACATACGATTCAGGAGATGAGTCTTGTGAATAAGGCGTTAAGTCAAAAATTATAGTACACCTAAGGAATGATTTACAAGGGTTGCTGAAGACCGTAGAGATAAGTAAGTTATAGACCGATGATTGGGTTGTGGAACCCTTAGTATAATGACAATACCCTTAAGGTTGATTTAAACAAAAAAAATAGATAGATTATGTAATGATTTTGATAAGTAAAATGGCAATGGATCCAAAAAAAATTACCTTGTTGGTGTACGAAAGAATAATTTTGAGTTGTAGCATGTGATAAATAAGTGAAATGGTTAGCATGATGCAAAACGCAAGGAATAGTTAGGTTGATCATTATCTAGGTGAAAGGATCAAGTCGAACTAAATTAAGTGTTAACTACATAATACGCAAGTTTCGAGGACGAAACTTTTTATAAGGGGGTAGGATGTTGTAACCGCAAACTATTTAAAAAAAATAATTAATTAAATTAATAAATTAATTTAGGTTAAATTTAAATCTAAAATTAAAAAATAAAAAAATAAAAAGAGGATAATGAGTTAATGGGGCCATTAACTACCCCATTAACTCCCAATATCTCTTCCATGATCCCCTCCCATAACCGATTTTGCTACCTTATTTAAAAAAAATTTAATTAAAGGTTACATAAATGGCTCAGCCGAGCCCCACACAATCACACACCATCGCTTTGCAAATTTGCAAATATCGGCTGAGAGGCAGAGGAAAGCAGAAAAAAAGAGAAAAAGGAGAGAGAGGGAAAAGAGAAAGTAGAAGGAGAATTGACCACCCACATCAAATCCAACCCTGCTTTGGTCAGTGCCTTTTATTCAAGAGGTACGTTACCCTCCCCTCTGTCGGATTGATTTGGATTCCCTCGCATTCTGTTTTGGGAATTATTTGATTATCAATGCATGCCTATCTTTTATATGTTTATCATGATTCCTTTATGTTTTGGTATGTAAATTGCGTGATTGACCTTAGATATAGATCACATAGCACAGAAATAGGCCGGGAAGGGTTCAGGAGGTCGGAAAACGCGTGTTTCAGGGGTGGCGCGTGGGGCCCACGTGCGGCCTTGGCGGTGCGTGCCGGACACGCGCTGACGTGTCCAGCGCCGTTGTGTTGGTCGCGTTATAATGAGCCAAACCCCACTGGTTTGGGGTTAATCGGAGTTAAAACAAAAAAGATATGTATTTTCAAAAGAAATTAGGAATTAAAGAAATAAAGAAAAGAATTATAAAAAAAAGAAAGACAGGCCGCTGGCCTGTCTTGACCAGCAGGCCAGAGCCATGGCGGGCCGCAACTGCGCAGCAGGCCAGAAAATGGAAGCCCAAATCAAGACAGAATTAAAAAAAAAACTAAATAGAGGCCAGCGGGCTGGAGGCTCAATGGCGGGCCGGGCCGACTGGAAACAAATAGGGCCGATTTGGAAGAAACAAAAAGAAAGACAAAAGGCCTGTTGTTACAGAAAAGGATTAGATATAAATAATATAACTATTATATTAAAATAGACGTTGTAAATCTAGAGAAAAAAAATATACATAAATAAATAATATATAAATGGGAAAAAAACGAAACAAGAACGGGTGCCACGTGAGAAAAAAATATATATTTATATATACATTTACAATTATTTTAATTTGATATTAGAATGTTTAAAAAAATAAAAAAAATTAGAAACTCATTAGTAAATTATAATAAAAGAGATAAAAATAGTAGGGGAAGATAAATGATTAAATAAAATATTTAAGTGCTTGAAAGCCTAGAAAAAATAAAATAAAGTGCAGAAACCTAAAATAAAGTCTAGAAAGATAAAATAACTGTAGAAGATAAAATACAGTAATGAACCCCACGCAACATAGGGTAACTATGCAATATAGGTAATACACAACATAGAACGGAGCATGCAACATAGGTGAAACGGAAGTGTGAAAGCGTGACGCATTCATGGCACGAGCATTGCATTTGGCCTATGAGCCGTGTGGTCCTACGGGACGTGTGGTCTGACGAGGCGTGTGATGGGTGTTGGTAATAATGGTTACCTTCACCTAATAGGACCTGGGACATGCATACATATCATGGAAAAGAAAGAGCATAGCGTACGATATTAAATGACTGCGTGTGACACGTAGATGGAAGTGCATGCATCATGATGTTGCGCATTGCATTGTTATTGTTGATTATCGTTGTCCTTGTTATTGAGTTGTTTCAGTGCTACGGTTTGGGATACGGATCGGGTCGGGTATGTGTTATTTCCTTAATTATGCTTTATTTGCTTTATTATTTATGCTTTATTATTTATATGTTTACGTTTTATTGCTTTGTTTATCTGCTACCTGCTTTACGTGCTTAATTGTTTACCCGACTCAGTATGTGACAGTCCCTTTTCGGGAGAGACGGGTAACCTACGAGTGACTCCTATCTCTCACCCTCCACCTCCCCTCCACAGGTGAGCAGGATTAAGAGTATATATGTTTATCGAAGCAGGGAAGAGTGAGCTGGGCTCGAGAAGGAATCTTGTTGACCGGGAGCTTGTTCTTGGGATAGTCAGATAGACCTCCACCTAGGTTTATTGTTTGATTTTAGTATTCCATACTTGACTTAGCGGGTTTCGTCAACCCTTGTACTCGATTTTATTCTGATGGATTTAATTTAATCAAGATGTTTATTTCTTTAATTATCGTTTACGCAAAAAATTTCTACGTCAGTTCTGACGTGCAAAGAAGTTTGAACGACGCTTTGTAGTCCTCGTAGTAGGCTACGGCGGGTGCACTGTTCCCGATGCTAGGGCTCGGGAGCGGGACGCTACAAGTAGCCTCTTAGCTGGGAGGCTCAGACAAGATGTCGTTCATTGCATACATCTACTTAATGAAATGAGTAACCATTAACAAGTTTAACAATTACTCCATCACTAACGAAAATTTTCTAAAGAATTGTTACGTAACTACTCCATGACAATTTCCTTGTCCTTTTAAAAATTATGTATGAGTTTTGTTTAAATAATTTTCCGTGACTCAAGAGTGATGTTTCTCTTTTGTTTATGTTATAAAGATTCATCCTTTATGTTTAGAAAAAATTTGGTTTCTTGCTCTGATATACTCATTTGAGGATCAATAACAGGTGGAAACACCTTTTGTGTGGCTTGGACCGATCGAGATCCTCTGACCCCTAGCCTCTCACCCTCTTTGGGACCGCCTGCCACGTGACACACAGGGAGAGTGGTGAGGCTGGGTGCGGATGACCCCCACCTAGCCTCACCACCCCTTGTATGCCACGTGTCGCTGGGTCATTTAATATCTCCTTTAAAGGGGGGTCAGAAGATTTGTTCCCGGCTTGGACCCCAAGCATTGGTCGTTATTACGGATCCAGAAAGCATAAAGGAAATTACTTTAAAGTACATGGTTTTCGAAAAGCCACACTCGAACCCACTTGCAAAACTTTTGAACGAAGGACTAGTGACTTACGAGGGAGATAAGTGGGCAAAGCACAGAAAACTAATCAATCCTGCTTTCCATCAAGAGAAGTTAAAGGTACAACACTACTTTTCTCTCAAGTGAATGCAATGTGGATAATAGTGAACTGAAATATTACTCTATTGTCTTGGAGGCTCTCGCCTATATATGTCAGGGTATGAGGAGGTTGGATGTACGCAACCATACACATACGTTAGAAACATACAAAGTTTGTTTCTTGATGACTATAAAATTGCGTCAAGCTGTGTCGGTCAACTGATACTTCACAATATAAGGAGCAGCCAATTTAGTGAGTCATTTTGCTTTATTAGATCATATAGTAAAATGACTCACTAAATTAGTTGCGTTTTTTATGTTGTGAAGTAACAATTGATCGACACAGATCGTACCAATTTTCATTATGGATCACTTGTACGACAACGTCAAGCAATAAATATTTTTTCCTCTTTCACGTAGCATATGCTTCCGGCGTTTCAAATAAGTGCTATGGAGACGGTTAGAAAATGGGAAGCAATGGTTTCCTCAAAGGATTCAAGTGAGGTAAAAACAAAAACCTTTATTCACTATAAGAACGTGCTACACTATTATTGGATATCTGCATCGATCCAAACTGTTTTATTTGAGTATAGAATGATGTTAGATCTATAAGCTCGATTCATTATGTATTTCTTTATATTTATACGGTAATCGATGAGTCTTTATATTGTATATTAATGAATCAATCAATCAATCATACCCAGTATATTTCAATGACAAAAAAAGCTATCGTTAGGGTCTGAGGAAGGTGAGAGGCATGCAAACAATACCTCCATTCCAAGGGATAGAGAGTTTGCTTAGTTAGACTCCCCGCTCTATATGTACCGGCATAATTGCCATACTAATAGGAATATTGTGTGGCAGTGTGTTAGTGAGAGAATTCAGTAAATATAAATAGAAAGCATCCGGTGTTAAAATAACCATAAACATGTATATGCACAAATAACGCAAGACAAAGACAAAAAGAAAGCTTTCAATGAGCCTAATCCTAGATTAGAATGGGCCTTGTTCACTTTCGATAGTGCAGAGGAAGCGCCCGTGGTATGAGCCATTTTTACTATTGGGCTTTTAGTTAGGATTCTGGTTCTCTCGTAAATGTTGCGACTCTATATATGTGGTAATAGTGAATTTGTGTCGTTTAATTCTATAGATACAAACACATTGTAGAACCTAATATGTCTTGTTTCTAGTTTTTATTTTGTCGTAATTTGGTCGTTTTCGTTTCACAATAGTGAAGGCATGTGCTAATTTCAATGTGTGTTAGGTTCTTGCCCACAAAAACGAATAGAAGAATGAAATCAATTTCCAACAATGTCAATGACTCCATCAGGAGTATAGTGGAAGCAAGAATGAAGGCAATGCGGGCAGGAGAAGCCTGTGAAGATGATTTGTTGGGCATATTACTTGAATCGAATTTTAAAGAAATTCAGAAGCATGCAGACAAGAATTCTGACATGAGCATCTAGGATGTCATAGAAGAATGCAAACTATTTTACTTTGCCGGGCAGGAGACAACCTCAACACTGCTTGTTTGGACTATGATCTTGTTGATTAAGCATTCACATTGGCAAGCTAGTGCTAGAGAGGAGGTTTTGCAACTCTTTAGGACCAACCAGCCATATTTTGATGGTCTAAATCACATGAAAGTCGTAAGTATTTTTGAATAATGATTCTTGGAAACAGTTGGACATAGTAACATACCAAATCAAACTTGGAAGAAAGAAAAATTATAAAACAGAGGTTACATTTTTATAAATTTATGCTCTGTGGTACTCAAAATTGTAAAGCTACTCCTAAGAAATCGTTCTTTATTTATCGGATACTAACATGTCCAAGTTACTTTCCATTTCTAATGGAATCAATGACACACTCATTCTTGATTTTGCAAGATGATGAAATAAAGTAAAACGACTCACTAAATTAGCTGCGGTTCTTATATTGTGAAGTAGCAATTGATCGATACAACTTGACGCAATTTTCATTATGGGTCATCGGAAACAACCTCTACGTGTTTCTAACGCATGTGTATGGTTGCGTACATCTGACCCCCGTAACTCGCTATAGACGGGAGGCTCTAAGACAATGGGGTAATGTTATTGTTGTTATTGTTTTAACATGCCCAAGTTAAAAATTTCTTTTCTTTGACAGATGACTATGATTTTCTACGAAGTCCTTAGGCTATACCCACCTGTGAATAGGATGGATACTAACATGCCCAAGTTCCTTTCCATTTGTAGAGGAAACAGTCTTTCTAGACTTTGGAAGATGATGGAATAAAATAAACTGACTCACTAAATTAGCTGCGCTTCTTATATTGTGAAGTTGCAGTTGATCGATACAGCCTGACGCAATTTTCATTATGTTCATCGAAAAACAACCTCTGTGCGTTTCTAACGCATGAGTATGGTTGCGTACATCCGATCTCTCATACCCACCATAGGCGGGAGCCTTTAAGGCAATGGGGTAATGTAATCGTTGTTATTGTTTTAACATGCCCAAGTTAAAATTTTCTTTTCTTTGACAGATGACTATGATTTTCTACGAAGTCCTTAGGCTATACCCACCAGTGAATAGGATGGACAGAAAAGCAATACAAGAAACCAAATTAGGGAAGACGACTTTGCCCGCTGGAGTTCGACTAGTTTTGCCTATAATGTTACTGCATCATGACAAAAGAATATGGGGGCAAGACGCGTTGGAGTTCAAGCCAGAAAGGTTCTCTGAGGGTGTATCCCATGCAACCAAGGGCCAAGTTACTTTCTTCCCGTTTGGTTGGGGGCCTCGAATTTGCATAGGCCAAAACTTTGCAATGCTTGAAGCTAAAATGGCAATGGCTCTGATTCTGCAACGCTTCTCACTCGAACTTTCTCCATCGTATTCTCATGCTCCAATCTCAGTAATCACACTTCAGCCTCAGCATGGTGCCCATTTGATTTTGCACAAAATTTAGTCCTCTGGTTGGGACTTTTAAGTAATGATTTTCAATAAGAGGTTAACCCTGTTTGTTTTAATGGAATTTTGTTTTAATGGAATTTCGCTCGTAACTATCATTACGAGGTGGAGAGAAAGAAGATAAGACAAAGCTTTCGTGCACCCTTTGGAAAAAGAGAACACACAAGGAAGGAGTGCCTCTAGTGTAGGATCTGTAAGGCACCACTAGAAGGGGGTTGAATAGTTGGTGCGGAAAGTGTGGTTTTTAAAATTGTTTTGACTCAAGAACTCAACTTCTGAAAACAGTTTCTGTTTTCAGGACTAGTTTTAAAACATTTTTAAAACTATGTTGTAGGTATTCAAAAATTCTGAAATTTTGAGAGAACTTAGCCTCAGATGTTATGAGTGTCTCCTTAAAATTTCAGATTTAAATTCAACCTTTAACCCCTTCAAAAATTGTTGGTGGTCAGATTGCGCGAATCTACCAGGAACGGTAGACTATTTTGAAAAATTTATTTCTATTTCTACGTAACTCCAAATTCTCTGAAATTTTAACCACTAACCCCTTATATGTTATATTTAAATGGGTTGAAATAATTTTGAAAAATTCTTTTGGAAAGTTAGTCAAATATGATCAAAGTCTCAACCTTTGCAAGCCTGAAAATCAGACTGCACTAGTCTCCGAACTTTGGATGTTTGATTGACTTATACTTGTCCAAAAGGGTTGAAACTTGTGCCAAATTAACCTTAAGACGTGTGGATATGATTCTAGAAAGTTTCGTAATTTTTGAAAAACGTTTACTATTTTTACGAACGTAATCAAAAATGATAAACAGTGCTAAAACAGAATATAAGTGCTGAAAGTAAATGACACCAAGAATTTTATACTGGTTCGGTTATAAACAACCTACTCCAGTCTTCGAGGAACACCTTCCTCGGTTGACACTAATCACACAACACAAAAACACCTTACCATAGGGTTGATGGAGTTACACACCAACTCCAACCCTTTACAAACCTTGTATGTTGAATACAATGCACACGAACACCACCACCTTGCAAGATTGAAGATTGATCACACCTTGATCAATCTTTTACAAAGATAAAGAATATGTGGTGGTCTAAGAGAAGCCTATTCAAGTATATGAATGTAAGTACAATAGGCTTTTAGGAAGAAGAAAGAAAGAGAGTGTAGAAGAAGAGAGTGCTAGGCGTTTTTCTCTTTTGATTTTGCAAGACTTGTTCTTGTTCTTGTTTGCTCTCTTGCTTCTTCTTTTAACCTTATGGCCATCCCCCCTTGGTCCTTCTCCTCTTGAAAATTATATTCTAAGTCCTTGGGAGAATATGTGGCATCATTGTGACATGTTCTTGCTTACTCGGCACCTCCTCATTGGATGATCATTAAACTTTTGCTTACTTGGCACTCATTGATTGGTTGAATGTTGTCATCACTTGATGACTAGGAAAATTTGAGAATTCCACTAAAAACATGTGCCAAAATCACCATAAAACAATTACCATAACTTCCAAAATCATCACATAAATTAAGCAAGATAATTTTCTCACAAAAATGCTAAGAAAATCGGCCATTAGTGGGACTTGACATGCTGAAATTTCAGCATGTGATACATGGGTCTTCTTTTTGAATTGTTACCAAGTTTTCTTTGATTTATCTCTTGAAAATAAATCACCAATTAGTAGACAATATTCTTATCAATTTTGGGAATAAAATTGGACAATAACATGGCCAAAAAATCGCCCTAGGTATATTCACACACATGTTGAAATTTTTCAGCATGTGTGATATTCAAAATATCACAATTTTACTTTCATATCTTATTCAAATTAATTCCAATTTGTCTTTCAATTAATCACATGTTTCAAGACACAAAATATAGGCTCTTAAATGGTAAAATTCGGCCAGCCTATTATCCACATGCTGAACTTTTCAGCATGTGTTACAAATGAGATAAAATTTGAAACATTACCTTTTGTAGCTTCTTTCTTTAAGTCACCAACATTGTATGATTGATTCTTGACCAATCAATATGCCAACAAGGCTCCACATATGCTCCATTTCAGCTGGAATAGGCGTTGCAATGTATGTGTGCATGTGTTGAATTTTATTTTTGCAAACTTTGTAAAATAGTGCACATTTAATAATCCACACATGGTATATTCCAATCAGCCCTTAATTTAATTTTCTAGAACACTTTAATATGTATGACATGTGTAAAAAGTGTCTAGATACATGTCGTATGATGTGCCAAAAACGTTCCATGTGCTGTGTACGTAGAAAACCGAATTTTCGATGTTTATCGATTACCCGATTTTTCTGTAATTAAATTCCAAATTTTTGCACATGTTATATATATTATGTTACACATAATATACATAATATAAACTTTAATATTCAGCACTTGGATGGTCTTAAAGTGGCGCCATATACATGTGACAAAATTGAAATTGGAATCTCCACAATTTGGCCTTAATGTGGGGTGATTTGTGTGTGCCAATATGAAATTATTTTATGGCTGGAAATAGCATCATACCCACGAAAATTATAGAGATTGTTAAGGTGTAGAGGCTGGCCATCTATTTATGGCAAGTACGTGACACGTTGGCGAAGTTTCTGTATTCGCCCGATACGACAATTTTCGGTTTAGAACCTTTTAACGTGTCGTATTTAATTTTTCATCACCATGGCTTATATCATATGATAGAAGACCTGAATATACTCATAAATATGAGTTAACTATGGTGGTGTGATGTTAACGTACGTACGTAAAATATATAACGTGTCGGTAGTACGTTGGAATAAATGCGTACGTGTTTTTTTCAAAAAATTTGAAAATATATATATGGCATGTATATTTATGTGAGAGGAGGAGGAGGAGACTTTACTTTCTTAATCTTGTTGCCTTTGTGCCTTGTCCAAATGTTGCTTCCTTTAATGAACTACTTAGTTTAATTAACTAAGTACTTCACTTAATGAACTAGTTTAGTTCATTAATGGTGACACCTGAAAATAGTACAAACACAACAAATGTTTGCCATTTGATGTAAGCTTTAACGCTTCATGGCTCGTTAGTACGGCAACATTATATATGAACTATATAAGGCAAGTTATATGCAACATGTCATGCACACGTTTATGTCATGTACGTTGTCATACACATTTAAATCATATATTTTGAAATCACTCAAACCCCTTTTTCTCTACAATCTCCCCCTTTTGATGATTTTCAAAATAACATACTTTCATGATTTAAATCCTATCGCTCCCCTTCAATCATGCATAAATTCAAATTTTGAATTTTAAATTTCAAATCCACTCCCCCTTGATTTATGCAATCAGTATCTCTCTCCCCCTTAAATCATGCTTTCTCTCCCCCTTTATTTTGGAAAGTCAATCAAAATATGCCTGTAAATATGGAAAGAGAAAAAAATCAGATTAAATCAGCAGAAATCAGGCCTAATTTATACGTGGTTTGATTTAAGGCTTTAGTAAAGATATCCGCTATTTGTGTTTCTGTGCGTACGTGATCTATGACGATATCACCATTATTTACGTGATCACGAAGAAAGTGATAGCGTACTTCTATATGCTTGGCCTTAGAATGTAATACGGGGTTCTTAGAAAGGTTAATTGCACTCATACTATCACAATATATAGGAATTCTATTTACGGTAATTCCAAAATCCGAAAGTTGTTGTTTTATCCATAATAATTGTGTACAACATAGACTAAGTGCCATGTACTCAGCCTCAGTGGTGAATAAAGCTAAACTTGCTTGCTTTTTGGAAAACCATGAAATGTGTGAGTTTCCTATAAATTGGCAAGTGCCGCTCGTGCTTTTTCTATCTATCTTACATCCACCGTAATCTGCATCAGTATAAGCATGTAAGTTAAATTCACAATCTTTATCATACCAAATGCCTAAGGTGGGCGTGTGCTTAATATAGCAGAATATTCTTTTTACCGCATTATAGTGAGACATCTTAGGTTGACTTTGAAAATGTGCACACATGCATACACTGAACATGATATCAGGCCTATTAGCAGTAAGATATAGCAAAGAACCAATCATAGATCTATATAAGGCATTATCAAAATCTTTACCATGTTCATCTTTATCCAATTTAGTAGTGACACTCATAGGGGTGGGGGATGGTTTTAAATTTTCAAAGTTGAACTTTTTAATCATGTCATTTACATATTTAGCTTGACTTATGTGAATGCCTTTACTCGTTTGCTTAATCTGCAAGCCAAGGAAATAGTTAAGTTTGCCAACCATAGACATTTCAAATTCAGATTTCATGCAATTTTCAAAACCTTCAACAAGTTTATGTGAGGTAGAACCGAAAATAATATCATCAACGTAGATTTGAATAATGAGTAAATCCGATTTATATTGTTTCAAAAATAATGTACTATCTATAGTACCTCATTTAAAACCATTTTCTAAAAGGAAAGTAGCAAAACGATCATACCATGCTCTAGGTGCTTGTTATAGTCCGTATAGTGTCTTCTTTAGTTTGTACACGTGATCGGGATGTTTCAAATCTTCAAAACCGGGTGGTTGCTTCACTTATACCTCTTCTTGCATAAATCCATTTAGGAATGCACTTTTTACGTCCATTTGATAAATTTGAAATCTTTCATGCAAGCAATGGCAAGTAAAAGTCGTATAGCTTCTAGACGAGCTTCGGGTGCAAATGTTTCATCATAGTCAATTCCTTCTTCTTCATTTGTAGGATAAGTTGCTTACCAAAAAGACGTTAGAGGTTTGGAGAGTGCTTGGATTTCCAATCGTGCCTTTTCCGATGATCTTGCCTTCGTTGTTGTCCCCAAAGGTCACGGATCCGCCTTTTGTGACCTTCTTTAATTTGGTGAACAAGCTCGGGTCACCCGTCATGTGCCTTGAGCATCCACTGTCAAGGAACCACTTAATAGTTGTATCTTTCGATATGTGGGCTCTCTGCAATGTGCAAAGATGATTTAGGTACCCTTTTAACTTTGGGTCCTTTCGAGTTAGTTAATCACCTTTTGGTAAAAGTACCTTTCGGTACCCATACTTGGTGATCCTTCTCGGTCTATCAAATGGCAAGAATGTAGATGAAGGTGCGATATAGTAGACATGTGGTGCATGCACTTTGGGCCTTTGCCCAAGGACTCCTTTATACTCATTGAATGAAGGACGTTTTTGATATGTCGTAGTGCGTGGATGATATGAATTTCGTGTATGCATTACTCTCTTCTTTTCATATCTATATGGTACAAAATTGTATTTCACGTGATATGAAGATGTAGTGGGACGTGATAAGGGAAGTGACGGTTTTTGTGTCATCTTAGACGCCACTTGGGGCTTTGGAGTGTCTACTTTCTTAGACACCACAAACTTAGTTGGTTTGGTTGATACTTCATTAGTGTCAACGTATCCCAAACCCGTTTTGTCATTGTCATGCTTTTGTGATAATATAATGCGATGCAACATGTTGGATCCCGTATCAAACTGTTTCATCATTTTCTCTAAGTCTGTATTCCTTGATTTCAAACTTGAAATCTTGGATTTCATTTCATTATTTTGAGTGGTCAATGATGAAATCTCTGTCTTTAATGCAGTAATGGCACATGATGACTCTTTCTTTGAATCGCTTAATTGAGCGACAAGATTCTCGTTAGAAGATTCTAACAGTTTCTTGTCTTCAATTAATCGCTTCTTTTCCTTAGCAAGAGTCTTAGTGAATTTATGCAATTCTAAATACTGACTAAAGAGATCATCATAAGAAGGTTCAGAGTCAGAGTCAGAATCAGATGATACCTCATTGGATGCTTTGGATGCAAAGCACACTTGTGCAGACTCCTCTTCGGTTTCAGTTTCAGAATTCGATGAATCACTCCAGGTGGAGGCCTTTAGAGCACGTTTCCTTTGCTTGGGTTCTGAGACGAGTGTATTTTTGTTCCGCTCCTTGTCAGGGTATTTAGTTGTTTGCTTTTCTTTATTGGGGCAGTCATATGATGAGTGTCTGAGTTTGCCACATTCATAACATTTAACATCTTTATCATTTGACTTGTTCTTGTTTCTCTTAGTTGTAGCACCCTTATTTTTATTTCTGAATGACCTTTCTCATAAATTTTCTTATGCCTTTAGCCAATAGAAGTAGGTCATCATTATCCGATTCAGAATCACTATCATCTACGTGATCGGAAGGAGAAGAGACGTATTCATTTGATTTAAAAGCAATAGCTTTACCTTGTTTAGATGATTCCGATTTCCGTATGGTGAGTTTATTCGTATAGACCTTAAGTGATCCGATTAATTCTTCCATCTTTATTGACTTAGTTTCCTTGCTTTCTTCTATTGCGGTCACTTTAGGGTCCCATTCGGATAGAAGGATTCGTAGGACTTTCTGTACCTTTTCTTGCGTGGTAAAAGCTTTACCAAGAGACTCAAGAGAGTTGTAGATGTTAGTCAAACGAAGATCCATATCAACAATAGACTCATTAGGCAATAATTTAAACGACTTAAGTGTGGAGATAAGCATGTTTATTTTTGACTCTTTTACTTGACTCGTGCCTTCGTGTTTAATTTCTAGTATCCTGCACATTTCTTGTGCACTCGAACAGTTTGAGACATAGCTAGACTCACTTTTACTTAATCCGTTTAGGAGCAATTGCATAGCCCTAGCATTCATACTAAGTTTCTTTTTGTCATCACTTGTATATTCTTGTCTAGATTTAACGACTTCTAATGTGACTCCGTCTACGGTAGATAACTTAGATGGGGCAAAAGGACCATCTTCTATGATCGACCAAAGATCTATGTCTATAGCCATAAGAAAAAGCTTCATCTTAAGTTTCCACTGACTAAACGACTCACCGTCAAAAAGTGGAGGCCTTTGGCTCGACATACCTTCATGCTCGGTTTTGAGATTTGTGGTTGCCATCTCACTGAATCATTGGATTCTTTGAAGTGAGTGTTCCTGCGCTCTGATACCACTTGTAGGATCTGCAAGGCACCACTAGAAGGGGGGAGTTGAATAGGTGGTGCGGAAAGTGTGGTTTTTAAAATTTGTTTAAAACTAAACAACTCAACTTCTGAAAAATAGATTCTGTTTCCAGGACCAGTTTTAAAACGTTTTTAAAACCAGGTTATAGGTCTCCAAAAATTCTGAAATTTTGAGAGAACTTAGCCTCAGATGTTATGAGGGTCCCCTAAAAATTTCAAATTAAAACTCAACCTTTAACCCCTTCAAAAACCGTTGGTGATCAGATTGCGCAAATTTGACAGAAACGGTAGACGGTTTTGAAAAATTTATTCCTATTTGTGTGTAAGTCCAAATACTCTGAAAATTTAACCACTAACTCCTTATATACTATATTTATGTGGGTTGAAACAATTTTTGCAAAATTCTTTTGGGAATTATGTCAATTACAATCAAAGTCTCAACCTTTGCAAGTCTGAAAATCAGACTGCACTAGTCTCAGAACTTTTGATGTTTGATCGACTTATACTTATCCAAAAGGGTTGAAACTTGTGCCAAATTAACCCTAGAACGTGTGGCTGTGTTTCTGAAAATTTTTGTGATTTTTCAAAATCGTTTACTATTTTTACGAACGCCAACAAAAACGAGTAAACTGTGCAGTAACAGAAAGTAAATGCTGAAAGTAAATGGCACCAAGAATTTTATACTGGTTCGGTTATAAACAACCTACTCCAGTCTTCAAGGAACACCTTCCTTGGTTCACACTAATCACACACACGCAATACACCTTACCACAGGGTTGATAGAGTTACACACTAACTCCAACCCTTTACAAACCTTGTAAGACGAATACAATTCGCACGAACACCACCACCTCGCAAAAATGAAGATTGATCACACCTTGATCAATCTTTTACAAAGATATGGAATATGTGGTGGTCTATATCAAGCCTATTCAAGATTGAAAGATATGAATACAATAGACTTACAAGAAGAAAGAAAGAAAGAGAATGTAGAACAAGAAGAGGCTAGGCGTTTTTCACTTTGATTTTGCAATGCTTGTGCTTGTCTTGTTTTTGCTCCTCTTCTTTCCTTTTAATGTCATATGGCTGTCCCCCTTGGTGTAGTCCCTCTCTTGAAAATTATCTTCTAAGTCCTTGGGAGAATGTAAGACATCATTGTGACATGGTCTTGCTTACTTGGCATCTTCTCATTGGATGATCATTTAAGCTTTGCTTACTTGACACTTCATGATTGGTTGGATGTTGTCATCATTGATGACTTGGAAAAAATCTGAATATATCACTCAAAAATGTGCCAATATCAATCACAAAATAATTTCCATAATACCAAAGATTGTCACATAAATTGCAAGACAAAATTTCTTCCTTACTTAAGCAAAAATTCGGCCATAATGAGTATATACCATGCTGAATTTTCAGCATGTGACACATGGAGATAAAGTTCAAAATATTACCATTTTTCTTTGATTTTTCTTTTTAAAATAAATCACCAATTGATGATAAATATCCTTATCACATTGGAAATGAATTTGGACACTTTTATGCCCTCACATTCGGCCATGACACCTTTCACACATGCTGAAAAATTTTCAGCATGTGTGATATATAAAATATCACAATTTTTGAATTTAAAGAATATTCAAATTACTTCCATTTCTTCTCCCAATCAATCACATAATTCAAGATGATAAAATATGTCACATTAAAGCATCAAAATCGGCCAGCCATGCTTACACATGCTGAAATTTTCAGCATGTGTTATAAGTGAGACAAAGTTTGAAATCTTACCATTTGTAACTTCTCTCTTTAATTCACCAACATTGTATGATTGATTCTTGACCAATCAATATGCCAACAAGGCTCCAAATAAGCTCCATCTCAGCTGTAATGTGCGTGTATAACATGTGCTGAAAATTATTTTTGCTAACTTTGTAAAATAGTGCACATTTAATAATACACACATGTTATATTCCAATCAGCCCTTAATTTAATTTTCTAGAACACTTTAAGATGTATAACATATGTAAAAAGTGTCTAGATACGTGTCATATGATGTACCAAAAACGTTCCATGTGTTGTGTGCATAGAAAACCGAATTTTCGATATTTATCGATTACCCGATTTTTCTCTAATTAAATTCCAACTTTTGCACATGTTATGTATATTATGTTACACATAATATATATAATATAAACTTTAATATTCAGCACTTGGATGGTCTTAAAGTGGCGCCATATACATGTGACAAAATTGAAATTGGAATCTCCACAATTTGGCCTTAATGTGGGGTGATTTCTGTGTACCAACATGGAAAGTATTTTTGGCTGAAAACATTGCCATATGCACGAAATTTATGATGATTTTTGAGGTGTAGGGGCTGGCCATCTATTTATGGCAAGTACGTGACACGTTGGCGAAGTTTCGGTATTCGCCCGATACGACAATTTTCGGTTTAGAACCTTTTAACGTGTCGTATTTAATTTGTCATCACCATGTCTTATATCATATGATACAAGACCTGAATATACTCATAAATATGAGTTAAGTATAGTGGTGTGACGTTAACGTACGTACGTAAAATATATAACGTGTCGGTAGTACGTTGGAATACATGTGCATGTGCCTTTTTCAAAAAATCTGAAAATATATGTATTATATATGTATATAGCGTGTATATATTAATGAGGGGAGGAGGAGAAAACTTTCCTTCCTTAGCCTTGTTGCCTTTGTGCCTTTTCCAAGTGTGGCTTCCTTTAATGAACTACTTAGTTGTATTAACTAAGTACTTCACTTAATGAACTAGTTTAGTTCATTAATGGTGGCACTTGAAAATAGTGTAAACACAACAAATGTTTGCCATATGTGTAAGCTTCAACGCTTCATGGCTCGTTAGTACGGCAACGTTATATACAAGCTAAATAAGGCAAGTAGTAAGCAACATATCATGCATACATGTATATATCATGCACGTTTGTGTATGTTATTCATTTAAATCATATATTTTGAAATCACTCAAACCCCCTTTTCTCTACAATCTCCCCCTTTTGATTATTTTCAAAATAACTTATGCACATGATTTAAATGCTATCGCTCCCCCTTCAAACATGCATAAATTTGAAATTTGAAT